>VXBT01004355.1:192836-398427 GCA_013400235.1 Oriolus oriolus | reverse complement strand
GGCATCAGGCACAGCATCGCCAGCCGGGCAAGGGAGGGGATTGTCCCGCTCTGCTCTGCACTGGGGCGGCCTCACCTCGAGTGCTGGGGGCAGCTCTGGGTGCCACAATATAAAAATAAGACATTCAGCTATTGGAGAATGTCCAAAGGAGGGCATGAGGATGGTGAAGGGCCTTGAGGGGAATCCTTTTCAGGAGTGGCTGAGGTCATTTGGTCTGTTCAGCCTGGAGAAGAGGAGACTGAGGGGAGACCTCATTGCAGCTACAACTTCCCCTTGAGGGGAAGAGGAGGGGCAGACACTGATCTCTTCTCTTTTGTCACCAGTGACAAGACTCGAGGAAACAACAGGAAGCTGAGTGAGGGGAAGTTTTGATTTCCTGATAAGGAAAAAGTTTTTCACCCAGAGGGTGGTTGGGCACTGGAACAGGCTCCCCAGGGAAGTGGTCACAGCATCACGCCTGGCAGAGCTCAAGAAGTGTTTGGACAACACTCTCAGGCAGAGGGTGGGATTGGTGGGGTGACCCGTGCAGGGTCAGGAGCTGGACTTGATGATCCTGATGGGTCCCTTCCTACTCAGCATATTCTGTAATTCTATGATTTTTTTTTTGTTTCTGGTCCAGAACATGTGAAATAATTTTACATAAATAATAATCAGGCATAACTGCGGTGCCTGGTATTTTGAAATGGATTCTGATTCCTGCCAGAGCAGGGAATCATTTGTAAAACAACTAATAAATGTCATTCCTCACTTTCCAGCATAATAAAAGGAAAATACAGACAAACTGTGTAAGCTTTTAAATGTGTATATCTGTGTGGCAAAATGTAACGTAAAGATCCTATCTGTTCTGTCTGTGATGTTTTAACTCAATGAAGAGCATCAACTTTTTTAAAAAGAATGAATACAGATTGAAAAAAAAGAGATTAAACTTCATGTGTTTATAGAGCTTCATGCTTTCTGATTTAGAGTGATGAAAAGAGGTAATAAGAGCTTGTTGGAGATTCTCACTGAAGTTGGGGCACTCTGAGACTGAGTCACAGTTTGAAGCTTGTCCAGCACTTGTAGCTGACCCACTTCTGTCTGATACACGAGGTGAAATTCAAGGATTTCAACATTTTGGGGCTAGGAGGCTTGGAGGGCTGTGAAAATATTGAGCTCTTGACTTTTATTGCACATACAGTCCAAACTATTCCTCAAAATTCAAGAAAACAGATGTTGCCCGTGGGATTATGACCTTTACCCTGATGCTCAGGTTTTCTCTGTTTACACCAGGGATAAGCTAAAACAAATATATTTACTTCAGCTTGCCTGCGGCCCAAATGGTCTAAAAATATTGAAGCTTACTGCAGCCTCTCAGCAGTGAGTTTATTTGAACAGAATCAGCATTATTTTTATAGAACACAAAAATATTTTACATAGTTCCAAGTAACAGAGTTTGATATTGAAAAGCCATCCTCAGCTCCCCTCAAAACTGTGTAGCCTCATGCGTGGAAAAACAATTATCAACAACTAAAACCTTGCAACAGTGTCTTTCCACTTTGAAAACACTCTTTGAAAAGCTCTGAGGAATGACCAAAAAAAAAAAAAAGCAGTTACTAGCCAAACATGGAAGAAAAGTTTTAGTTTGAGTATCAGTGACATACACTGTCAGTAGTCCTTGAGCTCTCATAATCAGGTATCTGGCACAGCAGAGACATCCCTGCTCAATACTACATAGTACTGCCAAGTATGTTCCTTCTAGACCTGGCCAAGCTTAAAAAAATAAAAAACATTGGAGATTCTTCTCACTTTTGCCTCTTGTACTCCAGGCACAGGGCATCGATTCCTGGAATAGTTGACTTTTCCTTAGCAAGAGGCTGACAGGGTGCTGTGCGCTTGTCCAACTTTATTATTCATTCTCCAGAATGTGTCCAGTCTCCTTGTTTTTTGTCTTTCACTGCTTGTTCCTCCTGGAATCTAAAGGCATGACATTCATAGAGCACTTTTTTTTTTTTTTACATCCCTGCTTCCAATCTTGGTGGCTGCCTTCCCTGCCTGTTGTCAAGGGCCTGGTATGGATTTTCAGAATGCAGAGGGTTTCAGCAGCATGTTTTCCTTTCTTTTTTCTTATTCATTCCCTACTGGTACGGATGGGTGAAAAAAAGTCCTGTAAAAAATGAAAAACAATATTGTGTTGAAGCACAGGGAATCAGGTTATTGGGATGGTCAGTGTAGGAGTGTCCTTAGGCAAATTCTTTATATGCTGGATGATCTTTGTTTCACGTACTCATTTTGGAGGTCTCTGACTTGAGAAATCTTGGACATGGTGTCCAAGGAGGCCAAACATTGTCTTCTTTAGCTGAGAGCGATGGAAGATTCAGACACATTGCATTTTTTGATGAACCAAAAGGTAAATGAAATTGATTGCCTGAGTTTTATCACACTCAGATCGGAGGAACAATTTTGATTTGGCCTCTCTGCACCTGAGATTTCCTATCAAAAAGGGAGAGGTCATCATCTGTTTCTGCTAGTCAGGGATGCGATCTTACTTCCCTGTTCCAGCCCTTCAATAGCTTTGTAAATACGAGAAGAGGGTTGTAGTCTACTTGTGTGGTATAGTTACACATTTTGTTCATGTTGCTTTCCAAGCAACATTAAACCTATGCATTTTTTACATATTTTTCTCAGTAATTTTTCCTTGTGGTAAATTCTCAGACTCTGACATACTTCGAGCTTGCCTTCAGCAATCAGTACAGATGTTTCTTATTATGATCTCCCTTGTTACATCATTTATTAGAACACTGTTTTGCCAAATGTTTGAATTAGGAAAGGCATGCCATTTTGACGTTATTCAGAGATCTTTGCGGGGAAGTAAGGTAAGACATAGATGATATTCTGTTTTGAGCCCATAAGCACAGGCGTTTCTGATTAGAGTTTTCAGCAGCTTATAAAATCAAATGGGATTTGATAGAAGCTGGCTCTAAAGGAAGTTTTGCAAAACTTCTTAGAAAGATTTGAATCCTTAATTTGTATGTATTCCCAGCTGAAGTTTCATTGTGTAGGAAAATGAATATGGAGAGCTGTTGCATAACCAGCAAACTCCAATTTGTATTTCAGAGAAACATAATAAAGTGAAAATAAATTACATGGTAATAATTGTTTTGGACTGCAGGACTAGTGCAGCTTCCAGGGAGAAAAACAAAACCTATGATTTGCCATGGTATTACTCCATTTTTATACTGATTTATGTGTATTGCATTCAAGGAAAACACTGGAAAAAGAGCAGAATAAGGACAAAGATGACTCAGGTCCCCACAGTGGTGATGCATTTCTTATTATAACAAAGCACATACAAGGAACCTATAAAAAGCAAGTACACCTCATTCACTTGACGTTTTTCAGTGATAAAGTACCATCCATCTGAACAAGTTTTCTTTTTAATATATGGCAGATTGCTCAGTTGTACCCATCAGCACAATATCTGGATGACAGTGTCCCACAGTGAGGCAGGAAAATATTATTACTCCATTACAGACTGAGGCACAGAGAGACTTAGAGACTTGTTCAAATTCAGGCAGGAGGAGTAAGGCAGAGATGGGAATGGAAATCACATCTACTTCCAAGTGCACTTTTTAATTCATTTTGATATATGTGCTTTCCATGAGAATGTGCTAGTTCTTTGCAGTGCCCACCATGGAAAAACCACTCATGTGCAGAAGCCTAGCCTTAGTTTCAAGGTTGTTTGTTCCATATCTGCGCTATAAGAACAGTCAGAACAGATGAATAATGATGAAAGGGATTGAAAAGCCTTCTCAGCTTTGTGCATTTTTTTTGTGCATTGCCAGGGTTTTCTCTGCCATTATCCCTCCCACCCTGCTTGTCAGACTCAGTGACTTCTCAAGAATGGGAGCACAGTGGATTTCCTCACTCGGGAAGCTGCACTGCTTGAAACTGCATTTTTAAAGCATCTAAACCCACTATTCTGTTAATCATGTCACTATTCAATGAATGTTTAGCACAGACAAGTTTTTATTACTGTTTCTATGTTCCAGCATCCACATGCTTTATTTCCCTTTCCAAACAGTAGGTTTTCAGCCCCATGTGGCTCTGCATACCAACTACATCCTTTCCAGTGCCATCTGCTAACTGCCAGTCACATTCGGGTGTTACCCAATAAAGCAAATCCAGCTCTCCCAGGCTGAGACAGACCTCTCAGATGGCCCCATTTCCATCCTTCTGTCTGCAGGTATCCCAGTATGGCAGCAGGGACACCCAGCAATGTACTTCATCACCTCTAGGGAACTGTACCCAGAACAAATCCCGTTGAGAACTTCAGAAGGAGAATATTTTAGAAGAGAGGCATTATGAAATGTCAGATAAGGAAAGAAATACGTAAGTTGATCACTGGGAGAAATGACTTAGATCTCTCTCATGGCTCATCATTCCAATTAAAATTGTTTTTCCTTCTCTTTATGGAGAGTCTGATGGGGTATTGAAGATTAAACTAGTGCTGGTTTTCGAAGGCTCAGATTTTCAGTCTGCTCACCCAACACTAATATTTATTTGCTCTGATGTGAGAGAATATTGAAAATAGATATCTCTATTTTCAGACCTAGGTACAGACCTGTCCTCCAAACTTTGCAATATCGGATGCTGGAGCATGCTTTGCTTTATCTGTGTCCAAAGGATCACTTGGTGGTTATGGGCTATCACCATGATAGAAATACATTGACTTTTACCATGATTCCAATGAAGATAGTTACAACAATTTAATTAATTTTAAAAAATTTTAAAAATTAAAAGTCATTGTTCTCACAGTTTCCCAGAGCTTTGTATCTAACCCACTCCAGTTATTGTCAAAACTAGTGTTACGTGATATTGAAAGCTTTGTCAAATTATTGAAAAAATCCTAGGAGAAGGCTCGGAGACCATGGAGGCTGTTCCCAGGGGAGTCCAGTGGAAGGTGTGCCCTGGTGCCAGGGAGGTGTGGAGCCCCCAGCAACTTCTTAGCAAAAAATTGCTGTACTTTGTCTTCCCAGCAAAGCTAACAAGGGCATCAGTTTCATGGCCAGCTACCGTGTCTAGGGAGCTGCTGCTTTGGTGTAAACTTTGTTCAGATTTGCTGCTTCATTTGATCCAGACCAAAACCACTTTTGTGGGAAAATAAGTCTGCAAAGCAGAAACTTGTTTTGTATCCAGATTTACTCTGAGTTTTTTTGAAAATTTGGGCCTTTTGGATTCTTAATTTTAATTAAATTATACAATAACATAAGTAGCCAAACATGAAAAAAATAACTAAATAAATAATCAGTTGCTAGAGATTATAAGAAAAGCCAGTACACCAAATCTAAAAAAGATACACAACAGAAATCTAGGTATGAAAAACAATGATAATTTTGGGGATTTCTGAGTGTCTTTCCTGAACACATATTTTTTCAAAATTTACATTTACATTGTAAGAAGTAAAAAATTTCCATTTAAAAAAAATGGAAAAACCCCACACATTTGCTGACATTTCCTGAGGACTTAGGAAGAGTGCCAAATGTCGTGAGACTGTGATGGAGGCAGGGGTGTTAGCAGCATCAAGAGCAAGAATAGCTTTCTGCAGGCACTGCTGTTCTGACAAAGCAGTGTGATAAGTCTTGAAGAATAACCCCCTTTACTATGCTCACATGCTGCACTGACACTTCTAAAATCTTTCTGATTTGCCTTGTACCCTCTGCTTTTGCACATTAGTCAGTTTGTACCTCATTGTTTTCAATTGTGCAAAGGAAAAATATCCATGTGCAATGTAAAATTCAACTATATGGTACTAACAAATACTGCATAATGTTGCTTATACATTGCATTAGTACTCAATAAACTGATAGGCTTGATAAGATGCAATAAAGAAATAATGATGGTGTATTGTGTGTTTCTCAGGTACCACTGATCAGACAGAGAAATTGAACTGCTGCTGAAGATGCCTTACACCCAGCCCGGGGCTTTGCTATCTATTTCACCATGCTTTAAATGGGCATTCCTAATGTTTGATGCATGAGGAAATACTGCACATAACCCAGCAGCATGTGCCTGGTCCCAGCTCTGCTGGAACTTTAGTCAGAACAAACCTGTGTGTGCACGAGCTGTATCCTCTTGGTGTGGTGTCTGTGTCTAAGCAGGTCCTCGTCCTAAAACAACATATATTTGCCAGAAAGAAAAGAATCTTCAGAAAAAGGTGCTGCACCCATGCCCAGAACATGGTGCAGATCTTCAGAGCTTTCCCATTGTCTTCTGCAGACTTGTCACTAAAGAGTAAACTGACAAGTATTATTATTCTGGAAGATCAACTATGGTTTAATTTATTTTGTAACAATTTAGCATTGTGAACATTATTCCAGACAAATAAGGCCTGGAAATTGATGCTTGCATAGAGAAGCTACTATGGAATAGTTGTTACAGAGCAGCTTATTTCATGAGAGTAGCTATGGCCATTAACATCCCTGTTCAGAGAAGACTCACCTTATCAGCAACCACCACCTGAACTTCCCTGGTGAGTAACAGCAACCAGCCAGTCCTTGGCTGGGTACCTCACGCTGCCAGTCCCTTGTGACATTATTTATTAGAATAGCCCACAACTTGTTGCTTCTTATTTTTCATTGGGAAGAGGAACCTAACTCTCATCTGAATATCCTTATTTTTGTCTCTGCGGAAGTCTCCAAGCAGTACTGTGTTGTATTTATGTGTCTAACAGTTGGAGCCTGCACTTTCTCTTCAGTGCTGCTCGGGAAGCTGGATATTGTATAACAACTAATAAGTCCTTTCCTAGACCAAATTATAAGTCAGGTTCTGTTAGGTGGATCCCAGAATTCTATAGAATTTTATTTAAATAAAAGCTAGATGTGAAATGTATTGTTGCATGTTGAAGAACTTTCCATAAACCTGTTAATGCAACTGCCTACTTACATTTCCCATATTCCAAAAATAAACTCTTTCACTACTGGCCTTGGCTCATATACCTAAATAAAAGTATATGAAATAAAAATTGAAAGCAGCCTAATCCTTTTATAATCCAGCCTCATGGGAAAAGCTCAGCTGAAGTAAATGGGAAAGACTCAGGCATATAAGATGAATTCTCATTCTAACCAGACACATAAGATTATCAAATGAAGCTGATGGTTAAACAAATATGGGTATTTTTAATTGTAGCACAAAAAGGTGAAATTCAGTTTCATAAAAACAATTTCTATTACATATTTGAGGGTATGCTTTATTTCTTGGGCATTTTAGTGCTGGACTTGATGCTAGAGACCAGAATAATGTGGACATTGAAAACAATAAAATCCTTACACTTCTTTTGAAAATGTATAATACTTTCAAGTGATTTTCATGTCCTTTCCCAAAAAACATTGCTTGTGAAATGCATCCCTTGAAAATGATAGCACAGTTGAGCATTTTTTGTTGAAATGTTAATATTCTTTAGCAACTAGGCAACTGGCATATCTTGGATGTCTCCATGTAGGAATTTGTTTACTTTTTTTAGCAAGTAATGTAGTCATCAACAACAATCTTGGATATGCAATCAGCAGGAACTTGTATCTTCTGCTACCTTATTAATGCACATTATTATTCACAACCTCCTGCAGATCTAAAATACTACTGGCTTCTGAAAACTTAAAAAATATGGGGGAATATTAATGCACAGACTAAGAAAAGAACATAGATGTCTGAGGACTTAAGATTCTGCATTGTCCTGTATTTTGCATCAGTGTCATCTTATACAGCAGATGTGCTCCACTAATGGTCAGATTCAGCAACGTTTCACAAGTATTCTGTTTACTTTTTAGAAAATTTCATGATAAATTGAAGTGCAAGTGTGCATCAACCCTGTGAAACTTCAGTTGTAGAACCAAAAGAAAAATTACACACCCAAGTTACACACCCAGGGAGAAAATACAGTTCATTAGAATTGTATGGGTGCAGCTAAAATTATTAAGATAGATTTAGTTTATCAACTGCTTTAAAATAATAGATGCTGATTAATAGATAGTTTAAAATCTGTTGATAAAAATCTGTATCTGCACAGATGGCTAGCAAGACATGTTTTGCCATTCAAAACTTCTCTCAGCTAGGAGAAAATGAACATTCATTTGCTGCTTTCATAGAAATGTTGTTTGTCTATTAGACTAATAAATGAATGGGGATGAGGAGAAAGGTAAAAAGTATTGGCAGCTTTACTGCATTTTTCTTTTTCATTTCAAGATGACTGGCTGCTGTGAACAGAACCATAGGAGTGGTCTGAGAAGATGGTAATGTCCAAGTTTCCTGGGAACAAAATGAAGAAGCTCCTTTCTGTGTCTCACAGTGTGGCACGCTGGAGGCAAGTGCTCAGGTGCTCAGCAGTTCCAGATGGGCCCAAAGCAAACCAGCATCTGGAGAAATGTGAAGTAGAATAATGTGGCAAGCCTGAAGTGCAGGTGTCTCCTGGGCTGCTTTCAGCTCTTCTGTTGCTTCAAATTTACATTGAATTTTATTCAATAGTTACATTTTGCCTTCACCCTGCTGGGATGGCCAAGCCCTTCACTGTCTCTGCACCTTGGTTCTGCTTCCCTCCCGACAGCACACGGTGACCCCTCCATAACAAAAGTGCCCAGCGTTCACCTGATTTTTATGTGTCTCATTCTAGCTGACTGCAAATCTTCTGTTGTTCACAGCAACCCACCCAACCTGGTTAGTAGTTATCTAGTCAACTTGAGAAACTTAAAAATTAACTGTGTGTTCTGAACTAGCTGTGGAAATCAGTAGGTTCCTTGAAGAGCTAGTTCATTGCTCTCAGGTGAATAACAGAGAATGACATGAACGCTGACCTCTCTCCACCTGCAAAGTGAATCTAGGTGACCAGCTTAGATTGGATATCTAGCCTCAGATGGCTAAATATAACATAAATATCACCTGTATTTGGGAATTTTGTGCCTTGAGCACAGTATTTCTAATTGCTCAAGTCACTTGTCCTCAAACTTAAGAGAAAAAAAAAGCTTCTTCAGGACTGCTCATTTATCTCATATTCTTTTCTCTAAACCCTATCTTAGGGTTTTAGCTACATGCTGACATAAAGCTCAAGGTCTGAAAATTATAACATTATTTGGAGTCTTTAAAACTTTATCCAAAGCAGTAGATTTATATGGCTTTTAATTCTGGTTCTCAGAATTCCTTCCAGAATTCCTCTGAAAACTGATCTTACCAGATATTGGCATAATCTTTTATCATACAGGTATGAACAAGTCACAGTGACCCTAAATCCTACATTTTAATTGGAAGCATCAGTAAATTAAAAATCTTTCTCTTCATTATCTTGGGTATCTACAGCAATGATATTTACAAAACATAGCTGACTGTAAAAAGCCAAATAATTTGTCATTTTATAGTTACAGAAATCTTTGGATTACCACTGTGAGCTGTTTTCAATTTACAGAGAGACTGAAGTTATTTTCTCTACATACAATTGATCAGAACTGCGACACAACTGAATTTTTTGCCTCTTTCTTCCTCCATCTGTCTGCCTCCCTCTACCCCCATAATGAACCAGCTGGTCATTAAAACTTGCAGCCAAGTATACAAGGAGTAAATTACTGCCCTCTGCTTTGGTAAAGCCAAAAATACCCACGAGTTTGTTGATCAGCATGTATGTCTGTCAGTCAGCGTGTTCCAAACTCGGAAGCAGAAATGCGTGTGCTACTCTGAGGAGCTGATAGGAAACTGAGCTCTGAGGATGCTGAGTGGAAACTTGGAATACAAGTTTCATACAAGAGGAAGAGGGGCATGTGAGGTGCTTAACTACAAGGACTAGCCCTCTACTGCTCATGTTGTTTCTCTCTTGCTAGTGAAGGTGAGGGATGAGAATCAGAGCAGCCAGAATAACAGAACTGTTGCGTTTTATGTACTTGAAGTTGTGATGGAGAGTATATGTGAGCACATAATGTCATACACCTGAGAACCATGAATCAGAGGTGAAAATATGTGTTACGTACTAAAAGGCAATGTATCATATTAAATAGAGAAGTGAGGTGAGGATTTTTATTTAAGAAGTCTCTCTTCTGTTAACCTTTACATTTAGAAGGGAATCAGAACATATAACCAAAATGCTATGGCAGCAGAGTGTAAATAAAAGTAGATAAGATTATACTACAGGCACAATCAAGAGTTCAGCTGCAGAAAGCAGACAAGACCAGCTTGCCTCCGCCATGTATTTTAGTTTTATAGCAAGACAGGTTAGGAGACCTCAAACTTCATGTTTGACTGGGTATCCCCTTTGCATCAAAATAACCTCATCATTCAGTGCCGTGACATCTTATGTGCCCCAGCATCAGCTCTGGGCCTGACTTTGTATTTCTGGAGAGAACAAGCATTTGCAGAGTTGTTCAACAATCAGACAAAATGGTATGCACAATTGTACATGCAGTTTATATTCCAAAAAGTAGCCAGTTTAGCTAAAATATTTAATCTGGTTCCATGCTGGATCTGTAGGCACTGATGGGAACTGTCAGGAATTACTATGGTCTTCAGGGCACCACAGGATCTCTGGTGATATCCTGAAGATACCTGTATACAATGTTTTGTGGTGCTTTTGCATCTTCTCTCTGGAACATAGCTTTCAAGTTTCTCAAGGTCAGTTGCTTGTTCTTTTAAGTCTCTGTCTGCCGAAGTAGCTGCAGACTTGGAAGGTGGAGGAATCTTCAGGGGGTCCTCCCTGGAGAGTCAGTGTTATAACTACAACAGAGATTTGGGAAAGAAACTAAAAGAAGAGGCCGTTCAAACTACACTCCTTCTAGCACCTGTGACATTAACATTTCTGGAGACTAAATTTATGGTTGCTGGCCTCATTCTGGCCAACTCCTAATTTTTATATTGTCGTAGAGATGAATGTCGTCCTCTACCAATGGAAAATACTTCTGAATTCCTTCACCACAAGGGCCTCAACTTAGAAGACTACAGTTTCAGTGTTTTTTCCATGAGTCATATTATTACAAAGCACATGTTATCAATTCTCTATGTTAGTGCTTATAAGGAAGAAAATATCCATGACAATAAAAATAAAAGTGCAAGGAAAATTGAAGTTCATTAACAACACAATTTCCATTTTGTCGCGGTGCCTGTTCCCTGCCCAGCTAGCAGGGGCAGAACTCGGGCACCGGGACCTCTGTGCCTGTCCCGGAGAGGTGGTCAGAGGCCGGATCGCGGCTGGAGGGGGCCGAGGAGGTAAAGGAGCGAGAGGGCTCTCGGCATGGTGTTCCAAGGCTTTATTGAGGGAGTAAGGAACTCCAGAGGCCAAAAGGGGCCACACAATGGAGGCACGGGACTTTATAGGCAGGGTGACCGGGGTCCGAGGCATAATATGAACAAACCAATAGGAGAGGTGCGGGGAGGAACAAAGGTACAGGGGGCCAATGGGGTACTGGACACCTTAGAAGCTTCTAAAACAGAACCATACAAGGAAATTCAAAGGAATTACATCCAACAGAGTGGGAACAAGGGACTCACAGCACAGCGCAAGGCCTTACAAGGAAATACAGCTCAAAAGGAGCCCACTACACCATAGTGATTGTGCTTTGACAAGATCTAGAGAGGTAAATATCAGAAAGTCTGTTGCCTTGTTGTTTTGTTTTTAAATGAAGCCTAGAGGGAATGAGGGGAAGGAATGAAGACTTGAAAATTTAAATATGAATGATCAGTTACTATCAATATATATTCTCAGTAATAAGTGTTTTCATGGAACAACCCATAGGTCTGCAAATCTGTCTTCTAAATGTTCATCTGTTGAACTGATTCTGTCACTGAATGTCTGGAGTGCTTGTGTGGTGTGTTTTCTGTTTGTCTTTGTCTATGAATTACAGATAATTCAGAATGAAAAAAAAAATTACAGCAAACTGCTTCATCTTAAGTCACATCAGGATTGTTTCTTGCAACATTTCATTTCATATTTTTCCAGTGTGCTTATACTATCCCTAGAGATGGGGTTCTATTATTTCCCTTTAAAGACTATTCCATGGTCCAATAGACCTCATCATTATTGAGAGTTTTCTTCCTATTCAGCCTGAACTATCCTGTCTGTATCTTCTTGTTATAATCTTGTGACACATCTCCCTCCTTGGTATTCATGCACCTCAACTGCTTAGAGACCACAATTGTGTCTTCTCTTCTTGGTTTTCATTTAATGTGCACATGAATGTGATATATATTAAGTGCAAAAAGTGTGTCTTTAAAGAATGGAACTTATACTAAGGAGGAATTGTCTTAGCTCAGCTACAGCTAGGAGACCTTTAGCACATGTAGTGAGAGACAATTTAGCTCTTTAAAGTAATTAATGTGATGTCATTAGTGCTTTTAGCCAGTGCAGCTACATTATTATGGTATGCTATGTACATAAACAACATTTAATCTCATTCTTTTTCTTGCATAGCACTTTCTTGTGAAAGCAACAGCTTTGCTCAGAGGATTTGTTCTGAAGATTTATACATTTATAAACATTTTAGGCTTAATATTCAAAGTGTGTATGCTATAATTGTTCTTTATGATGAACCTCTCAGCACTGATGCAGTGTTCTTTTGCAAACATCTCTGTATAATTTATTTATCTTGATATATTAAGCCTGAAAACATTTTTCTATGTACGAATTTAAAAATTATTAGGTTAGAAACTTCCACTGATAGAAAAGAGAAGCTGAGGCACAGGGGAGAACATTATTTCCTCACAGGCACACAATGAGTATGTGCTATTTGCCAAATTGAGTGAGACAAATTTGGGACTGGAGAATAAAATGCTTAGATTAATGTTTATGTGCATGTTTGCATCTATGAGAGAGAATTTAACAACGGAATCAGTCTCTGATTGTCAGAACTCCTTCTGAAATCCTTGTTCTTCATTCTTTCTAACACAAATCATGGAAGATTTACATGCATTTATCTGAGATTTTTGCATAGTGAAACGTGGTCTTCCTGGCACACTTCCAGAGTCCTAAACTTTTGAATTGTAATCCCACATTTATCTATGATGTTCATTTGGGTAATTTCTCTCTTTGGGACAGAGTGAAATCCCTGGATATCAGGTGCCCCAGGTGACAGCTGTGCTCTCTATCTGGGATGAAGCTGAGCAGAAATTCAGGCTGGAGTCTGCCCATGACCCAGCCTTCCTCTGGGTGAGACCTGCAGGCTCATGGAAAAGCGACCCTCTAGCAATGCTCAGGGGCGTGAGCAAATTAGCACTTTGCCCTTGCAAGCAATGCAGACACAACTAGTTTCAGTGACATGGCAAAAGAAATTTTGGGAACACAGCTGGGTTTGGCTGGCCAAGACCACTGTCCAGAGCATGCTGTGCTTACACAGCTCTGTAAGTCCCAAGGTGCTGGTACTTAGCTTTCAAGGTGCTCAATTACCTCTGTAAATCTATCTTTTTGTGCATCTCTTCCTCTATGGCACTTTATGGTAAAAATATAGCTTCTGTCACTGGGCATTATCCAAAAATGGCCTATAGAAATTGTAAATAACAGCAGGGCACAAAACTACCTTATAGCATTAGGAGTTGTTGATTCCAAACTGGGTAAGCAGTTCCCACTGTGAGAAACCCCCACAGATACGTTACAGGTTCTAAATCATATTCAAACTGCAACCTACTATGTGCAGTGGAAAGTTAATTAACATGCTAATATTAAAAATAATTCTTATAGAAGTATAATGTTAAGCAAGAATCTTTTTGCTTTGTTGCCAGGAAGGTTATACCCGTGGCGTTTTTAATGCACAGCCTTTTTGTCTTATTATTTGCCTTTCATTTCCTGCTCACAGCATGACTTCCTGAGTGCAGTGCTTCTAACACATTATGAGGACTCTGAGAATATTCAAAGTCCTGTGGCCTCTTGTTGTCACCCTCAGTCCTAACCCCAGAAACATTTATTACCCCAGCAAGTATTGCCAGGAGTGTGTTACCACTTAATTTTAGTATAAATAACAATATTAAATCATATTTAAATAATTCTGAAGAATAGTTGTTATCTACAGACTCAGGTTAAGTAGTTAATGTGTTATGTTCATGCCAGATGGGATGCAAAACCTGGCTGGTGACAGCACTTTATCAGTAGGAGAGAAAAGATGCAGGGTCTGTAAACAGGATTGGTGTCTGAAGGCATTGCAAGGCTTCACAGAATGTATGTAGGTGGGATTTTTCATCAGGATAAAATGATGTTAAGTGAAAGATAATAAAAAAGAATCTTTCCTGATGATAATGAAGAAAGAGCAGATAAATTTAGCTAAGTACACTCAGACAGTACAGGAATGGGAAGAGGGACAGGGAGACTGTCCAGAAAATTAAAATTGTATGATGAAAAAGAAATTGGATTTCACCTTGGGTCAGTGTTGTGACTCTCGTGATGGACTTTCAAGGTTTGAATGCAAGAGTTAGACACCAGTTCCAGGAGTTTGGTCTCCATGTGATCTGATTACAATAATATCCATCTCTGGTATTAATTCATGCCTTACATTCTCCACCTCAGCTCACCTGAGGGATGGAAGAGTGGCTAGTTCTGGGATATATGGAACAAGTTTTCCTGCTCCTTCAGGCTTCAAAACTTCAGCAGCACTGCTCTGTGGTGCAGGCATTTCCTCCTGTCCTCCCATCCTTGTTTCCTAGATTCAGATATCTACTAGTGCAATTCCGTATGTGGAGATTATTTGGTTACCACCAACAGGCAAGTCGGTCCTTGTCATTTCAAGTGCATCTGGAAGGGATGAGAGAGAAGGATTTTTGCTTCTTTACTTCCAACTATTTCTCACATCACAAAAAAGATTATTTAGAAAAAAAATTAGAAATTTTAATATGGCCATTTTGATTGCTTGGGTTGAATGAGAAAGAGCTCTGTCTAGTAGAGTATAACTCTTGTTCTGCTAAGAAGCCATTATAAAAACAGATCTTAAAACTTCATGACAATACTGATACGAAAATTAAAGCAAAAGGCTTGTAAAGGAAAACAGGCTTTGATTATATAATATTACAAGTCAGGTTCTCTTGCCTTATAACCCACAAGTTGTAGGTAGTACAATAATGGCATGCAGAAAGATGTGCTGAAAGGATCAAGCCCAAATAGTGTAAGAGTGTTACCAAAACCCTCTCAAACCAAATCCCTATTGTATTTTTCCCATGCAAACTGAAGTCAGCTAAGGGTGTGAGACTGCATGTCTGGAGCATGAAACCTCATGCACCTTACTCAGGAGTCTCCATGGGATGTACATTCTCTGTAGCATCTTTCTTCAGACAGAGGAGAAGGATGGGCACCCCTGGGGAGGGCTCAGCCCACCCAAGCCACAAATGGCTCATAGGAGTGGTTTGTCTTTCTCCATTGATTTTGCAGGAGCCGAGTACAAGTGCTCTGACAGATATCAGGTGTCCAAATACAGATGAGATGAATCTGAGCCAAAGAGTCAAATGGGCAACTCAGGCAAATAATCTGGGAGGAAGAGGTGGCAAAATAACCAGGACTACTAGAAATACATAACAGTGTCTTCTTGAAGCCTGAGATGATCTTTTGAAAAGTTTGGGGAGGAGTGCTGAAGAATGTCTTGGAGGGTGGATGTGCTCAGAGAGTCTGTGGAGTCCAAAAAATATGAGTAAGATGTGATGAATTCCAGAACACAATGCATATTCTGTGTTGAGTAGGTGATTTTCCTGTAGCAAAAATTTGAACCAAAAAAAGCACAAAAGAATTACAGTATCACAAAACCATGAATTCTTCTCTGCTGATTAGTTAGCTTTTACCCATTCTCTTTTTGAGTCACTATGTTGATGATCTCACCAGTGCTGTACCAGAAATATATATTTTTTTGTTCTAAATACTCTATCATAAGGCTTGAGAAGAAGAATGATTCTGCCATTTGCCCCAAATAAAGCCAGTTCAGGGAGAACTGTGTGGCACAGTGGAAGTGCACAAAAAATGAAATTCAGTTTCGAAGTATCTTCAGAAAAACAACACCAGGTTCCTGAGTTGCTAAATCAACTGAAGCTAATGGACTTGTTGAGCTCACCCAAATTAATCCTGGTATGAGTTTCATTTTGAGATAAAACCTCATGAGTCTGACAGAATTAAAATCTTTCCAGTTAGCTCAGTATAACTTTGAATTATTGAGTTATAATAAAGACCTAATGGTAATGCTCTTAACTGTTCATTTTGGATTGTTTTAAAGTGAAAAGGAGCTACTCTTTTGGTGGACTGGCTAGTGATGCATGAGTACCAGATGTGGTTAGAAAGAGGATGACTGCTAAAGTAATAATGTCTTAAATTCCATTTAAAACTATTTCAAGATCTAGCTGCCCAAAGGGGTGAAAAGATTCCTTTTGCAGTTATAAATTTCTCATTCTTTCTTCCCTGGAGTATCATAGAAGTGATGGAGAACATAATATAGCAATTAAGTTCTGCAGCTAAATCCCTCGGCAGAGATGTGGATTGTAGCAGGCAAAAAATATGTTTTTATACAGTTGTAATAGAAAGTGTAGAAAACTACCAACAAAGCCTTGCACTGACTGTGAACGATCCTTGTAATGATACAAGAAATACTGGAAGAAATGCATATAAACCCTACTTACCAAAAATATCCTTCAGTATTTTACCTCAGTTCAGAGGATTTTCACCTGTGTTAGTCTGGAGAGCCACCACTGCAGGGTAATGTACTGTAAAGCTTTTTGAAAATTATTGTCAGTTGTTTTTCATGTTATGCAGGTGGCAAGAGGAATTGCATTTAATTCTGTAAGCCAAATGTCACAATGTGGTTGATAAGGAAGTATCACAGAATCACAGAATTTTTTAGGTTGGAAAAGACCTTTAAAATCATTGAGTCCAACTCTTACCCAGCACTAACAAGTCCACATCTAAATCACGTCTGAAAGTTGCACATCTACACATCTTTTAAATACCTCCAGGGATGGTGACTCCCACTTACCAGTGTAGCCTGTTCCAATGCTTGACAACCCTTTCGGACAAAAAAATTTTCCCAATGTCCAATCTAAACCTCCCTTTGCAGAACTTGAGGCCATTTCCTCTTGTTTTATTACTTGTTGGGACAGGAGACCGACCCCCACCTGGCTATAACCTCTTCTCAGGGACTTATAGAGAGTGACAAGATTGTCTTTGAGCCTCCTTTTCTCCAGATAAAACACTCCCAACTCCCTCAGCTCATCAGACATGTGCTCCAGACCCTTCAAAAGCTTTGTTGCCCTTCCCTGGACACATTCCAGCACCTCAACATCCTTCTTGTAGTGCGGGGGCCCAAAACTGAACACGGGATGTGAGACGTGGCCTCACCAGTTACTCACACAGGCCAGGATGCCATTGGCCTTCTTGGCCCCCTGGGCACAGCTGGCTCAAGTTCAGCTGCTGTTAACCAGCACCCGCTGGTCCTTTTCCCCTGGGCAGCTTTGCAGCCACTCTGCCCCAGCCTGTGGCACTGCCTGGCGTTGTTGTGACCCAAGGGCAGGACCTGGCACTCGGCCTTGTTCAACCTCACACAACTGACCGCAGCCCATCAATCCAGCCCGTTCACATCTCTCTGCAGAGCCCTCCTACCCTCCTGCCCAGCTTGGTGTCATCTGCAAAATGGCTGAGGAAGTACTGAATCCCCTCAATCCCAGTCTTATCTCCAACAAGTGTGGTCTTATTCCTTTCCCCCTTCAAATCCAGTTGAGAAACTGTATCTGACGCAGGAACTACTTGAGAGTCTTGCCTAATTGTTGTGTCAATCTGACTTGTTTGTTGAGGCAGCCAACTTCATCCCACTAATGCATTCTGTATCTGTTTTCAATTGCCAGTTTCTGAGCTGTATCTCATGGGGGGTGGGGGGGGAAGCTGTTTTTAAAACACAAACGACACTCCATGAGTTGATTAATTCAGATGAATGGCATTATAGAAAGTTAAGAAAAAGATGAGCTCTGACTGACAAAGCTCAATACAATCACTGCTTCAACATTTCACATTCTTCATTTCTTGCTGCTTTCTATTTCCTTTTGGGAAAGGACAAGAAGGAAAAATAGAAAATATCAATAGCAAGTAAACCCTGAGTTGTCCCAATGGATTATTTTATTTTTATTTTGGACTTTAAAAACAATAGTTTTATAAAAAATTTGTAGCTTTCCCACCACCTGACCATTTCATTTCAAGGTTACAGTGTAGTATTTTATGAATATCAAAAAAGAATAGCCAAGATTCTGTGAAGCAGTTAACCAGAAGTAAAGTGAGCGAGGCATTGAAACAATGAAGCCTTCATTTTGAAATAGCTGGTTTGTGAATATTCTTGACATGAATTAGTTAAGATATAGTAAAAGTGTCTCCAGGTGTCTGGCCTTTTGGTTAAAGTTGAAAACGTAACAAAGTAGAAAGGTGATCACTCTTTCTTATATTTGTGTCCCTGTAAAGTGCAGTGACCATAAAATGTGTTCTCTGCTGCTACAGGAATAGAGCATCCCTCTGGCATAATGATAGGACATAATGACAGTAACTTTGCATTGATCCCAGTAAACTCTTGAGTAATATTAATTTATGCTGTTGCTAGACTTCAACTTTTCATTCATACAGACAACAGAGGTTGCAAAATATTCACTTAAGTCATCCTCCCCCCTTTGGAGGTCTCAAAGCATTATTTCCAATAAAAAAAGACTTAATACTACTATGGTTGTCATGTATTAAAATGCTATAAAAACATTTTTTAATGTTAATATACTGTATTTTTTCTGTCTAAATTAAATTCTGCTCTTAAGCCAGTTTTCAGAAGGAAGACACTAATCCTCCTTGCTTTTTGACCCAACTGACTTGTATAATTGCATTCTTAGAAAAGGTTCCTTTGCAATACACAGTCAGTGAACCCCAAGAATCTTGAGCCTATCAGCTAAATTGGTGGTGTGGGACCAGGAAAGGGTGCTGCAGAGAAGAAAGATGAAAAGAAGACAACATCTGAAAGTTGCATATTCCAGTTCAATAGTTCATTTTTATTAGCATTGTATTTTAATATGCACTTGACTAGCCAGCCATTTATTTTCCCACAACAAGCTCACATAAGGACAAAAATGGATGAAAGATTAGAGCTGATCTTCAAAGAAACTGGCACAATATTAACATATGAATTGAAATCTAATCCATATTTTAGATTACTGAAGAAAACAAGTAAATGTGAAGTGCTTGAATGATAATGGGCTCCAAAAGTACATTGATGTGTCCCGAGAAGAAACTGGAAATGGACAGCAAATGTTTAGGATTTAAAAATGGTTGAAAGACAAAAAGTGATATTTTAATTCCCAAAAGCATGAAATACATGTATTAAAATTTCCATCTACTCCTAGGGACTCACACTTAGGACAAGCCCACACTAAAATCCTGATTATTCTCATTCTAATTTAGGCATGGGAAAAACAACATAAGAGCAAAATTTTACTGATTTGGGAAGGCAGAGACCTTACAGGGTAATCCTGGAGAATTTGATCGTTGAAACCAAACCTATATAACTCAGGTCTAAACTTCGAAGCCTCATCTTCAACTCATTCAGCTTAAATCTGATCTAAACACAATCACTGCCCATCCATCTATAATAGATATAATGAAAAGAGATGGGAAACCTCTCTCTTACACAAACTCCCCACACAATTCACCAGTGACCTATTACCACCGCAGCTGAAATTTCTAATAAGATTAAATTCAACATCACTGGCACTGAGGAAAGGTCATCTCAAGCCTGAATATGGCTGATAAGCACTCTGACCTGCCCACTGACATGTTTTATACTGTTGCCAGTTCCTATAACGACTGAACAAATTCCTGAGAAAATAGACTGGCACTACCACAAAACATGCAGTGGAAGTACTAAGATTCTGGCTTTTTCCCTGCTCCACACAACTGAAAAATTTAATGAAGTTGGATTTGGAGCAGTTCAGTAAAGGAAAGGTTATAACTTCATTTTTAAGTAATTTTCTGGGGAAAAATATTGTAGAAAACTCATGAAGCATTGTCTTTTCATTGTCAGATTCTGGTTTTATCCAAGCCCAGTTAAGGTCTAGTTCCCTAGCTAAAGAATGCCCCAGCATACTTCATAATCTATTTTTCTTCAGAGAAATAATGAAATAATTATTTGTCTGCTACACAGCTCTTCATTACATAATAAATAAATTACCAGTTGAGCAATGAATGGAAAATATTCAATTTGGGATTTTTTAGTGTTTATTTATTCAAAGCACATGTTTAACTGAGAGCAAAACCAAGGTCTAAAGTATGAATTTCTACTATGGAAAAGAAAAGAAAACTGACAATTCTTTCAGTGTGATTGAAATTAAGGACTATTTTTTTCTGAGTTACTTTATTTGCAAGTCAGTTACAATCTTACAGGAGTCAGGGAAGATACTCTGGTTTAAAACAGCAAAGACTGGAGAAAAACCTGGCCCCAGAGGACCAGGTTTATATCAACATTTCTAAACTTCAGAGAAACTTCCTGTGTGTCACAGGTGGCATCTCCCTTAGCTCTCTGGGTAATCCTACTGCTGAGTTATTAATCCCTACATGAAGATGAAGTGGTAATACACTCTCAAGTTTCCTTTTTCACATTTAAATAAAATGATGCATTTTCTAGAAGAACCAGGCTGAAAGGTTTATCCCTGAACTTAGAGGAGAAAGCAGCTGATGGAGGGATTTTAAACAGCATTTGAGGATTTATCCTGGCCATAGGCAGAAATATTGACCTTACAAAGAATAACCTCATACAAGCTGATGATAAAAAAACCCAACCCTGTCCAGAGTCCAGGGGTCAGCACTCTGCTTAGCTGCAAGGCTCTGTGTGAAGTGAGCCTGGAACAGCAGTGAAGGATGAAACTCTCCAGGGGGGGCCTTAACAGCATTACACTGAGGGGAATATCTGCTTATAAAGGTATTGCAGTTTAAGCAATGAGAAATATCAAAAGAAAGGAAACAACCCAAGGATATAATTGGAAGAAATGAGGGGAACTCAACTCTGGTACTTGACTGCCCTGAACAGCCAGTGCCTGTGCTGGGGCTCAGCTTGAAGGAAACTCAGGACAAAGCTGAGGCCTGGGTCAAAACACAAGTGCATAATTTTAAGCATATTGACAGCCCATTAAAGAAATAAGTAAAAACCTTTTAGGCTTGATTTAGTGGCACTGCTTATATATTGAAGTTACTCATGTGCTTAAATGGCTCCCCTGTACTGAGGTCTGAACCTGACCGGTCATAAGGGAGTGAAATTTGTTGCCATCTCTTGGCAGTTTTGTGATCTGCAAGAACAAACCCTAATAGGCTCCGAGAAGACTGCAGTAGACAGGTACCATTCTCAGAAAGTTACCAACACATTTATTCCCCTTCACAGAGCCCCAGAATGGCTGAACTTCGAAGAGGCCTCTGGAGGTCACCTGGCCCAACAATCCCACTCAAGCAGGGCCATTTTATGGGAAGCCACATCACACTAAAACCTGATCAGAAAGGTCTGCTGATGTAGAAAGGCATTTATGGGGCTATGCATGGAAAGCTGCTTTATGGTTGTTTTCATTTTTCTGAACATAAAAAAATTGCTAATTTAGAATTTTCCATGAACACTAAGTTCAGTTAAAAGAATAAAATCAGCGCCAAATAGTTAAGGCCAGTATTTATTTTCTAAATCTGTGTTCTCTGTAATAAGAAGAATCATCCCTTTAGTTTTCTCTACAGTTTTCTTAAACATCTTATAAAGCAGTCTAGGAATATTCATCAGAATCTATCATCAGGCTCATGCCCTTTTGCTTGTTATTGCTAGCATATTTTCCATCTTGCAAGTGTTCAGAAATGTCAGTTTCCAATAAAATTTTCTCACTGAAAATCGAAATTCAGTTATGGCAGTACATTTCTAAATCTAAAAGTGAACCAAACAGTTTTCATGTCATTGTCTCTCTGCTCAGTCAGTCTTACAATTTTGGCTTTTAGCACAAGAAAAAAAAAGTGAGTAAGAGACCTTTGCCTGCTGTTCATCTTCATTTTCTGAAATACTTAACTTCAAAATTGCTTTTGTTCCCTTCCCCTAGTACAGTATTGTTTGATATTCAGTCTTCTGAATACCTGATACATCCATATTTTCTGTTTGACATTTTTCCTCTATGAATATTGGATAGGATTTGCTTATTATAATGGTTTGAACTTCAGAAAAACAGTGATATATAAACAAATCTTCTGATTATTTTCCAGTTTCCAGCAGCATGAGACTTGAAATGTAGATGAATAGCTCTACCAGTTGAGAGAAGAGAATATTTATTACTGTACATCTTAGAAGAGGCTTGAAGGAATTTGCCTGTAGGAATTAAAAAAAGACAGTTCACAGATAGTAAAGCAGAACAAATGAGAGATACAAGAAAGACAAGGTTCAGGGAGATAAGAATAACAATCCTGCTAACAGTAGGTAATTTGCATTTAAATATCAGAAGCTAGAGTGAGCAAATAAGAAAAATTTCTCACTCTTTTCCCCCCAAGATTAGTGTCAACTAGTGTAAAAATAAATAACGAGATGTATTCTTAGCATTGTACATACACAGGAGAAAATACAGCAATACAAGTAAGTATTTGAAAATTCCTTTAACCGTTATTGGATCATGCACTTTGACATATAGGTTATACACCCTGCTCTGGTAAAAAAAGTCTGTTTATCTGAATTTAGCTCACAGCCCTTATTCCAAGGAAACTGTAAGGAGAAATAATGGGTGAATGAACACACATGGAAAAGCAAAATAACCTCCCCCAAAAATTCCCCAACCCCAAGAAATATTGTTGGTGTAAGGTTGAATCCTACCACGTGTTGAAAAATTCTATATGTGTGAAAGATTAGAAAAATTTGCAGTGAGTCTTGTTAGACCTACATTAAAGCTCATAAAATTACTAGTTAAGGTAGGTACATATAGCTTTTTGAAAGTAATCTTCCTCTTGGAGTGAGATTTCCCATCCTGCTGACACATTAACTTATGCCATTTATCCTTCCATTCTTACATTTTCCATCCTTGCATCCATATGCAAAGCACAGCCTTCAGTCTATGAGCTAAAATCAATCAGGTCACGAGTTTCCTCAGGTCATTTGCTCCTCAAGCACAAATTACGAATAAGATCATTTTGCTGCTCTCTTAGAGCCTGATGCTTAACAGGGTAACAGAGTTTATCTGTGGAAGTATCTATTTACCATGCTTAATCAGTCAAGTAAAGATATGTTAATCACTTTGCTTCTCACAGTGCAATTGGGCTGATCTCCTTGATCTCATAACAGTAACTAAGCAAGCAGCTGCTTTAGGGCTCTTTTGATTTAAAAAAAGATTTCATTTTGCCTTCTAATTCTGACCTTGAGTAAGAGTTAAACTCAATGTGTAATAAAATATTTTACTGGTCATCTTATAGCTGCAGTGATTGTTTTTTATCATTAAACAATCTGGTGAATATATATTCCACCTATGACACTGGAAATCATCGTAATTTAGTTCCTTCCCTTCCTTCTGACCTGCTGAGTCACTGTGTGAGCCACTCGGGCCCTAAACTGTCTTTTCTTGTTGCTGATTTGAATGTTTTGCCACATAGAAAATCCTACTGAGTTCGAAAGAACTGCAGCTGGGCAGTAATTAACTGATACCAAGACTGCATATGTAGATAATTCAGCTGATTGAAATATAGGTAGTAGTATCTAACTTAGGCCAACTTCAACATTTCTGACTAACTGCAAAGCAAATGCAATAATGGATCACGTACAAAAAGTTAATTTTTATTGTTTAGAGCATTCCTTGAAACTTTTCTTTTAATTGACAAAAAGTGGTAGATATTTGCATCAGAAATTTGTCTTACCTAGTTCCATATATTCTCATAAATGTTCTTCCTAGGAAATTTCCAGCAGCTCAGTTGATCCTCAAATGACACTGAGACAGGTTCCCAGCCCATAGGTGTGAGAGAATCTAATTCTCTCTGTGGTTGCACCGAAATTTGGATGAAGACTCATAGTCAGAGAATATGAATCTGGAAGCAATAAGCAGCTATCTGTTCTCTCCATGTTGTGCTGATTACAGATGGAAACTTTTCCTGGTGTAATTTAGAACAACTGAAACCATTTTTAAAGAATGCAATGGAATATGGACCCTGGGCTGGCTGACTGCACCTTTCCCTCTTTATTCGCACCTGTAACAGATTTCCCTCTTTCTTGAACATCCTTCATCTGACTAGTAGAGAGATTGGGGATCTAGGCAACAGATTCCAGTGTATGTGGTATTAGGTGCCTCTTTTTTATTGTGAAGAATATTAGGATTTATTGGTGGTCTAGGAAAATATTGACCTTGGCATCTCCTCAGTTAATATTTAACTCTTGGGTCAATAGATCTGGATAGTCACTTATTCAGAAGTCACTATCAACTTAATTGTTATTGGCAGTACATACTGTAAAAACCTTTGGAGGCTGATAATTGAGTATTTGTTACCAGATGCTATGAAGAATATCACATTAAAAACCTGATATAGCGATGACAAAAATTATCTTGTGGTCATAAAATTTTTGCATATACCACCATGAGTTGTGTTTGAATGGAAAAATGCTAAAAAACGGACATTAACTGTTTGTATGTGTTTGGTTCTTTCATTTCTCTTTGTTTAAATCAGTAGTACCAGAAATTTTTTCAGTGAATAAGAATAACCCAAATTTCTGATTCTCATTAAAAATGATTACATGGTAATTAAATGAGCAGATAGCCAGTATTTCAAGGGAGGACAAGCACTTCTTTGTCAGTCTGCCTGGAAATCTGTTAAGCATAATCAAATTCTGAAACTTTTTGTTTCTAATCTTTGCTCAGTCATCACATACCAAGCACACTAAAGACATTGATCCCCATCTGTAGAGAAGGCAGTAAGGCATCTGACAATAACAGCATCCACTTCTCCTTCTGGTGTAGCTTGATGCCATGGGCGCAGTCACAGGGAAAGGAGAGGGACCTGGGCTCTCGCTATTCCCAGCACCAGGAGATGTGATCACCTGGCTGATGAAGCACACTTCAGCCATGCTGGGTTTATAGGAGACCTCTGTAGTGGGTCACCTGCCCACCAACCACCCACCTGCCTTCAGCAGTGGAGGGGCTCTGGACTGTGGTACAGAGATAGCTCTCCATACTCAGCATTTCATTTTCTCCTTCAAACCCAGTATTGCATTTTGTTCCTCTTTGACACTGAGGCTGCTCACGGGAGTGACACAGAGGCCTTCACGATTGTAAGGCCCCAGAACTGCCTCACCAAGTCCCTTAGAGGGGCTTACAGGCTTTTTATGTACCCTGAGTTGGACACAGGGGAAACACCAACAAGATGTTCTCAAGAAAGCAAAACAAAAAAGCTTCACTGGCAAACTTTAGAAAATAAGGGAATTTTGGCAAAAGTTTAAAGCAACATCCAATCAATACAAAGCATTTCACAAAGCATTAACTTAGCAAAGTGGAAGCCCACTCAACAAACTCCAACACATCCAATCTTAAGCTACTCAAACTTTGAGAGGAAGGAAGTAGAGGGAAAAGATAAGAGATATAGAAAAGTACAAATATAGCTACCAAACCTGCTTCTGGTGGTGCTGCAGCTGATACAAAAGCCACGGGAACAGAGGGTCAAAACATATAGCTGTATTGAGCTCTGGTTTAAGTCCAATTTGGCTTTCCTGGGCCCTCCTCCCAGGTGGGACTTCTGGTTTGGTGGCCACTCAGCAGCTGGGTTAGGGATGTCCAGGGGCGGGTGTGGAGCATTGCCTCCAGTCTGCCAGGGGTGTGGCACAGGTGGGATACAGGTGGGATGTGTTAAGCAGGGCACTGCCTTGCAAGGGAAGGCTTGACTTGCCCCTTTCCCCACGCATGAACCTGAAATGTTTCAAGCCAGCAGTCCTTCTAGTTGCTCACAATGACTAATGACTCAAATAAAAGCATGTGTTTTGTACTTTCCAATTTTGATTCATCAATAGGAATTCATTTTAAGTTCTGCTTCTGGGAAATGTCTTTCAGTTGGATTTCTTTTCAACATGTTGTAAAGACAGGCATGCTCCTTGTTAGATTGCTGGAGGCTTGGGTATGTTACTGTGTCCTGCAAGAACCCAGTGAGGTCTGTTTGGCTCTTCTAAAGAACCCCTCTGTGCAGCAGTGACAGACTGATACCTTTGGGAGTTACAAGAGCATCATTTGTCTTACACAAAAACAGAGAAGGATGGCAACAAGTGCTTCTGTTTTCATTTGGGCACTCACATATGTCTTGTGGTTGGACACTCTTTCTCTTAACTTCTTGTGTAGTCCTATGATGGATAGGAAATAAAAATGAAGAAGAAAACTTTTCTGGGGTTAGAATCACTCCCTGCTGATAGTCAGATACCTGATATATTATCATAAATTAGTACCTCCTACGCAGTAGGATACATATCAATCCTGGCATGGCTTTCACACCAGCTTCATGATTAAATAGCACTCAGGATGAAGATAAAAACAATTAAACAGGTGGAAACAGGCTGATTCAAGAAAAACAAAGATTTTGTTATATATACATATATATGTAGAAGGTAATGTATATATCAATGGACATAAATATCTTTATAAATAGAAATCAATTTGTGTTCTAAGATGCCTTCTGATACTTTATTCATTAGTATGATGGACTACATCATGTGTATGAGTAATTATTTAAATATATGAGTATGCATGTATTTAAATAATTTACTTTTGAGATTATATAACATTTCTGAGTTCAAACTGTGTTGATGCCAAACCTATAACGATACTGGCCAAGTCAAGCTCTGACAGCACTGGAGCCTTAATGATGTGGTTAGTGCTGAAGTGATATAATGTAAAGTCTAAGAAATAAAATAAGGTATTTCAAGGATCAAGCCAAAATACACAGGTAGCTAAAGTTCACAAATGAAAAGGTACATAATGCATCTATGGAGATAAAGGAGCATGACTGAGGACAAATTTTCCTTCAGTTCTTTGTTTTAAATTCTCTGTTGTGTTTTTTATTTCCATTCTGAAAATAGGTCTTAGAATAGAAAAGAAATAGCCTTTATAATGTGTTTTTCTCCTTAAAGCCTCAATTTTAAAGATATTTGATGGCTTAAATCTTGCCTAAATTTAGATCAAGGATCTCAAAAACAATCTAGCCTACCTATTCTCCAAGAGTATTGCCTCTGTAAGTGCTTATAATCACAGCATGCCCTTCAGTTCAGCCTAAATCTCCCTGGATGCCCAACTGTAGTTGTTCACTTGCATGGAATAACAGGAGCGAGATAAGCTCCCATATCTTCCCTAAGGGTGCTTTGATATGGGCACCCATCTCTGGCAAAATTCCTGGAGACACTGCCAACATTAAAATGGCCAGTAGTGATGCTCTCCCACTACCTTTTCAATTTTTGTTAAATGGTTTAACAATGAAGAGTTGTCCACCAAGGACTTGGGTTCTGTGCCCATGCTTCATGGAGCCTTGAACTGAAAACTCTGGATAGTTTATTTGTCATTTCTGTTGTGCAAAAGTACAGTATTCTCATAACTCTGACAGCTTTTTGTGACTTCTGGGATGAACTTAATTAAAGAATGGGTATTTACCTGGCTTATCTTTAATAGCCAAGAGAAGTAAAAGGCTTGTGCAGCATGATAAAGAAAGGAAAGGTAGCTGCTTTGGAGAATAGGGAGGACAAATTTCCTTCATCAGCCTCTAAACAGTTCAACAGCTGTAGTATGTGAGGACCCAGCAGACATTTTAAGAGGTGGTAGAACAATAAGTGATGACTAAAATGGCATCAGGAAGCTGACGGGGTTAAAAAAACTCCAATATGTTATAGTTACCACATGTGGTGGCACTTAATGAAGCCGCCCTTGCACATCTGAAGCCGTGTGTCAGTGCCTGATGTAGAACACCTGCCCTGCTCTTCTCTGTCCCCTAACACTCACCTGGCTCAGTACTGGTCCTGAGCAGAAACCCCTCTGAACTGGGCTGGCACGGTGCTCTTGCAGGTGGATGTAATTACATCTGCTTGTTTTGGACAGGATTCCTAACAATGCTGCAACCATATTTGTTTAAATCTGACATTCTAACTTTATGAGAAGAAAGTGTTCTTGCACTCCAGCTGGCAGTGTGGTATGTCCAAGGTGTTTCTTCAGCTGGATGACATGGGAATGACGTGCTCTGCTTGCACTGACAGCAGAGCAGTGGAAGATCTGCAGCAGTGGAAGATCAGTTACCTGGAAGATGAGAAGCTCACACTGCGTTAGATCTACCAGACTTGTCATTTAGGATACAAGACCTTCATACTCAGAGGGCTCAGTTCAGATTTAGTTATATAAACAGGATTCATGGCTTCAGAAAATCCATTCAAACAGGAAGAGCAGGTATCTAGCGTCCTGGTCTCCTTCGAGACATTTGGGTCCTGCTTTCTTTACTTTCGTTTGCCTTTGACAGGAGGGGAACAAAGCATGCTGATGCAAGAGACTGCCTGCAATAATATTCAGTGCTGTGTTTTCAGGATTTTCACTTCTTGGGTCGCTGCTTTAATTACTGAACTAAAGTGTAAAATACCCAGCTCAGCAGCCCTGGCCCATTATGTTCTCATCCTCAGAAGAGGGCTGGGTAATCTGGATGACAAGTGAATGAACAACCTTGATATTTCCTACCAATTTCTTCTACTCTGCATGGACACTTGACTGTAGGCCAAGTGACTTCCCCTCTGCTTGTTTTCAGCAGCACTGTGAGAGCGCAGAAATCTCAGGCAGATATTTTAGATACCACAGGCTGCCCCCAGAGCCAAGTGTTTACCTTTTGGTGAGATAATCTTGTGTTAGGGACTTCTGTGGGCGAGAGGGGCTCTGCTTGGAAGGGATGTGACCAGCAAGCACATATGTGTATGTACATCCCAGTGAGCAAAGCTTTAGTCACATTTCAAGGAGGGCATTCCCTTACAGGACCCTGATGATGAAACAATCCTGCACCCACCAATTTGGATCTTGGCATTTCACTCCTCACATCACAGAAAGCAGATGGAGCTTGGGAAATCTCCCAATCCTCATAATCCCCTCCTCCTCTGAAGCCTGCAGGAGTCCCCGGTTACTGCTGGGATGTTTCTGTTTAAAACAGCAGTGTCAATACTCTGGGCTGGTTTGTGTTTGCTCACACCACTGCACTACTAAACCCCTGTGAAACTGCTGTAAGCAACATGATCGTACAGCATCACGAGCAGATCTTTTCTTTCCCCAAGGAGAAACTTTTCATGTGTCTTTGAAGAGTATTTGATAAATAATATGCACACTGTGAAATCTGTGCTTGGTAAAAATGCTGAAGGTGTGTTCAGAAGGAAAAAAGAGTGGGTTTTTCTGACAGTGCCAATGAATGTGTGTGCTGGGTCTGAGCCTGCCTCTGGATGTCCTGCCTTCCCAAGCAGTGAGCATGTGTGTGGCATCCAGTGTTCCCAGCAATACGGTGCAGTCCCTCCCAAGATTTGGGATGTGCTAGGACTAGGGAGCTCCAAGAATGCAAAGTTGATTTTGCTATGTTGAGTACATTAGGAATTGCTTCAACAGGAGCAGAAAACTTTGACACTGTTCCCAAACAAGATTCTCTCTCTAATTTTAGGTATGGAGGATGGAGTTGTTTCCTCATTCTGGAAACAGCCTTTCACAGGGTGGGCTGTCAGGAACTTCCTTGTGGAAGCTGAACTTTCCAGGAACCAAATTGGTGAAATGGCAGGTTTAACTACAGTAGAAGTGTTCAATTACACTGTGTTTCAACACCTCTTCTGTCACCATCCTGAGTATCTGGCTTGGGAAGATAACAGCTGTTCCCAAGACACTTGTGAAGGTCTTTAGTTGTAGTGATCCCTTATGGAGGAGTGGAAAGAGTGTGATAGTGACAGCTTTTGAATTTGTAGTGAAATGTGTTCTTGTGAAAAGCACCTGATGAGCAGAGCAGGAGACACACGTCTCTTTGAGGAGAACTGTAAGGTTTTGTTGCTGAGGCAACACGGTACATTGCAAATAGAGATTCAACTTCTAAACCACGGGCAGACTTTCTGTGCACCCTTAGGATCCTTAGGTATTGACTCAGTAAAGCAACTTGGTTTTCTGATGATGTGATTATAGTGTGTATTCAAAGGTATGGTCAGAAGAGGACTTTTTTCTGTTCACATACTTTGACTATTTTATTTGTAAGACAAGTAAGATCCTTAGGACCAGAACAGTGTCTCACTGTGTTTTTGTTCAAATGCCCAAAAAAATAGGTCTGTGGTCAGGTCCCCAGGTGCCAGCATAGTCTATAAATTAATGGTAGTGGTAAACACACAGAAAGCTCATTTGAGTTAATGGAAAAACATCTTTATCATTTTATGTGTTTGCATTTTCCTTTGGAAAGCCAAATCTAATAATAAAAAACTCCACTATCCATAAGTTCAAACAAAATTTAATGCCTAGACTGTCAGCAGATCCACTGGATCATGTGCTCCTGCTGCCAGGGCTTTGCCTGTCATGGCTTGGAGTAGTCATGTGCTTGAGGGGGCTGGAAGTTGTGTTTCCATGGTTATGTAGCTCCCGACTTTCTTTTAATAACCCAGACAAGAGATTTGTTAATGTTCACTACTGATAATGGGAAATTATAGAAAAAATCATTTCCAAGTGCTTTGTTTTTTGTTCTGCGCTGTACAAAGGATGAGGTGAAAAAATAACAACAATTCATCCACATAATCAGGAGCTACTTAAAACCAGTAAAATATGTCTTTTATGCCATTGCTTGTGAGCAGCTCAAAAATGAAGGCACAGTGGACCTGTTTCAGCTGTAAGGAACTTATCCCAGTTGAGAGTATTTACCCTTGGTGGCAAACTTGTGAAGAGTATCATGATACAGGAAAGGTTACTTTGCAGTCAATGGTCCATTCTTTTCTTGTGATTGCATCACATCCCAGGAATCCTAATAGAAATAGACACTACACTTGTGCATAATTTGTTGAGAGAGGCTTTTATTCATCTTCTGCATGAAGGTATATCAAGATCTTTATTTTCTCTGGTCAATTGAACAGTAATTGATGCTAATGATAGAACACGAGGTTACCAATAAGGGCTCTCAGAGCTTTTAAAAGTAGTGCAGTGGGGTGAGCATTCAGTGTTAATATCAGTTATATTTTCTATGTTGAAAGGGCAGTTACAAAGGTTTTGGCTTTTTTCATACACTGAAGTTTGCAGTTTGTTGGGGAAAGATGTAGTCTCAAGACCTGAATATCTACTTTAAAATAAGAAACAAAAACAAATTAACACAAACAAGTTAGCAACTTTTATTATTCCAGTTCAGAAATGTTCTGATGAATATGAAAATATATTCTGAAAAAGTAACATTGAAAAACTGAATGCAGTACCTGTCAAAGTTCCTGAGAACTGGTGGCAAAAGCAGGATTGGGAAGTTCTGGATTGTACTATCAACACCATTACATACCCTGGTGATCTTTGGGATGTCACTTAAGTGAAAATGTGCATATTTTTCACCTTGATTTTTAGAGGAACTGAAAAAAAAGTGTAATTTCAGCTAAGGTTCTTTGGTAACCTCATCTTTACATGGAGCTAGAAATCATATTTGAAAATTATACTTCATGTATCTGATTTTAGACAGACACATATGATCTTATCACCTGTACGACATAATTTTCTAAAATAATAATGAGTAATGATTGACAATAATGGATCATTTTAAAGTATAACTTCTTTTTCCTGTGGCTCAATTCAGGGTTTCTATACAAAGAGTTACAGAACTGCAAAATCATATTTGATATCATAATTCTTTCAAATTACTATCATAATATTAAAGGAATTCAAGAAATGCAGATCCAGCTACTATTTTAGATCTCAATTTGATTGGACACTTGAGAAAGAGCCTGATTTATAGCCTATATGCTAGATCATTAAAAGTAGTGGGTTAAGTGAGAGCCTTAAGTATCAGTGACCATCCATAGCAATTACAGGAGTGATGCAAATACTTGAATGCAGGTGTATCATATTAAATCCATATTTCAGTAGTGATATAAAATGAACATTATCAGAGTCTAGCTTAAAAGTTGCTGATACTGTTTTCAGTAGAAATAGTAATGTTTTCATTACTTTGAGCAGATTAAAAGAGGTAGATCTTCCAAGGTTACTTCATAGATAGCTACTCGTGGTTCAGAATAGCATCTTAAAACTTTAAAAAGTAAGATTATCCTTTTACTGAAAGACAAACTACAGTAACAGTGATCACATGTGATTGTTGAAAATGTTTATGAACTTTCTTAGAATGATTAAGTTTACTAGTCTTCAGCACAAAAAGAAAATCATGGTTCCAACCTGTGTGGTACTGAGACCTTATATGTCATGTGCAAACATTTATAATTCTAATACCTGCTAATTCCAGACCTTACGGCCATCTGACTTAGTATAGAATTTAAATACAACATCTCAGGGTAGGACCTGTATTACTTTTCTATGAACTTGGGATGTCAAATCAATAACTGTGTGCTTAAAGCTGTCACATTTTAACCCATGTGTCAGCTGTGAGGTTGTGAAACCTTAAATATACTATAACACTATTTCCTCAAATTATAGAATTTTGATTGAAAGCAATTTTGAATTTTTAAAGTTTCTGTTTCTCCTTGTGTTTGCTGGATTTAAGAGTGCAAAAATGATTGTTTAAAATTCAGAAATGGTTATGTGCCATGTTACATGACATGGATGCTACCAAGCGTCACAACACTTTCTGAGAATGGGATGGGTCAAGAACCAAGGAAAGGAATAAGGGTATCTCTAGGCTGCAGTTTCAGGTAGATAAATATATATGTGCAGGGAAAAAATTGCTTTTGGGTCCAACCACAAATGTCCACTCCTTCTAGAAGAACAGATGTAAATTATGTCTAGATCAGATGCATTGCTCGATTATATATGCAGAGGTTTAAGATTTATTCTAGTCTGAGGCCCTGAAAGAAGGATGACCCTAAAAAGTAAAGATGAGTTGAAGACCCGTGGGAGCTGCAGAGAAGGGTACTGCAGAGGTGACGCTTGAGCTGACCTGTGGGTCCCCCACTGAGCCTCATTAATGTGCTCATGCTGAATGGAATTCATTGATGTGATAGATTCGATCCTGGGAGAAACCTTCCTCTTCCATGTGTCTGAAAGTTACATTAGACTTGGTAAATCTCACAAATTGAAGGATATGATCTGTTAGAATTTCAACAGGTAGAGCAGAATTTGTTCCCCACCTCAGACTACTTGAAATCTTGAATTGTTTTTCTTTTAAGAAACAGAGCTTGCAGCTGTGGCTCCTCTCAGCATGTGGGTGGATTTGTAAGTGGTTCTTCTCCAGTCACAAAGCCCCATAACCGAAAGCCAGTCTTTATTTTCCTGGGTTCACACTAGTTTCAGGGCTCAGTGCAGGCATGAAAGTTTTCCCAGGGCCAAGGTGCAGGAGGAATATGTGGCTGTGGTGGGCGAGGAGAGTGCAACTGCCCTGTTCAGAAGGGCAAAGCATGGAAGTTGGTTCTACCCTGGGTGATTTAGGAGAGTAAGAGATTGTAGGAATGGCTGTATCAGTGCAGATCCAAGTGCCACATGGCCCAGAGCAGTATTAGCAGTAGTGGACAATTCTCAGTTTCCTGGACACATATCAAAGCCAGGACAGTGTATGCTCACTCAAGTCTGCCAGTTTTTGGTTCAGGTATTTCACCAACCCATATTGACAAGGGACTGCTGGCCTGTGTCTGCTGGTAGCAGGTAGAGAGTAGTTCTGGCTGGAGCTGAGTTAACTGTCCAAGTAGTGACTTTAAGGTGCTCTGGGGTCACATGGGATTTAGGAGATACCCCTATCTCCTGTGGGTCCTATTATGCTTAGGTGTCTCTTTGCTAGCACAATTCTTATTGCTGGCACCACTTTGATGTCTCTGAGGACAAGGAGCCAAAGAACATAAACATTAGGACATTACATTGCTCAGTGTTACAGTGTCTATTTGATTTTATTTTTCCTTGGAACAAGCTGTACCTCTAATGAAACAACTTAAACTTGATAATAAATATCCCGTCTCCTGACACGAACATTAATTACTTCTTCAAATGAGCAGGTTTTGTAGTCCAAGTACAGAGACCTAGTTCTAAATCAAAAGATAACACTCTTCTCTTTGAAGAGGACCAGAAGCAGAGTAATCAGTGACAAGGACATAATTTACTAAGAGAGAAGTATTGTTCGAGCTGCTCTGAGAGAAGAAACATTCTCCAAGGCCAGATTCAACCAAGCTTTTGAGTACTGATTAACACCGAAGAATTTTGTTTAATGAAACTTTTCGCATGCTTAACCTGAGAATTTTTTAATTACCTAGTTGAGCTGGAGTCAAGAATACTTCACAATCAATAGCATAATGAAGAGCTTAAGAGAAGCCTAAGAAATATTTTCTACTAGTCATGAAGGATCTTGAACAACAGATGCAGAAGCCAATGTAAAGTCCTGAAATCCAAAGAGATGATGGTCTAAATTACAGTCTGGAAGGAATTATATGAACTTGACAAAGAAATATATTAATTTTTAATTGGGAACAATTAATGAGTATTTCAGAACTAATAAACAGCAATTTGTAAAATAATGATTTACACATCTCAGTCACAATAGACTTAATCAAGCTGTTCAGAGAGCTCCTGCTGTTCATAAAGTTCTGGGTTTTTTTGCTCCCCCAAAAGCTGATTCTGGCATGTTTACGAAAGAGAAGATATTGAAAAAATCAGGAATATTTAATGTGGAAAAACAATAAAAGTATACAATACACAACAAGCTATATTTTTTATATTGAAAAATTACAAAACAAATTCCTCTAAATAACTGAAAAATTCTGATTGAATTAAAAAAAAGGAAAAAATTCTTTAATTTAATTAATCTTTATTTTATAAAAAGATGTAAATATAAAGTTCATTAAAAAGCACTAATTTCTCCTGTAGATGTTTTCCTGTGGAAAATGCTTCTCTTATAAAGAAAGGTTATTCAATAGCAAAGCAATTTAAGCTTCTTCCCTGTTCCAGATATGTAAAGCTATTACTGACCCATACATCTTTACATCATGTCTTATCTCAGCTATGAAACATTATTTATTTCATGGCACAGAGATCTCTCCTTCCTACAGACCACAGCTATCCACAGCCCCCTTGGTGTTTCATAGGTAACACAGTCAAATTAGAGCTGTCTTTAATGCAGAAATAATCTGGATAGAAATTTTAAATGAGTCATTGTTAGGTCTTTATTTGCTTAACCTACGTGTGCTGATTTGGAAGATGTTTGTAGATGTCTCCAATAGTTATATCTCCAGGTTTGATCTTTTTTTCTTGTTGTTGTGGTCCATATGTAAAATCTAATTTAATATTTTGGTTTACATTATGGTTAGTCTCTCATTTTAAAAGAAAAGAGATACAAAGATATTATTTCACAAATAACAAAAATTAAGTTGCACACATCTTATCTTCAACCTCTTGCTGGAGCACCTGGAGACTGTAAGTCTTGTCACCTCTTTCCTGAAGCCAGAGCAGCCCCTTTGGCTGTGGTTCCTTTGGTGACAGTGTTGATTTAAGCTGTTCTGGTCTCTGCTTGCTCAGTGTCTGTACTATCCTTTGTTATGGCAGCACAGCTTTTGTGGAGCGTGCAGTGGATGAGATCAGGGGCTGATAACCAGTAACAAAAGAGTGGTTTTGTTTGGAGGATTGCTGGATTTTCTTTCAGAGTTATTTTGACCGTGGGTCCACTCCATCAGAAGGGTCACTGCCCTTTTCAAGCAGCAGTTGCTGTTCCCAAGCTTGTACACAAGTACAACTGAGAGGGAGGTGGTGTTTCAAGGTGGTGTTTATGGGTAAAGGGGAAGCACACTGCATATATGTGAATACAATGCTTCATTGTTAGTATGAAGGAAATCTCAGCAGCCCAATTCAAGTATCATTATTACTCTGGATCTATTTCTGACCTTTAAAATAAACTAATTATACAATTAGAATGCTTCTCTACAGAAAAGGTCTCAATGATAGCGATGCAATTGAAATACTAGCGCTCAGTTCTTGGTTTTCTATGCTTTTCTTGAGGAATGCTTACCCTTGTATTTCTCCTCTGAACTAACAGTCTGCAGCCTTGTGCTGCTGGAAAGGATAAGATCATAAACCATCAAGCCCCAGATCCTTCACTGGTAAGAATCCAGTGCTGATCTTGCCAGTTTCTTCCTCCTTAATTTGCCCATTTTTACACATTTTCTAACACACACCTTTCCCTTCGTTCATGGTTTTGCATTTCCACGTTACACCCGTGCTTACTCTCTATGGCTCACTTTGTGTTAGATACTGCTGTTTTCTTCTCTTTATTACCATCAAACCCAGCTTTTTCCAGCTCCTGGTCTGCATTTCTTTGCCTACTGGTGGGTGGTTTATATCTCTGGAAACCTCAGTGCCAGCCTGGGCCCACCTCTTATCCTTCCAGACATGCACTTTTCTGTGCTGCCTCCTGCCTCTCCACTTCCCAAGGTGTTTGCTATTGTATGTTTCTATTACATTGTTGTGTTAGAGGTGTAAGTATCTCATTCTACAGAGAATAACAGCTTGTTACAGCTATCTGTGTAAAACCTTGGTTGTACCACATAAAGATAAGCAAAAGTAGAACAAATTAGCCATAGAGTTGCAGGCAAGTCAAGAAAAGTGCAGGCAGAGCAGCCCTGGCAAGCCTCAGTCCTTATGGCCTCTCATTTAGCAGTGGCAATGTTTTGCTGCGGGGCTACAGGGTTCCAGTGGTAGGAGGCAATGAATGAGAAGCTCCTGGGTTAGGGACTGTTGAAGTCAGCTCTGTGCAAGACAAGATTGCCATGGCAGTTTGGTTTTAAATCTAAGACTATCTGTTACAAAACCTAGTAGATGGTCTGTATTAACATATGTGGTAGTGATTTTGCATCAGCTCATATGGACTGAATATGTTCTAACTTCTTAATAGAAAATCATTTAATCCACATTGAAAAGGTGTAAATCCATTGGCCAGTCAGGTTGAAGAACTTCTTTCAAAGCCCTCTCCCTCTGAGGTGCACATTGCCACTCTCCCTTGTGACAGTACCACAGCTGCCCAGCCAACAAATCAGGGCCCTCATCCAGCTGATCCCATCAAGGTGAGGGACTAAACTGAACCAAGGCCCTGGCCTTGCTTCCACCTCAGTTACAAAAGCTCAGGTGATCCCAGATGAGGCAGCTGGAGTAATTCACCAGGGTCGGGGTAATGATGGGACTGCTTGATCTGGCAGATTCCCAAAATGCTGTGGCATTCCTCCCAAAGCCTTACAAGGTGCAGAGGATGGCTTTTTCGCTACCACACCATCTACCTGGAAGCTCATGGGCATTTTCATCTGAGTTTCTTTACGCCGAATGTGTTTTGTAGATACAAATACTCAGCTATGCCTCCCTTGTACTGTTTCTCTACTCTTTTTTCAGGACATGACATATTAAAGCTGGCTCGAGGCCTGTTAGCAACAGATCAAAATATAGTAGCTAGATGAGGGAATAACTAATCTTGTCTAAAAATAGCATGTCAGTTCAAAAATGCTGAAAAAAAATACTGGATGCACTTTGCATCAACTAGGGATTCTCCATAGCTCAAATCAAAGACGAATGCGATATGAAATGTAGGCATTAAAAATGCTCTGGGCTGTATTCTAAAAATAGATTATCATCTTAAGATATAACTGTATATGGATGCTATTTTGAACCACAGTGTAAGTGCTAGGGGAATATTACTCAAAATTCATGCTGCCATGTGGCAAATCAAATATTCTTTAAATGGCTCTAGTGGTCTAAGCAAAGGACTAATGTATGAGCAAGGCATGTCTCCAAGAAAGCTGATTCTGAGTCAGCAGCTCACTGAGTCTTCACCACTAAGAAAAACCCAGTCCTGCTCTCCATCTGTGATGACTGCTGGGTGTAATGTACAGCCTATGGGAGAGGTTGAACTTCAAAAAGAAGAATGAATTTAAGACTGCCTATTATTCCTTTTAGAGACTGGAAATACAAAGTAGAGCTATTAGCAAATGAAATGTGGGTTTGTGGTTGACATGAAAACTGTTCTGCGGTAAAAGCCCTTCAGCTCTTACTCTTCATTAACAAACACAAGGAACGCATTTCAAATCCACTGCATTAAAAAGATCTCAGAACCTTGGCAGTGAGGGGTCAATGTACCAGTACTGTCCCGTTCTGCCCAGTATCCTGCTCTAGGAGACACGAGATACACTCTTTGGTGGCAAAGCTGGCTTTGAAAGTTCCTGTTCCCCTGTGCCAAAGCCAGGTTTGACTGTTTATCATGCTGTCCTGGCACAATCAGCTGTGTTTTCAGCTGTGCCAGTTTAACTATTTGCAGTGGTGTGCTGTACACAGGTGCACGGATATTTGGCTGTAAAAACCCAAGAAATCTTTTATTCCTGGAGTGTTGTCTTTGACCAGATCCCCTTCATGAGTTTGGGCCAGGGGCAGTTGCCCTGGCACAGCTGTGCTGCACTGCTGTGAAAATGGAATAACCAATGGCAGAATTTTGATCATATTCAGCGAGTTCTTCCTCCTCGTCCTTTAATTATTTCAGAAATAACATCTTTTGCTTCAGCTGGGTTTTGTGTGTGCTTATTTTACCAGTAAATTTGGTGTGGCGAAAGAATTTTTAATATAATAAAAAGCAACAATGAAATCAAGCCAGTGGCAAAATACTTGTGGATTAAATAAGCTCCGGTTTCCACTCAGAATAGATGTTAGCCCTGTATTATTATTATCATCATCACCATCATCTATTCTACACTCTTGAATAATACATGCCATAAGGCTTTCCTGAATAAATTTTCTTGAATTAAATACTTTTCATTTAAAAATTGAAAACAAAAAGCAAACCAACAAGCAAACAATATGCCCAATATTAATATTTTAGGTTATCTTGGTGGTTGCTTATACCTCTTCTAAAAGTTCTCACCTTCTTTTATTTCTGAATCTGAACTTTCCTTGCTTCAATTTGCAGTCTCTGAATCTTCTTTTATCTTTATTTATGAGGTTGATGAGCCAGCTACAATCAGATTGTTACCCAAATTAGAATTAACAGCTCATAATCAAATCACCTTTTTTTTTTTTTTTTAAACATAATGGATTCAGACCTTCTGAAAATTTTGTTGCAGGCAATGTTTTTCAAACCTTCAATCATCCTGAATCCTCTCCATTCTTTAGTTCTACTTCAATCTCTGTGGCAGCAATCAAATGTTCTAGTCAGTTGTTAACTGCTTCTAAACCACTGATATAATGCCTCTACACAAATCTGGTATTTTCTTCTTATGTGTGAGACAGCCATATTAATCTGCTCACCCAGTGCACCCTTGAAGGCAGCCAAGTAATTGGGTAACAGTGACTGCTCCTGTCTAACTTGCTGTTACTTGGAGGGCCAGGAAGATGCACCATTTTCTGCCCATGGAACTCGGTCTCTACCTTCTCTGTGAGCACACTATCCCATCCATGAACCAGGTCCAAACTAGATCATTCTTGAAGAGTCACCCTGCACTGTAGAAGTGCTATTATCTCCAAAGCTGTCTTTCAAAGTATGACATCTTGAAGAAAAGAAAAAAAAGGGGAGATAAAATAGAAAAAAAAAGACGGAAGAATAAAGAAATAAATCAAGGCAGTTGAGCAAAACTTATTTATGAGGCACGTCATAAACCCACATGGAGAGTGTATAACTTCCCTGTACCTTCTCTTTTATTCCTTTACACACTGCAGACTGCACCCTAACTAGTATATTCTGGGCATGACTATCTCTAGGCTTCATTTCTACACTTCTTTTGACTATTAGAAAAACCAGAGATGAACATAAATCCTTATCCTCACATTCTCTTCTCAAATGTCTCACGTGGAGAGATATTACCTGCTTATGTTCCCTTCTACTCTTCCAGTCCAATGTGGAATAAATAGATATCAACACTCAAATGCAGAGTAGGAGTAATGTATTTTGTAATTATCTGAAATCCATCAGCATTTCCATTTTCTGCACCTAAAGCTGCTGTGTTGAAGTCCTGGCAGATTGGATTAGTATGCCCTTCTCCTTTGGGGACAAGTCAGTTTTTAATGCCGTGGCGTGTGACTACCCAGCTCCTGGGAGTAGCCTGTGCCAGCCACAGGGATCAGGCATGGGCTGTTTCATTCTGGTGCCTTCCACTGGCCCTGGGTTTGAAATAAAAGTGACAGTCAAATATGACTGAAGAGACTATGGAAGTCTTCATTTGGCCACTCCTTTTGTATTGCATATTATTTAGTGCAATCATTTGGGTTTCCAATACAAGTTATTTGAAGCCTGATCAAGGCTCTTCCCATTGGACTGCTCATATACTTGACATGGTACATTCACAGGAATAAAAACTAGACCAGGCCTATGGAGTGGATTCATAGCTTTCCACTCTTCCAAGTGAAAGCCCCAGCCACCAATCTGCTTCCTTTAAATTTATTCCCGATTGTACAACATCCTGGTCTTGACAGAACAGAGTGTATCCTGACTCAGTGTAAGCAGCCTGGCAAGGCAAATAGAGCCTTAAAATTTGTTAAAATTTTATTCATCTACTAAAATAAGTTTTTAATGTTTATGTTAGCCCGGGTGACTTGATCAGATTTCAGTGGTTTATGCAAAATATGACAGAAAAATGCACAATTTCAACAATTTTTTTAAACTTGAAGTTCAATTCCTTCTCTCTGCCAAAATAAAGTCCAACACAGGATTCTTCTATACACAGTGTTACAAGCTCTGATTTAGGAAGTGGCCATCTGCTATAGATTTCAAGAGTGTGCACCCATTAATTGAGATGCAGTGTGCTGTGATAACCTGGCCTTCTTATCTGCATTTTCTTAGAGAAAGTCATCTTCTCCCTGTTAGTATGGAGGTCATAAGCGGAGACCAGTAAGTGTGACCAATCTTTTGCTCCATCTGGTGTATTGGCATAAATTGGGCAGCAAAGAGGTCAAATTAGTCAAGAAAGATATCATCCTGGAAATGAGCTGTGGCAGAGCTTCATGTGCTTGGGAACTTAACAAATTAAAACCTGAAATATTATGGAGCTTTGGCAATTGCAGGGCTAGGAAGACTTTAAGTGCAGAATTCTCAAATCAGAAATTGGAAGCTGTGCTCTTAAATCATCTCTAAATCTATTTTCAGCTCCTGCATCCTTTGTGGGGCCAAAATCTTGGCTGTTAAAGGCTCATGGAAAGTTACAAGGTCTTTTGTATGGGCCAAATTAGATTTTGGTCCCAATGCCTAAAAGCATATATCGTCACTAAACCCAGGATCTATTCTCTTCTGTGACTGCTGTTTTGAAAGCAAACAATAAATTCGTTACTATATCTGTACGTATAAATCAATATTATTTCAAAATTTCAATAAATTCCTGTTAAAAATATACAAGGAGATTAAATATCTGTCTAGCTCTGACAAAAAATGAAAAATATATGCTATTAGTGCTGTGGAATTTCATGCAAAAAATTACTAGTGACATGCTGTATTACAATTAGGTATTAGAATTAATACAATCCATGATCTAGTATGCACAGAGAGGGAAGTAGTAGTAAATCAGGCACAGCAGTGTCTGGGAAGATTTCAGCTTGCTTTAGTAGAATAAAATTTGTTCATGATTAACCCAGAAACTGGGAATTACAGAAGAAGTTAATTCTAGGATTTTAGGACTCAAGCAGCAGGAGACAGTAAGCACTGGATAATCAGAATACTTTTTCTTGAAGAAAGATTCTTCCAAGATCTGAACAGAGGTTTTAGAGGGGAGAGTACTCTTGGTATTATACATGAGCCATGTTCTGGCAGGAAATCTTCAGTAAGGTATATTTTAAGTGAGGGAAGTCAAAATATTTTGGAAGTGTTAAAAGAGATGACTGCAGTAATGTGTATTATAAATGAAGATGATGCAGAGTGAAGAAAGAACAGGGAAAAGTGGGTGAAAAAGCCCACAGGCTGTGTTATCCGTGGCAGGTGAGCACCATGTAGGACAGGGGCTTCCACCTTCTGGAGGGCCACAAGTCACTGGGTGCACGAAGCCACCGACACGGGCCTTGACAAACTGAATCTTCTTGGATGAGAGGAAACCTGACTACTGCTCAGTGAGGACTGAGTCCATGTCTGGAGGAGTTAGAGAACAGGCTGGTAGGACAAGCATGGCCTCGAAGAGAAGGTTTGCATCAGCATCTGTCATCTCCACTGCAGCTTTAAGAAAATGAGTGATGAATGTGCCTGTCCATTTTAGGTGGAAGCAAAGTTCCTATGCTCAGTCAGAAGGGAAAGAATAATGTACATGGCATAATACTGGAAAGAACTAGTACATTAAGTTTTAAAGTTGGCAGCAAGGCATTGTATTGAATCTGTCAAACTGGAGATGGTACAGCACTGAGAACAGCATTATGGTAATGACTTTTGAGAGAAGAAAAAAATGTAATCTTGAAAACTAGATATATGTCACTTTGACCTAAGTATAATGAAAACCTTTTGAACAAATTTGGAAGAGAAGAGTAATTAAGACATGGAGATAAATGGAAAATGGGATTAAATGCAATATTGGTTTACGAAACCAGATCGGTCCAAACTAATTTGCCATATTTCATCTAAGATGTGCCTAATTTTCTAGAAAAAGAAAATATAGTGCATCTCATCTGCTAGGATTTCTGCAGAATGTTTGAAGTTTCTAGGTCAGCTAGGAAACTTAACACATGCCTAGCCTCCTCTTTACATACGTATTTCTGAGAAGAATGAAAAAGAGATCAGACACATTTAGAACTATGCATAACATTTTAAGAGTAGACCATAGGCAAAAATCAATTCAAAATTCAATTTTTAACTAATTATTCACTCATCTTGAAGTTAATTCTTATTCTTATTTAATTACATTAAGGAACATCATGCTACATAATGTCAGAAGCATTATTAAAATAAAGCTACATAATATATTTTTCTGTTGTTCTTATCTAATAAGCTATTTAATGAAACTGGAGTGGTTTCATATTAATTTTCTTGACAAAATCATGTTGTTCATTGTTTATCATCTAATTATCTTTTGGACATTGACAAACTGAACCTTTAATAAGTTTTCCAGAGTGTTTCAAGATTTGAAACTAGGCTGATTAGATCTGTATTTCACGGAGTCCTATTTTCTCAACATTAAAGTGGAGGCAAAGAGTTTGATAGTCCTTTTCCAGTCCTCAAGATATTATCTGTCTCTCACTGCTTTTATAAGATAGTAATCAGAGCTTATTTTGTCTATATCCTCAATCATCCAAGGAGGATTTACATCCGGCCATGCCTACCTGAATACATCTATGTCAGCTACTTATTCTGTAAGTTGTTCTTAGTCTGACTTGTGGTCTATTTCCTTGAAAAAATATTGTAGTTATGTTCATTACAACTTTACTTATAATTTTTTTTTTTGTAGGGGCCAGAGAAGAGCAAGCATTAAAGTGTTACATTTGTTTTACTCTTCTGAATTCTTCCAATTTTACGTGTAATTCCAGTGTGATATGTGATTTTGCATGAAATTTGCCACACACACACATATATATATATATAATCTCCTTCATGATCTAGCTTTAAAAGCAGCTTCTATGCTCTCTTGTGGCTTTTCAGGTTTCAGTAGTTACAAAAATCATGTCCTCTGGATACTGAACTTTATATATGACTATGGTTTTTTATATCCTCAAATTAGTCAGTTTGTTCGACAGTTATGCTACCTGACTAGTATTATGTGGGTATTTGCATTTATTTGAATGTAGCAAGTATTTCAGAAATATGTATTTTCCCTGTGGCAAATATGAAAAGGCAGGGAGAAATTATTTGGCTTGTGTTTGTTTCTTTCTCGGTGCCATATCTTCTCTGGATTTTCTTGGCAGGAAATGCAGCATTTTTGAGTGCTACAGTATTCTCCCTCACTCTCGCATCCTCTGATGCAGCATGAACTGGCTGCTTACTCTGTACGGATTTGAATTTCACTGTTGTAGCCAGCTCCACAAGATTACCAATGCTAAGGTAAATTAGATCAAAAGAGGTTTCTTAAATACAATTATTTTATTTCAATGCCAGCTCCATTTTTCCCTCTGGGATTTGTATCATGAGCTTTCCTTCTTTATTTTGTGAATTTTCAAAGGCATTATTTCTGTGCATAATGCCTTTTAGAAATTAATCTTGGCTTTCAGCATCCTGGATGTTGATTTATCCTAGGTGACAGTCATGAAGAGTTTGGAGGCACTGCATGTGCCTCATGTAAAGCTTTCAGTTTCTCCAGCTGTGTGTAGTTCAGTAGTTCATCATTTCCCACCATTTTACATCCTGTGGCTGTACTATGAAACTCTTATTTTCACATCGTTTGCAAATCACACTGACACTTGCAAATGTTCAAAAACACAGATGTTCTCATGCCTGTGTGTCTCTCCTACCTAGATGTCCTAGCTACATCCACGATGAGTCTGGAAATTCTATCTGTACTTAGATTTCTTAACAAAATCTTGTACCAGCAGACTAAGCAGGCAATGCTTGCAATTTGCGTTAATTTAGAACAGACATCTGAAAAATACAGATGATGGAATAATATTAGACTTGAAAATGTAAATATCCAACAGCTAACAATGGAATAGGAACAGATTTCAACCTTTTCCAAATGAGATGTCGCTCCCTGCATATAAAACCAGAGTGTATATGCAAAACATGCACCAAGATCAGTGATTTATATCATCGTGATTTTAAGTACCATTTAAATCAACAAGGATTAATTTAAATAGTGTTTATCCTTTTCTCAAAGATATTCTGCAAAATAGTTGGTTCTAATTAGCTGAAATAATTTGATAAATTTAATGAAGTTATTTTCTCAGTGAAAAATGCATGTTTGCTACATAGTTGTCTAAGTTGTAGTAAAACTACGTGCTTTTATTGTGCTACTTAGTACTTATAGTTTTATTACACTGGAAATCAATGAATGGTGAATTCATTATTTAGTGGATAATTTGTCTTTTAATTATTATTTGTGTGAAGTCGCATTTAAATGGAAATTCTGTTGAATTGATACTCAGTTAAAGATTAATGGTATTTTGATATTGTTTATTTGGGACTTAAAACTACAAAAAATGCAATAAAAAGGCTTATCAAAACAAGCTTTAATGCAAAATTAATTAATGTATTAAATGAAGAAAATATTGATCATCACTAGTCAACTGATTTTTTCTTTCGCTTGCCATGTTCTTCAAATTTTTAAAATGGGTAAGTCTCACCGTTTCACACCTCATCACTTGTTTACAAACTGAAACTGGAAAATGAGCTTTCCTGCTTTTTCAACATGCTCTGGTTCTCACAGCTTTGCTTCAGCTCAGCATTGAGCTGAAGTAGTGAAGTAAACTGAGATGAAAAGTATTCTTGTGCATCTTCATGAAACACAACTGTTGTCAAAAATTAGCTCAACAGAACATGGTTCTAGCTTTTTTAACTGCTAAACCCTTGCTCTTCATGCTCTGATTGTTTTTAAACTGTGAGGGAAAACTTGCTCTGCTTAATTGAATATAAAAGGGGTTAAGAAGCTATTAAGGAGTCAGAATGTAAATTGTATTTTCTTTTAAATGTAAAAATATTAAATTTATGTTGGACAATATACATCTTCTAAAATGACTCTTTATCTGTACTTGATCTGGTGCAAAACTACAGGCACAAATAAACCCTGACTATTTATGCTTTTATGGTATAATTTAAAATTTATTCTATTCAATAGCTGCTATATTCCTCAAAAAGCAGCCTCTTCATTGGATTTGCATAATCAGCTGAAAATATTTTAGGAATTTTGCCAGAATGCCAAATGATCAAAGAAAACCTGTGATATTCATCTTAACATTCTTTAGCCTCCCTTATCTCACAGAAACCACTGGTAAGGGAATGTGGGACCTTGCTTTAAAGAAGATGTAAACTGACTGATGGGACAGGAAGGTACAGGAGTAGCCCCTAATCTAGACATGGAGAGCAAGGGAGGAGATCACTTGTAGTAAAGGGAGAGGAAGACAATCACTTATTTGCGGAAGAGTGGACAGTCATGGGGGATAGAACCGTAGTTAGGAAAAACAAATGCACAGCCAAAAGGAAAAAAATAGTAGCAATGGGAAGGGATAGAAATGGAACATGTATTTTGGGGGTTAGAAAAATAAAAGCAGGTGCTGCAGTAGGCAGTGTGCTTCATCTGTGGAATCAGTTGAGTATGGGGCAGTCTTGCAAAATTGTAAGTATTTTCGGGTCAGAAAAATAGTTCTTCTGTTCAACACATGGATATCTGTGATTTTTCAGCTAAATTTGAGATGCCTGGAGTGCAGCTTTCTCTATCAGAGATAATTATGTAGGCTCCTTTTATGGCCACAGGAAGCAAATAGATGTTTTGATTACTACTCTTTTTGTGCATGTCTAAAATGATCATCTGTTTTGCATGCTGAAAATATTTATCTGCTGAGCGCAAAAGAAATCCAGACATCTAACTCAGGTATGGACACAAGGTAGACATTTAAAGTTAAAAAAAATGGGTCTCATACACTGTTGATAAGACTTCCAGCTGGGCAGGGATGGGTTCCAAGCTCTCTTGGGTCAAACTGTCCAATCTCTTGTATTATCTTTTAAACCTCTGTGGCACATGTCATGTGTTGTTGTACTGAAGGATATCTTTGGTAACTGCTGAATTCCCAGGTGCTTAATTTCAGGTAAACAAGTTTGAAAACATTCTTTCACTTGTTGCCCCCTTTCTACAACACAGGTGTGTTGCTTTCAGATCCTAGAATCCCATTATATTAATTGCACAGAAATATCTTCTCTTTCTGCCTTATTCTGATTTCTTTGTTTTAGTTGGAAACTCCAACTAAATTATTTTATTTAATTATTTAGAATAATACTCCCTGTTAAGTGAGACAGCCTTGTCTCCAGATGTTGCAGGGAGCTTTGTGTAATGTTTTGCAACCTAAGACTGCAAACTCTGTTAACATGCAATTGGGATTTTGTAGATCTATATAAATTTCTTTTACAGTTTATAGGATTTTTTTTTTAGACAAATTATTGCAATTGGACCACACAGCTTTATTCTGTCCTGAATAGTGTTTGGATCCCCTTGGTGACAAATAGGTACTGTCTTTTGCAAATCATAAGCACGTAGGAACGTAGGTCTTATCATTTCTGGCCTGGCAAATAGTATTTCTAGACCCCTGGTGTCAACCGTGGCCACAAGCAGACCTCTAGGGAAGAACAAGGAAAGAATCAGCTGTATGAGGACAAGATTCTTCCTAATGCTTTCCTCTCAATGGAATTACCGAGCCTGTTAAAGCTGGTCTGTCTACTAACAGCATGGGATGTCTCTTCCAGAATTTCATCCAGTCTCCCCTTGGACATCTAAATATCCTGCAGGCAGAGCAGCCTTTGGCAAGCATTAATACAGCTCTGCTGTCCATGGTGCAAAGAACTACCTCCTCTTGTTTTTAAAAAGCTCCCAGTAGCTTCATTTTATGGCCATTAGTTTTGTTGTTGATGTTGAGCATGGAAGAATGATTCTTTTTCGCTGATTGAATTATTGTTGAGCAGTCCATCCCTCTCCTTACCCTCTGTGATCCATATGGTTTTGTAGATCTGTGTCACACCTCTCACTCATATGTTTTTCAAACTGAAGAGTGTGGCATGAGTGAGTTGTGAATTTATACAGCAGTAAAGAGGTGCTTGCTTTGTTATCTAGTGCTTGTCCAACATGTTCCTGTCATGTGCTTAATTTTTTAAAATTTTTTTTTAAATGCTGACCAGCCTAGGGCTGCTAATTTTTTAGAAACAAGTATCATACCCCAAGTTCTGTCTCCCAAGCAGTAAAAGCCAGCTCAGAATAAACCACTTTGTCTGAAGGTACAATTGGCTTCCCACAGGGGCATCACTTTACATTCGTCTACACTAAATATCATCTGACACTTTATTGCCCAATCAGTCTTGTCAGTCCTTCTGCAACATTTCACAGTTGGCTCTCATCTTACTATCTTTAATAACTTGGAACCATCAGCAAACCTTATCATCGATTACTGTCTTTTCTAGGTCATTTATGAATATATTAACCAGCAGAGGTCCCAGAACAGATCCTTACAGAAACCACTGCTGACATCCTTGATATGTAAGGACTATTTATTTGCTCCTTTTCTAAGTTTTCTATATTTTATCAAATATTTTTTACATGGACTGTCTTTCTTAACTCATTGCTTCTCAGTTTCCTTTAAAAAGTCTTTGGAAATCAGGTTAGATTAAACCAGCCAAATAATAATTATTACTCTCAAATTTTTTTATTCCTTTAGAATCCTCTATGATACTTGCAGAGCAGGACTTGCCCTTAAAGAAGCAAAGTTGAATTTTTAATCAAACAGTATTTATCTATAGGTCCACTAATATATCTTTACTGTGTATTTACACCACAGTCTTTTCCACAGTTATTTTGGTTTCAAACAGATTCTCCTTGGACACCCTTGACCCTTTTCTCCTTGCTCCCAAGGAAAGATTTTCATGTAAGAATGCCCCAATTTTTTACTGAAGTTAATGACTATTTGAAGAATTAATCTACCTTCTTCAGTGGACTTGTCTTTCCTGAGTTGTCCTTTATACTTTGGGCTCCTCGGGCTTCTTTTTTTAAAATATCACTGCAAATGCTGGCACTCCTCCACCATTTATTTTAAAAATTCCCTCCAACCATCTTGATTTTAAATGCCAGCTGATTTTTTTCCCTTAGGGTTCACCTCTCCTGTTCAAATCACCTTTATTCACAATGAACCTGGAGTAATTTTGTCTTTCCATTATAGAATGATAAAATTGTCAAGGTTGGAAAAAAACCTCCAGGATCATGGAGTCTGGGTTAACCCAGCACTGCCAAGTCCCCACTAAACCATGTCCCTTAGGGCCAAATCCACACACCTTTTGAACACTTCTGTGGATGGTGAGTTCACCACTTCCCAGGGCAGCCTATTCCAATGTCAGACCAGCCTTTCAGGCAAGAAACGTTTCCTAATATCCAGTCTAATCCTCCCCTTGTGCAACTTGAGGCCATTTCCTCACATCCTGCCGCTTGATACCTGTGAGAAGTGCCCAACCTCCACCTGGCTAAAGCCTCTTTTCAGGTAGTTGTAGAGAGCAATAAGGTCCCCCCCAGCCTCCTTTCCTCCAGGCTGAACTCCCCTACCTCTCTCAGCTGCTCCTCATCAGCTTGTGCTCCACACCCTTCATGAGCTTCATTGCCCTTCTTTAGACACGCAAACAAAATGTCCCAACAAGCATTTTCCTCCCCTTTGCTTTGTCTGTGGGGGTTGTGAGTAATTCCTTATGATGTCTACCGTGTTTATCATGAGCAAAGTTCTTTATATAATCATCCTCGAAGTAGCAAACATGCCCATCTTTTTGCCCGATGATTACGTTTTCTGCTCTTACCAACATTTTCCCCTCTGCCAGTTTGAGCTCCTAATTTCAGAGGAGCATCCTTGGTGCAGGATGCTACACTGATATTATCTAATGGAGAAAATCTGTCACTCTGTTTACCATCTTCTGTGATGTTTCTGGATTTCTTAATGAACAGCTCCATCTCATTAGGTAGGACTTGTGCCCCTTTCAAGATTAGATGGCTCCAACATGTTTGTGAAAGTGCTGCTGATTAATTTGTCTTTCTCAGTTCCTGTTATTCAGCCTTCCAAGCCTCCTGGGCTGGAATTCTCACTCTGAAGCTTTCATGTTGCTGACACAATTGCTGTGTGCCATTTCCCCACTGGGCAGGTACTCATCATTTGGCATATCAGAGGGTAAACTGAGAAACTGTTTCCTTTTTGGCTGAGTTTCCCCTTCATTTCTTCTCCACATGAATGCAAAGGTGACTTCCAAAGCAGTTCTGTATTTCCACATGACTTAATTCACCTCACCTCCCATTGTACTTCCTTAATATGAAGGCCACAGAGCATGAACAAGCAACAGTAAATGCTGTAGTAAATATATGAGTAAATATAAAAAGTAGCAAGAGGGAAAATAATTTCTTTAGCTTTATGTGATTATATTTAATCACAGAATCATATAAGCTCTTTCAGGGTTGGAAAAAAATATAATCTTACTTTAGCTGAATTTTTAAATACATCCTCAAAGTCAATTTCTGGAAAAAAAATTATAAGGGCAACTTCTTATCTCATATAAATCCTTAAAATTCCAAAAAAATTCAGCATCGCGTAAGAGTTTTCCATATGTATTCCCCCAAAAAGAAAGATTAAAAAAAAATTCTAGTCAATCTCTGTGCAGAAAATAGAATGAGGCTGTTTTGTACGTCATTCTCTGAGACTGACATTTAACACAAATTCCTTCAGTGGTTCTTTCATCTTGTAACAACTAACAGAATACCAAAGGAAGATCAGACTGTCCTGAAAACTGCATCATCAGACTGCTATTCACAAGGCAGTGTATGAGAATATTAAAAAAAATACTACTAAATGTACAAGATGGTGTTGTTCAACACTGAAACTGCAGCGCCTCTAGAAGGTAAAAAGCAAAATAATCTGCGTAAGGTGGTATAATAAACAGTCCAGCTCTGGGGTTCTAGGACTGGAGGCTCCTGTAGACTGTAGGCTTGTCCTAAGGCAAGCACTAATCCCCAGAACTGTTGTTTTCTGTCCGAAAACCCAGTATTTCGTGTGAGACAGAAAATCACAAGTGAGACTCAGTGCTTCTGTTTAAAAATATCTGAAATTTTAAACCCACAATTGTTCAGCAAGATAAGTTGCTTGACATTCAGAGTTTGCTTTTAATTTGACAGAACTTGATTTTGAAGTCTAAGCCAATCTGAAATAAGGCCAAATATCCAAAACATGGTGAGGCATATAATTTTTTAATGTTTCCTGTGAAGAGAGTAATTTTATGTTGTATGTGTACTATTTGTGAAGAAAAAAAGTCCTTTTTTTTGTGCAATTTCAGACCTTGAAAATACTGCCCTGCTGTGTGTTGGCATTGTATGGATTTTGCACATGATTTTTCTCTAGACTGGTTAATTTAAGAAAAACTGTATGATTTTCTACAAATGTATATCAGCAGACTAAAGCAGGAGTAACTCCAACATCTACTATGTAAGAATCATCTTAAAATCAATACAAATGAAAGCTGCTGTTACGAAGTAACGTGGATAGATCTGTTATATTCGAAACTGTACCGTAGAAATTGTAGCCTTGCTGTGAAATAGCTGCTGAAGGGAGCCATGAACAGAGAGGCTTATAGGACATTCCAATTACTTCCTATGGCAGAGATTAAATCTACAACTCTGGTTTTACCCAGATACCTGGACGAGAATCTTAAATAGCAGCAGCAGTGATATCCTTCCTCACTACATATTTAAAGGTGCAGAGGGACTTTTTACAAGAGCATGTAGTGACAGGACAAGTGGGAAGGGCTTCAAACTGGAAGAGAGTAGGTTTAGATTAGATATTAGAAAAAAAAATCTTTACTGTGAGGGTGTGGATCCTCCATCCCTAGAAGTGTTCAAGGTCAGGTTAGATGGGACTCTGAGCAACCTGCTCTAGTGGAAGGTGTCCCTGCCCATGGGAGGTGGGTTAGAACTAAATGGTCTTTAAAGTCCTCTCCAATCCAAACCATTCTATGATTCTATGATTCTGTTATGATGGGAATGAACATGAAAGAGAGAAGGGATCCTGGTCAGTGCCTTTGTGTCCTACACTGACCAGGTGGTTGCAGACCAGAGCTGCTTTGCACCAGATTGAAGTAGGTGTGCAGCTCCGGGCATCTGCACTACTGTGCCTTTAGCTCATCACGTATGGTTTGGAACATGCAGTGGCTATTGGGAGAGAAGAACACAAGGTGAGCTGAGGACACCCCTTAAGTGCATGGGAATTAGGCAATCCCACAGAGGGATCCATTGAAGGCTTTCTGGAATAACCTGACCTGTAGCAAGAAGTGTCTGATTTTCAAACCATATTCACGAACACTATTTTACTCTCCCTCTCTTCATTAAAGTGCTTTACTATAGGCCAGGCCACAGAGGACTAATAAGCAATCAGGAGGCAGCTATACAATTTTGGTCGGCTGTCCTTCGGTAACTGGCAAAGTGCTCGTCTGAGAGACGCTCCGACACCGTGACACAGACTTCCCTGCACGTGTGTTGGTGGGGAAGGTTTACACAGAAAGACCTGTTTTCTAAGTGCATGCTGCTGCTAAAAAAATGCTTCACTGAACAAATTGGTTTTAAAATGTGTGTGATTTATCAAAATTATAAACTGTGGGTGTGACTCTGTGACTCTGTGTAGGCTATATTTGATCTAGTCACACCTGGCTCCCTTTGCAGTCAATAAAGAGAAACAGGCGCTTTTAGATCATAACTCATCTACACTCAAAGTAGTTGCCATTTATGCCCTAATACAGAAAGACCTGTAATTAGCTGTAGGAAGAGTTGAGTCTGACTGCCTTAGGTGTAGACATGTAAAGTCAGGTGAGATGATTCCCACCCTGAGGCACTGTTGTGCCAGCATGCCTCTTCCCTCAATGCAGTCACAAATACGAGATGCACAATTCAACAGAGAAAATGTGTGATTGATGCTTTCTCTATAAGTGGTGCAAAGCTATAGATGTGAAGTGTGTCATTTGTCAAAGGAGGTCACTCAATGACTAACCAGCAAGAAACAAGTAAGCAAGGACAGATCTGTAAGAGCAGAGTGACAGAAATCAAGCTGGGCAATGTCCATTATTTTTACATGACTGTCCACTGTTACACATCAGTACTTGTGGATACTGAAATGCTGCTAGGCAGAGAGATTTTCCATCTCCTTGCACTAATTCTGTGAGAATTTTCCTTTGCTATGCAAGCCATGTAAACAGTAAGATAGGTTTTTGTAAATAACCTTCACATCTGGTGTTTTGTTAAGTAGGATTGAACAAATAGTCTGGAGTGGATGTCTAGGGCTTTATCCAATCACCTCAGGACAGGTGTGGACACTGCCCAATGTTTTCTTGGAACTAGGATATATAAATGATATCGTAAAATTAATAAATAATTCCTTCTCTCTCTGGACTCGCGTGCTGCTGCATCACTGTATTCCTGCTAAGACTGCCACAAGTACTAAAAGAGCTGAATTTCCCTTACTTTGAGCTTTATTCTGCTCTTACAGCACTCTTCCACACATGTAGCTACATGGTTTGCAATGAAGTTACTCCTGGATTAGTCAGCGTACATGGCAGTGGCATTAGTCTTCTATTGTAATTTGCTTCTGTTCAATCTATTTGTTCTTAGTAAAAAAGATTTCCTGTCAGTTCCTACAATGCAGTTTTGTGCTGTGCTTTGAAAAGGGATTTCAGCATTACTATTTCCAGTGGAACATTGTCACTCACACTTCATTTCATTACTGAAAATTAACGTTACCCTTTTGATCTCCTAAATATGTTTTAATAATTAAAAAGCCTATGCTTTTGCTCTTGAATCTTTATCTTCATCTATTTTCCTCCTCTGCTGTTCTCCAGGCTGTGCTCTGCAGAGTGACATGACTGACTTGGATGCCTTGATACTATGGAGACTCAGATATTATGGCAATGAGAACGATAGGTACATTAGACTCCAAGAAGGACTTCAGGGTCATCACAGATAATTACCTTAACATGAGATGCCTGCAGTGCTGTGACTAAAAGGATAATGTGAACTTCAGAATTACATTAAGGGGAAGTTATATCAAGCAGAGGTAGGAAAATAATCTGAAGTTTGTGTGTGTGTGCATCTTTGCCTGAAGCATTGCTTATGGGGCACAGCTGGAGGCAGATCATCAGCATGGCTCTGTCAGTGCTCTAGTGATTTGCAGGGAATCCACGTCCTGAGATGTGCTGCGAGTGCAAAACAATCACACATTCATGATCAAAGTGTTTATCAGAGTTTGGAAGAACATTTTTCTTGGGTTGGACAAATTAGTTTGGACACTAGCTTGTAATTTTTATTTATTTTTTTTTAATTTGGATTTTGCAGTGTGAGACAAGGGATATTCAGTTGTATTTCCCCTACTCAGTGGCTTGACTCTGACCAGCTCTCAGACTGATGGTACATCACTCTTTTCCCCTCCGCTTGCTCGCTCTAGCAGGATTGAGGGACTGAGACCTTATAGGCTTAGGTGGCCTCATGGTTTCTTCTCTTCCTCACTGATGTGTCCACGCTGGAGGCAGGTGTGCTCTGCATCGTGTCCCATGGCCTTAATCCCCAGCAGACATACTTCTCTCAGTTTTCTCTGGAAGCAAACCTGCTGGGAAGGCAGAAAGGCATCCTCTGCATCTTGATAGATGGCCTATGTAAGCAGCCTAGGGAGAAGGGCGGTGCAGCAAGTGTTCAGAGTTTCTAGGAAAGATTTACATTTAGCCTGCTACCTGTAGTCTGTAAACTACTCAAGTAACTCCTAGGAGAGGATCTGTAAGAGCCTGACCTTCTGTTTGTGTAAGAGTGTGACAAGAAAAATGATGTCCCCAAGAGAAAATTCTTTACATTCTGCCCGTGATACATATGTGCATACAAAAAGACCTAATATATTCACCCAACTATATTCTAGCAAAACTTTTGGCTGGAAAATGGTTTTGCACTATCACTGCCTTTAATTAAATGCTGTGTATTTGCCCCTTTAGTACAAGGCGGATGAATATAATATTTGTTTTTTGCAGAACAGAGCACTGCTTTAATGACACCCATGAAATTGATCAAAAACTTTCCCCAAGTTTCCTGAGATTTCCAATCACATACAGAGAGAAACAGAAAGAGTGCTTCTAGCCTCTGGTGTAAAAGCTTTTGGAAATTGTATGATATTTCTTTGAATTTATGTCTGAACTTCCTTAAAACTAATTTAATTACAGAGGAAAGTTTTTATATTAAGCTTGCCCTTAAGTAAGGACTAGAGAGGGAACCCACCTAGTATGTGACCTCAAAGATTAACACTGCAGCATTATCTTGAGATCACAGGGTAGGAAAAAATCAGATAAATATTTTAAATGGCAAGTCATGTCAGACTAACACTAAGGACTTTAACAAATGAAACTTTCTTGTTAACAAACTGATATTATTTTATTTAAAGGTCAGCTGACAAAAGGGTATGACTCCCAGGCAATCTCTCTCAGGCTGTGAGCAGGACCTCCTTGGGGAGACACTGACCTTTTCCAGGGGAGGAGCAATCAAGGCTGATAAAAGTCAGTCATTTCCAAAAGAAGTATAACAATAATTATGCACTGCACTAGGAGTGGACTTCTAATAGCTGCATGGCTATTCTAGGGCTGAAGAGACACTATGGAATTCACTGGTTCCCTTCTTCTGCGTGTTTTCTGGGTGGCTGCATGCAGTGGGCTGATGGGTGCACTGATTGTATAGAAGCAGCTTGCCGCAGCTCTGATGAGAAATGGTCTTGCCACGGAAGCTGATTGAAAAGTTCTTTCCCTGTATTTTCTGGAACATTTTGGAATTCTTCCATTTCGGGAGTTTTTGATGACATTATCCCCATTGGCAACAATTGATTTTCTCGCAGCTTTCTTGACTTCAGTAAATTAAATGATTTCTGCAGCAGCTGAGAAATGAGTCGTGTTGCTTGAAAGAATGTTAAGATGAAATTTGCTTTTGTAGCCTCTATTCTGGCAGATCTGTTAATGAGCATTAGTTGAATGACTGCAAGCTCCTTGCTCCAAACAAATATTTTCTTGGGTGCCACACTAAGTTTGACACAGCTAAAGGCAGATTTACTGAACACCCACAGGAGGCTACTGAGATCCATCTTGCATGGATTCCAAGTCCAACCTGCCTGTACCCAGATGCACAGTGACCACAAATTCAGAGTAACTACATCTGATAAAAGGGTAATAGAGAGCAGGATCCAAAAAGAGATTCGTGACATACACTGTTCATTAAATATAAACCTTCACTGCAGAAGTGCATCCCTGGTGCCTGTTGTGTCTTGGGTCTCGTGTTTGCAGAGTTGGTATTTGTACAAATTGTCAGCGCATACATCATGTAGCAGAGCTCACTAACCAAGTTCAGTCTAATTAGTTCAAAACAAGATATGGAAGAATGCTGAGAAATGTTTTAAAACAAAGTTTTAGAAGTGTGAGGTTATTTATATTTCCTCAGTGCCTTTCTGGTAAGGAAGCTGATGTAGAACATTACACAGCACATTAGGCTGCCCTGCATCATCATTATGGAAAAATTCCAATCATTCTCAGGATATGTATTCTAATTCAACTGTAAATTACTGGATTTGACATTGGAATCACTTGTGGGAAATTCTGTAACCTGAGCTATGCAGGAAAGAATAAATGTTCATAATAATCTTTTGCCTTCAAATTCGTGAATCTATGTTCATTGCAGACTGTTTTTTCTCTGTCGGGGATACATCTTTGAGTCTGTAATTCTGCAGGGGAAAGTAGCACTGCAGTGAGATTTTATCTTTTTTCTACCTACTGAAGTCCTGCAGTTAAATGAAAACAGAGCTGAAATCTCTGAGCTACCTATGAGAAAAAGTAATTCCAGTGGTAGAAAAATGATGGCGTCATGTTTAAAAGAGCTTGTAATTTGACCACTTAAATTATTAATTAGGATGTACTGAGACACAAAAGCTTAAGAGGAGTTCTTAATGTACAGCAACCAGAAACTTGTCACCTGTATCCCTTATGCTGCACAGACTGGAGACCCTCAGTTTCCTGCATGGAACTCACAGCTGGTGAGGTTCTGTTTTGTCTGATAAATGATACTGCCCGTGTTTAGAGACTCTGGTTGAGACTGTTTTGGCATTTAGGCTCATGGAACACCTTTGGTGACAAATGAGTGGCTAGAGGCTGCTGTATTAGCCTGGAGTCTCTGAGCAGCATTAACATCCACTGGGAAGGCAGCTGCACTCTGGTGTCCTTACCTGAGCCAGACCTATCTCTTTGTTGGGATAGGACTGCTGGAAATTTTATTTCTGTGTTGTCAGCTATGTTTAAGCCTATTGCCTGCCTGAGTCTGCTGGCTGTCCTGTTAGGAACTCCATGGCACTATCCATGAGTGCTGTTCCCTGACACCCCCTCTGCTCATCCACCACAGCACTCACCTCATCGAGGCTCTCCTCGCCGACCCAAGCATATTTAAGTCACTTCAGGCTCTCATGCTATACTAGAAATAGAGGCTGTATCATCTACTATCATTAGTTCAGGAATCTGGTGCAAATTACTCTAAGCTCTGATGTAGCTATCAGTAAAGCCATCTATTTGAAACTCCTACCAAATTCAAAGGAAGTGAAAGTGTCCTGTGGATACCAAAAATTACAGCTCTTGATTTTAGTGGCAGGCTTACTGCCTAGTTGTATTTCTCTACCATCTTTGCCCTTTTTACTGTAATTGCCCATCTTTTTTGGCCAATCCCATTTCTGTAATTCTTGAACAGGACCATTCCTCTGTGGCATGCCTACTGTACAAGAGGGACATCCTTGTTCTTTAATTTTATGGTCTTGTTGCTAATCTACTTTAGCATGATTTTCCTGTTTGAGTTTGTAACTGCATTGTGCACACTCTAGAACATTCTGGGGATCCTCTTTGTGTCAATGGCAATATTCATCTGAAGATTATGTTGAATAGGGGTCCTACTATGCAAGAAAAAAGATCTGCTTATAAAAGCTGTCACAAGAGATTTGCTGGCTGCACAGGCTGCAGACATACACTGGTGCACTTGCACAGCTCATTCCTGGGCTGTGTGGGGTCAGGTGGTCTGTCACCCCTCTCTGCTAAAGAATAGAGTGCTGCCTTTAGGTGAGGCTGCATTTATTCTCATCATGATTAAACACGGAGGGTTTTATATAAATGTATCTGCAACATCATTATTCGTGTTGCTTGCTGCATAACATCCGTGGCATGACTATTCCCAGTATCCAGCTGGAGTTCTCACATTCACAGGAATTCCCATCTTTCTAGTGAGCAATGGAGAAATCAATTTACACTCATTCTTCTTCCTCTTTTATTTGCCTACTGAGAAACAAATCCACCTAAGATATGTTTCTGCAGCAGGTGTACCACTTCTCCCTTTTTGCAGAATATCAGGGAATCACAATTCTCCTACAAACCTGCATGACTTCAGGTGAGGCAGACTGAGGAGAGAACTTCAGGCAAAAATAAGTGCATAGCTCTGTGCCACTAAATTGAATGCAAGATTTATGATTGATTTCAGTAAATACAGAAAATCACTCCTAGATTCTTTTTGAATCTTTACCAGAACTGACTCATGTCTCTCCTTTTATACATTGCAGCTGTATCAGTGCTGCTTCAAATGTCACAACTTGTTTAAAATAAATAATATATAAATGTTGCTCAAAAAATCTGTGTGCTTCATACACAGCAACTGGGAGTTACTACTAATGTTGATGTCTTTACAAGCCATGGCAACCCCCTTATGTACATATATCTTCTCCTAGGTTTACAAGGGCAAAACAAGTCCATCACTCATGTGTTTAAAAATTCATAACATTTCAAGTTGTTGCTATCCTTTTCCCATATATCTCTGTAAAAGCTACAGAAGCCAAGACTTAAAGTTTATGCTTAAGTTTTTGTTCTCACTGTGGAGACAATTCAACTAATTTACATCAGCAAGCTGTTCCTACATATTCAAAATGTTTACAGTAAGCTCAACCAATTTTGCTTAAGGGTCTAAAACTACTTCTCTTTTTGAGAACAAATCAGGGCACAATTCCAGAAAATGAAATTTTTCAACTTATAATTGTGAGCACTTAAAAATACGGATGATTCACTAAACAAGAGACCTTTCACGCTCAGCTACAATCATTACTATTATTTTCTTTAGAAATGTGTATTTGTTTTCTCTAGCTGTTGAAAACATTAAGCTATATGTCTAGAAAAGATTTCCCCTGCATGGGAAAAGAGATCTTTTCAGTTGAGTTCCTAATTGGCTTCATTTGTGCAACCAGAATTTTTTGACAAGGGCATGTGTTCTTTCTGTTCTGTTCTACTTTATTCTATTCTGCTCTGCCCTTTTCTTCCATACTCTACCTCCACCATCATAATTCATGAATTCCTTAACGTGGAAATAATTAAATGCTGAAATAAGAAAAAAAAGAATTTTTTTTGCCTCCAAGTATTTCCCCTGCTAAACTGTCAGTCTTGGTTAGAGATTGAACAGATAGGTCCAGAATAACTGGCAATAGTTCAGTGGCCACAATTTAAGCATTTAAAATTTAAATTTTAAACCATGCAAATCATTTGAGAATTTGGAGATCTCCTACACTGAAGACATGAATCCATCACTGTTATTGATACGAGAATGCAAATATATATCTTACTTTATTGTCCATTTGTGCTGTTAGATTTGAGTGAATCTGTTTGGAGAGGAATGGATCCATGTGGATTAGGATCCTGCCCTGACACAAGTTCTGCTCTTATCAGGTTCTTTGAAGCAAGGAGATGTATCAATAACACTTCTTCCTCTTTCTGGTAGCCACTACTACAGAGCAATAGCTCTGGTCATGTTCAGCAAGAACGCCTTAGCTGTTCCTAAGTCTGACACAGAAGTTGTCAATAAAGGTAGGGCTCATCCTCTCCTCCCAAATTTGATTAAGTTGCCACAGAGCTCTTTTTTGAATAACTAAGTATTTAATTACTTCAGTATGGGGCTGCAGTTGAATGATTTTGCTTGTTGTAGCACGCAGTGGTTCCCTGCAAGGTTGTGTTGGTTTTACAATTTGAGCAAGGGCAGATGCAGGATTGCTTTAGATTACTTGAGGTTAGGAAGACACTGATTTGCATAGCTTCAGGGCTGTTGGAATCCTGTGGGAGGTTAAAGTAATTTTCTTTTATTTACTCTCATTTCTACAGTTCCTTCTGTCACTTATTCTCACTGGGTCAGCCTTTCTCTTTTCTAAGGTTTATGTCAGGATATTGCACCAGAACTTCACAGACAGATTTCACCTGAGCTTTTGGAAGGATTGCATCAACACCTTGTGAATTCAAAATTTTGTCTCTTATTCTGTCAGAAAGCAGTCAATAAGTCTTCTGTTTTGTCAGAAGAAGAAAAATTAAATTTTATTTTTATTTTCTGTCAACACTTTTGGCATATTCTAATACCTTTTTTTCCTTCCCCTAGTTAATTTTTCCTCCCTGCTGCCACTGTTTCTGCATCTGTACCCAGATTTAGTATTTGATACTTACTCAGGTAACAAGGCTGCAAACTTACAAAGCACTACTATGTTTCTTAGGCACTGGTGGTGTTGTAAGTCTGGGCTTCCTAAAACTCTTCTTTATTCTGTCACCAGTTATCTGAGAATTCTGTCTGTTTCTCACGTATGTCTTCCTCATACCTTTTAAAAATCTTGCTATTCCTCATGATGCTGTTACTTTTGTCAGCTTCTCACCTTGTTATTTGTTCAACCAAATATTTTTCGCATGTCTTGTCCAGCCATTTCTCACACCCTGTTCAGTCAGCTTGACCTAACCAGCATCCCAATCACCCACCCGTGACCCCAGCCCTGCCTTGCTCACAGTGGAGATGCCCCCCAGTCCATCTCTGTGCCACGAAGCCCAGGAAAGTCTCCCAGAGCAACACCAACACGGGCTGCACACCTCGGGGCAGGCGCCTGACTGCAAGGGGTTTGCCCTGTGCGGGGTGTGCTGGGCTGCAGGGTGGCTTTTGCACCATCGCCAGCCCCAGCACAACCCTCTAGAGGCCAGACAGCACAAACAGGGTGGGGCACTTCCATGTCATGGCACTCCTGTGAGAGCACCTGCCTGCTCCTCTGTCTTCACTGCACGCATCTCTGCTCCAGTCCCACGGGCTGAACGCCCACTAGTTGGGTATTGCTCATTTTGTTTGAAAATGTCCTTATTTGCATGCTCTTAGAGCCTCCAGAACTGAGCCTAAATGTGGTAAATGAGGGTAATGAGATGTGTTAAAGACACTTCTGACTGAACTAACTGCTAATGTAGACACACTGGCGTCACATTAACAAATAAGTGTAATAAGCATCTCTGCACCTGGTTTTTCTTGAATATGAGCAACAAGAACTACATATAGAATTTCTCTTAATGCTTTATCACATCAGGGGTTTACTATTTTTCCCCAAGAGACAGCATATATATCCCACGACTGGGACCATTCCAGTAGTTGCAAAACACAGTATTCCCAGAACTGGTTGGACTGGCCAGAACTTTCTCTTCTCTTCAAAAATGGGCCTGATTACACAGAACTCAGTACCCACATAAATGTTATGATTAGAGACAAAGAGGGGAGGTGCTACAGGTATTTATGTTGATCTACAAAAGGAAGCTATACTAATAGTGATAAAATTAGCATACCTGAGTAAGTGCCAAGAGGAATTAGGAGCAACATTACCAGTGATTAAACTGGGGTGCTTAGGCTGGAGCTTATCAAAACTATGTATGTAGTTTTCAGAACAGGTACATAGAAACCTTGGCTCATGGCAAGGGCATAGAAGAGCTACACAGCCAAGTTGCTGTCAAGTAATACTGTGCCATACCAGGTCTCTTGCACTCAACAGGAGCCAGTATCCCATTAGTGACTGGCTGCCAGCTGGATGTAACTCCATTCCCCACCACCCTCTGGACATGGCCATCTAGCCAGTTTTTCACCCATCTAAGCCATGGTCAGCCAGTTTCTCCAGGAGAATGCTGTGGGAATTAGTGTCAGAGGTGATCTGCTCCATGCCCTTCCTTGGCACTGAGGTCAACGTGACAGGCCTATGGTTCCATGTATCCACTGTTCTTGTAGATGGCATTATGTTTGCTAATTCCCACTTACCTGGGACGTCTCTGGTCAACCAGGACTGCTGGTAAATGATTAAAAATGGCTTGGTGATCTCTTTCATCAGCTCTCTTGTTACTCTCAGGTGCATCCTATCTGGGCCCATAGACTTGTGGATGTGTAATTAGTATAGCATGTCACTAACCATTTCCTCCTGGACTGTGGGGGCTTTACTCAGCTCCCATCACTAACTTTGAGCTCTGGGAGCTGGATATCCTGAGGAAGAGGGGTGGGAGAATCAGTTTTTGTCACCTACAAGGCTGGTGCTCTTTGTCCTATTCTTTACTATTTTGCATTGCAAATTTATGTTTAGCGTCCCTAATTACATTGTATTTCATCCTTTTTCTACTGTTCTCAAACCACGGCTGTCTTGCTGTTTCCTGATGCTATCCCAGCCCCTCTCTGTGCTGACCGTGCCCTATTCAGCCCTACCGACTACCCTTAGTGCTTAGGCTGTCAAAAACATTTTAAAAGATCAATGCTAGAGAATGGTAAACTGTATTCAGATGGGTATTTTCCCCTCCAGCATGGCCAGGTGTCATTTTCCATAAGTCGTTTCCTTTTCCCATCAGAATTAATTTATTAATTCCCACTCAGTAAGGCTTTACCAACTGCTTTCCATAAAGCACCATATTTGAAGACCAGATAGAAAGTACCTACTATATTTAAATTTTCTTCTAAAAATAGTGTCTTGCTGAGGTATCAGGCAAGTCTTGGGCAATCTGTTGTTTGGATAATGGAGATCATTCCCATTTCTGATTTAGCTGCATGTTTTCGATGTTGTTTTTATTCTAAAAATTGTTCTGAGGTCTTGCATAATATTAAGGTTTGACAAAAATGGTTTTGTAGCTATTGATATCTCTCTTTCCATATGTTTTCTATTTTCATTATTTTTAAAGATGTACTTTTGGCATTTGTATTTTTTCAAAAATATTTTATGTTTTACCATGAATGTTGCCCTGGTATTTATTTATTTATTTATTGTGCAGTGGAAATTACCCTGTCCTCCTAAAACTGTAAACAAACCTTCTTGCTTTCACCTCAAATGATAAATTCACCATTCTGCACTTGGATTTTCAATTACTTTTCCAGCATTTATTTGACATATCTGTCCCAGTTCAACATTATTTTAAAAACCTTTCTTTTTCTTATGTTGCACCCTATTTCTTTTTTCTTCTATGTCTTTATATGGATAAAAACCATTCTGGTTTTTTTATTTGTTCTTATTTCCCAGAATCCTATTCAGCACTCCTCTCAGCATTCCCTTTGACAAGTTTCACTTTACTGCAGTATCACTTTACTTCTAATACCTTAAATATAGAATCAGAAGGCTAAAAGGGCCCCAAGAGGTCATGCAGTTTATTTTCCTGTCCCAAACCAGAACCACTACAACATGGTTGTCTAACCTGCTCTTAGAGATCTCCAGTTATACAGGTTATCATACCTACTAAAGTTCAGTCTTTCACTATCATTTCTAGAAAAACTATTTCTGCTGTTTAATTTTAATGTCTCATACTTGAATTTAAGCTGATTACTGCTTGCCTTTTTCACCAATAACATGAATAATAGACTGTCCCCTTTCTCTCTGCAGCAGCCTTCTGCAATTTTGAGTAATTATGGAGGTGCCACTCAGCTCCTCTTCCTCTGGCCAGCCAGTCCCACTTGTTCACCCAGGGTGAACTTGTATGCATGACTACAGATTTGTTGCATTACTCTTCCAGGATGTTGTTCAAATACTTTGGAAACTGTGTACAGTTTCATGTACATCTTGGATGGTGTTTGTCTTCTTTTTTTTTTTTTTTTTTTTAATCAGGAAAGTTTGATTGATCCAGGTTCAGTTTGTAAACCTCTCTAAGGGATGTATGGCTGCAGAACTACTCCCTAAACAGTTGTCCCCTTCCTATGTTTTGTAGCTGATTTCTCCTGCCCTGTAATCAGTATCTTGCTCTGGTTCCTGTTTCATGGAAACCTTTACGCTTCTTCAGGTGATTTCATTAATTATCAAGGTTGTTTGAACTCCAGGTGAATGTACTTGCTGTTTCATCCAGGATGATGTCATTAGCAAGTGTGAGAAACATGCTTAATTCCATCATTCAAGTCATTCTTGAATATATCAGTTAGTTTCCATCCACAGAAGACTTTTTCAGAACCCTATGCACTAAATCCTTTCATTTTCACAATGAACCTTTGATAGCTACTCTGTCAATCTTTGTTTCAATAAAACATTTTTCTGTTTCTGTAGGTTCTATAAGATGTAGGAATTCTTTCCTGCAGAAATCACTTAGATAGTCTTCGCATATTTGACTTCAGGCATTCTAGGCCGAATGATTAGAATTCCTTATCTCGAGCTTGTTGCTTTTTTGTTTTGTTTATTTTTTATTTGAATTTGACATCAAACACTTTTTTTTAAAAATGAAACTACAATTACTTATGCTTCTACTCTGTGTTCCAGTGTGGAATCAGCCAAGAGTAATTTTTTGCTCACCACCACAGAATCCATTAATTCAAATAAAGAGAAAAGTCACATCTGGGAGAGCACCAGAGAAAGGGTAAACACCAGTTTAAAGACAAGAGCACAGAGCAGTAGAAGCAAGCCATATAGACCATTCATTGCCTTACTGACTTGTTAATGTAAATTGATTATTCTTAAGTGTGCAAACTTGTATTTGCAAAAATTATTTGCTGTAGTGTGTATCCTGCAAAGTTTATTTCCTGCATTTTTTTAATGGTATCTAACATGATGATTTCTAGAAAAGGTCATGATGAACGGAAAATACAATTTCTTTTACCATCAATTTTTTTGAAGACCATGGTCAACTATTTTTAGCCTCCTTTCTTTTTCCTTGCCTGATGTTTTTAAAGTGATTGCCTTTCAGCTACAGGCTCATTTGTGTGGCAATTTTCTTAGAGGGAAATTTAGTGTGGCTTTAAAGCACACCATTGTAGCAAAACTATCAAGGTCTGAAGTGACCTCAAGCCAAGTTTAGGCATTGCACTAATGTCCCTGGCTGGACCTTTTCACTCCTTTTGGGGATCTGCATTCTGGGTTTCACCCAGACTTTTAAGGAGCATTTGTTTCCAAAGCACTGTCCTGAATCAAGGCCCTTCATATATTACAGGGAATTTCTATTTGCAGCCATTCCACCAGATGCAATAAGCTTTGTAGCTATGCTTCAGTAAACAACTGCAATCCACAGAAGGTTGTTTTGATTCTTACGGCCAATTCACTTTTTTCCCCCACTTTTCCCATTTGTTTTACAGTGCAATGTATTTTTGGTAAATTCAGGTGATGTAAAAATTTAGTATTAATTAACTGTTCTCTGTCACTCCAGCAGGATTTGCAGTTACTCAAGGTTGGCCACATGATCAGTTCTGAATTAGTCTGCAGTAACTCTGTATTATAATTTTACATGATACCTAATAGGAAGTATTTTTTGCATGCATATTTAGAATAGATTCTACAGCATTTCTCTTATGACACAAAAATTTATGAGTTTAAGATTTATTGAATCCTGTCTACTCTGTCATTAATTCTGTTTTTTCCAACTCAGATGTATTCACAGGCCGATACTTAAACCCTTCATGGTTTCAAACTTACCAGATTTGTCTACTGAATTCTACCATTTAATAAATTTCCAAAATATTTTATCAAATTTTTCTCAGTTTTTGAATAATTTTGTTGTTATTTTTCAAGCTGAAGTGAAAACATACATCAGTGCTTCTTGACCCATTTTTCTTTTATGCCATTGTCATTTTTATAATAATTATTTTTGTCAGTAATCATACTGCCATTTAATTTCAAGGGTCCTTTGGATTCTTGCTCCATCATATATTTTCAATTTTTTCCACTTTCTTTCCAGCAAATGCTGAAAATTCTGGTGTTTAACCAACAAAGGTTAGGATGGTTATTTATTTTAAGCCAACACAAATAATTGTTTCTGGAGAAAGAAGGAAGTAATATTTTCCAGGAGAAAACCCCAAACCTAAAAGATAGTCACTTCATGAATTTTTGCCTTTCTTGACTCCACATGTTTGTTTTATTTTCTCTTAGCATGTTTTCGGGCTACACTCACAGATTTGTAAATTTTATGTACAGCTTACACTATGATGATCATGTAGCCTGATTTCTTCCGTAACACATGGAGCATAAAATTCCTCATAGGAATTCTTACCAGAGGCCCAGCAGCTTGTGCTTGAAAGGCATTATACATGCGTCTGTCAAACAATTGGTTTGATTTTCTTCCGGGGAGAAAGTGTTTAAAGGCAATTTGACCCCAATACACATCTCAGCCTTTGAAAAGATCATCCTTCTACCCTCCCAAAGAATGAGCTGACAGGTAACATTTCTTCAGGCTCAGCATAGTAAAGATGTTGGCATATAAAAGCATATATTAAAGGCATACAGAGTTTTCCCTGGAGGCTGTACATTGTTTTGTCCTTAAAGTTTGTTGGGATTTGGAATGCTGTCGTATAGAATGAAAAGAGTGAATTACGTTGCCTGATTAAAGTGATAGATGGTGCTAGCTCAAAATAGTCAATATACAGCAAATGGTGGTGTAAACCCTGAAGGAAGAAGACTTTTTTTCTTTAGAGTCTAATGGATTTCACTTCTGTGATATCTATTAAATACAAAAAATCCAGTAGATAGTCACAAATCTAATTTAAAAAACTCATCTAATTTACTTTCTTTCTCCCATGTTAAATTTAGAATATTACTAAAAACCCACCTAGAATTATTAAATAGAATAATGTCCTGTACTGGCAGGATAAACTGACTTCTCTCTGGGCAATAGAATTGGCTTTCTTTGTCTGGGGTGAGTGGTGGGTTTCTGCACTTGCATATTTGAGCACAAGTCCAAGCCCCAACATTGATTAATACACTTGCTGCAGCATCTTTTTTTTTCTCCCAAACTCTGGCTGCCTTGTAAATGTTGCTTTTGTGGAAGAAAATGTCTCTGACCCAAGAGTGCTTTGCATTCAGTTTATGTCCACCTCAGAATCCCTTTAATGCTGAATTGACCATAATAATTTAATGCACTGGTGACAGGACAGTGTTTCTCCACTCTTAACTTGAATCTCTCATATTTATTTTAAGAAACTGAGAATCCCCTGGATAGTGACAGTAAATAATTACGCATGATCTCTCCCTGTGCTTCTCTGTTGGAAAGTGAGGAAAAGTCTTCCTTTGACACAAGGAAACTCAGGACCTTATTCTGAACAGAACTAATTCAGTCTAATAATGCAAATACTCTCATCCTCTCACCCCTAATTTCATTATTAATAAATCATATTCTTTTTAGGATCCAACTCTGTAAATTCAAAGAACCACTATCTTCAGAATGATTTAGAAGTTTCCATTCACAGTGAAAATTCCAAAGGAACAGTGATCTACAAATCAGCTGTTGCCAAAACCTTCAAGTCATGACTGACATTGTCCACAGCAACTTTGTGAATTGATCTCCTCCTTTCCTCCATCAAATCTCCATCTTCATTTTGAAAGCTCAGTAGACACGAGCAATTTTAATGGTGACCAACAGGCTGATTTTTCCTACCCACTCTAATTTCAATCCCTCCTATTGCTTTTAAGACATTAATGAGATTAGGAGCAATAGAAAATCATGCACTAACACAAGTTCATGCTGGCAGGATGTATGGTACTACATTTGTAGGACATAGTAACCAACTGATCTGGTCTTCTATGGACAAGGCTGGTCCCCACTGTAGAGGGTAGGTTGATTTGCTTGTTAAAACAAAGTAAGCAGTTACAGGCAAAACTTTCCATTTGATTTGGGCCTTTTTCTTTATTTTTTCTTGTCACCTTGCAGGATGTAGTGTGCAAGAAGCATTTCCAAGAGACATTTTTTTGAGTGATGCCATGTGTTAGTGAAGGATGAGGTAGTTCAAACTGTGTGTGTGTCCTGGAAGGGCTTGATCTTGGCACTAAAATGAACAATGTCTTGATGTCAGATATGATCAGTTTTAAGGACCTTTATTAAATATTACAAAAGCTGCAATTATTGAAATATTACAAGCTACAATACTACAAAGAGCTACAAAAATGATGAGAAATCTACATTATTGGTGAGGAGGATACTGACAGACAGATCCTTTGTCTTCCATGCCAGAAGAGAAACAAAATCTTTTCTAAGCCTGGCACTCCAACACGTCACCTGTGTTGCAGGTCACCTGTACAACAAAACATTTTCAGATGGTAAGGCCAGCAATGGACATGTCAAGAGAAATCTTACAAATACATGACAATAAGCAGCAATCCTAATAAAATTGTAATAGTTAGGTTTTTTGTTAATAGAACAGTTTTATTCTGACCATCTAAAAACACTCCACTTCTTTCCGTATTTAGACATCAGATAAACTTTCATTTTCCAAGCATTATTAAAAGGAATGTGAGACAAAAATAAGAGTCTCAGCATCACTAATAATATTATTTGCTAAGGATAGTCACTATTATCCAGAGCAGTAATTAAACTATCAAAATCAAACTCATAAAGGAATTAGTTCTGTTCAGTCTAATACAAAGGGAAAATCATAGTAATGGTATCGGGACTTGTCAAAGGTTATACTAGAAGAGAATAAGCTATTTTTTTACATACCTAAAGCAAATAGTAAAGTGAATTAACTTTTGGCATTGAAGAACTTAAATGAAATATTAGGAAAGACTTTTTAATCACTGTGAAAATTATCTATTTAAGGTAGATAAGATCTATTTAAGAGAAGAAAACTCAAAATCTCTTTACAACCTCTTATAAACATATCAAACTAGGCCTCATTCATGAGCACCACAAGGTACTGGATGAGATCATCTCTAGTGTCTCCTTTTATATTTTTGATCTAAAACTTCAGTTCAAGATTATTCCTTAGAAGATTATTTTCTTCATCGTGAGTGTAACACTTGTGATTGGTGAGTACATTGCACCCAAGTGAATTGTTTAAGAAATTTCCTCTTTTCTATGTTGGCTTTTAAAATTTGTGTGCACCCAGTATGCTCCCAGCTGTCAAACGTGAGGGAACTGGTTGTATTATTTCTGTTTTACTTTCCATTTCAACAACTTGAAGGCCAAAAGCCTTCAGGCTGTTGCCGAGAGCAGATTTCTAATGAGAAGTAAGTACTACACTGTATTGTGGAGAATAATATTTAAGGGCACAGAGCTCCCTGTTTACAAGCCATCAGTAAAATCTGCAATTTCAGTCTTCCTTTCACCTTGCTTATTTATACTCCTTTTTTGATGCACATAAGAATGACAGTATTTACATACAGAAATTATTTTTCTAATGTCCTTTCTCTCCTACTTCTGCTTTTAAATATATGAGTTCCACGACTTCATTTTTCTTCTGATGTTTTGAGCCTAAAAACTCAGGAAAATTTCAATATTAGAAGTTTTTTTCTCTTGATGAAAATATGCATATGTAGTTCAAAGTTTATGAGGAAAATATCCTGCAAAAGGCAAAATAAAACTGTCATCTGTCTCAATCATTCTACCACAGTCAAGAGTTAATTAATATTGATAGAAAAAATGTCCAAAAATAGATGTATTTTTTGAATTACTGTATGCTAATGAGCCATGATGAGAGCATAAGAATCTGAAGCATTCTTCAAAAATCAATATGATAGGAAGCATTTGCCAGGAGAGGTTTTACAAAAAGATCCAAATGATCTGTAGTGTAGCCTCATAAAAGTGGTTCATATTTTAGTGTAGCAATGTACTGCAACATCACTCACAGAAAATGTCCTCTTCTAAATTCCAAAACATTAGACCATTGAATCAAGAACTATTTTATGATTTATATACAGTTTACTGTATGTGCAAGCTGCAATGAGGATAGCAGGAGGTTTTGTTGCAATTTAGTTTTTAAACAATTAATTTATGTGGAATTATATTATATGGAGAGCAGAAAGACACAGGCTTTCTGGGGTTTTGTTTGTTTGTTTGTTTGTTTTTCCTTCTGACTGTGGTCTACATTATTATTTTAAAATCTTTTTTAAATTCTGGAAATCCCTGAAATACAAATGTAGGTAATTTCAATCTGTAAGAGAAATTTATGCCTGCATATCACCCGCACCTAACTTTTGATACTTAGGCTATAATAATTTATTATTATTTTGTGATTCCAGCAACTAACATCTCAATCCTCCATATTATTTTACCCAAAACATCAAAAAGAGCTCTAGATTTATGAAGCTTTTCTGTGTGCAAAGTTGGAGGCACAGAGGAGTATTCACATTGTTGAAATGAAGACACCCATCTAAGCAAATGCACAAACCTTTTAATAGTAAGCCCCTGAGGCTGCTATGCAGTGAATGCAGAGTTGCTGCACAGTAGGTCAGACCCCTTGTACACTGTGACTTGTAGCAGAGGATTTGTGAGCTGGATGCTTTCCAAAAATCACATTTTGCTGGTGACACTACACATGAGCCCTGGACGTGCGTGGATTTCCAGATACGTGGTCACCCTTGATGAAATACCTGACCCCTGAGCACCTCAACCCCGGGTGACATTTATTCAGAAATGTCCTAACATTTACCAAGAATAAGGGAGGCCTGTGGCTGGAAATGTGAGATTCTCTAAATCCACTTGGAACTAGGAAAAGTCTGCTTGGTAACTAGGTAACCCTATCAGTTCTGTAATTTCTGTTATGCCATGGGATCATAGTAACTGCTGTGGTACTGAGTTATGTTCCCTTGCCACCACTGCAGCCAAATTATCTGTTGAAAAGCATCATCAGTGGGAGTGGGGAACACTCCAGCCTCTGACTGCAGACCCTGGTACCCCACTTTCAAAGCAGCAGTCTAGAGGCAAATGCCTCCTGCAGGTCTACTTTGAAGGGATGCAGCTGGAGCTACAATTTTAGAGAAATAAAATCTCTGTAGAGTCCCTTGGGCTTCCAGTCCCGCTCCCAGCTGAGTGGGAGGTTGGTGCACAGGTTTTGGCACTGGATATGCATGTGACCTTGTGACTGGATATGTGACCTTGGATATGCATGAAAGCAGAAATTCAGGTGTCTGGGAATCTCCAGTCAGACATCCACGCACATGTTGACTTTAGTGCTCCTATGATGGGTGGCCAACACCAATGATTTCCTTCAATCAGAATGTTTGATTTAGTCATGCACACCCTGCCCAGCTTTGAGTAATTTGTCTTGTCAAGGAGCTCAAGGTCTTGCATGACCTTTTATATACACAGTGTGAAAACGCATATGTGTTTTCAGACTGGCCTGCATGAGCAAGTGGTACAATCACCTTTGCTGGTTCTGTGGTAGGAATGTCTCTCACTGACGGAGAGATTTTTGAAAGAAATACTTTTTTCTGCTCATGTTTTCAGTCTAGAAACTGAATCCCAGGACAGCCTAATGTCAGTTAAAAAGCTGAGGATTATCTCAAAAAATACTGTACAGAAGAAAAATTAAAATATCTTACATTCACCTCAAATGTTCCTGTCAACTCTCTCGGTTAACTTTATGTGCACTCTTAACTTTTCATTTATTTCATGTTCTGAATGAGGCAGTGAATATTGTGGTATTCTCTTCCTCCATTATCCTTTCTCTAATAACTATTTTCAGCTGTTGCTTATTTAGGCTATTAGAAATGTCCTGCTAGAGATTTAAAACTATCAGCTGCCAGATCAATAGTTGAGCTATGTACTGTGATACCAGTTATTTTTCCCTCTCCAGATAACTTGCCTTCTCATAAGCTGGTCTATGCATCTTATACGTAATTCAATGGGAAAAGGGTTTCCAAAGGCTGAGTTGCTGAATAGTGAACTAATTAGCAGAACTTCCACTGTTAAAATTAGATGTTAGCCAAGCTGGTGTGCAAATATGTTCAACGAATTTCAGCTGAACACAGAGCTCTAGCATTTAGCTGTGGTAGTTTAGATTTAGATATATATTCTCAGATGATTAGCTCTGTGCCTGGTGATACACACATCAAGGTCATCTAAATCCACTTGCACAGTTACTCCAGACAGAGGTCTGCCTGGAGCTAGCAAATTTTTAGAGCAAAAGATTAACCTATGCTGTTTGTACATGGCCAGTCACTTGTTATGGAATGCACTACTGTAACCTCTTTGGGAGCGAGGGGGTACAGCATGCAGGATATGATATCTAAATGGCTTGAGTTCTCTTTCCCATTTGGAAAGTAACAGTCTTGAACAGTATTCACTAGTGGGCACTTTCTGAAACTCTAGTTGTATTAACTCTACTGACTTGTCAAATTTGGAGTTTGATTAATTTTGCCAATTTAAAAAGTGTGTTGCAGCTTCACCTGGTATGTTTCATTTCCTGTAATAAAATACTCTTTAAAATTGATTCATGCTGTGAAAAAAAAAAAAGAGTTGTATTTCATTCCAAAGCAATTTCTTTAAAGGGAAAGTAAATCTTTTAGTGTTTCTGGCTGGTGAACTACCTTAAAGTAATTTTGAAGCTTCAACAGTATGAGCTGAGGACCAGATCCAAAACTTGAGGTAGAAGAGGAGCATTTGATCTAGATAGCGTTAAAGGTGGCAGGAAGTTGCTGTCCCCGGGTCAGAGACACAGCAGCTGTAAATGCTCCCAGTCCAAAGGGGCACCAGACCCTACTGACGGCCTGCTGAGCCTGAGCAACTCTTTAACTTTATTGCTTACACGGACATTTCTCCCCGTAGAAACAAACTGCTCTAGCAGAACTGATGAAACTCTACCAAAGGTGTTTGGATCCTTCCTGCTTTAATTCTTCTGCTTCCTACAGGCCTTCTCAATAGGCCCAGTTTCCCCCTCAGTTCATTACCCACAGCCTTCCTGAAAAGCACTTGAGGTAAGGCTATGGAATCATGATTTACATCTGCAGTACTAGAACAGGAAAAGAGTTTTTTGTGTGTCTTAAAATTTAGGAGGTATAACTGGCTTGCAGGCTAATAGTAAGAGTTGTAAAATGCAAACAATTAAATTTAAAATTAGAATTAGCATGAATAAAGGATTTCATTTGCAGAACAGGATTCTAGCTGTAATTTGGCATTTGACACACAGTGAAGATGACAGGCTACAGACTCAAGAATAGTAAAAACTGCCTCTGGAATTAATTTTCTTTTACATCTTGTTGCAACACATTAGACACATACATTATTTATCATCACATGGATCTCATCTTAAAAAACTCCAGAGCCTTGACCCAGTCACATTCTCTACTCTGATTAGACTGCAGCAGGAGATAATTATTCCAGGAATATCTCTGTGTTGGGGTTTCACAGCTGTTGCAAACTGCTACAACAATTGAGATAACATAAACATTGACAATAAATAAAACCAAAGGATCTTCATGTTTTACAATTTCTTGCTCAAGATAGCTGAGAAAAGGCATAGCCTACTACTTTTTCCAAGACTGCTTTTGTATCTTCACACAAATACAACCAACTGACTCTAGTGGGAAATGAGAGGGAAGACTTCTCAGATCCCCTTGAGAAGAAACACATCCTGCTTCCAGAATTTGCCTGTGCCAGGAACAAAACTGGATTCTGCTTAAATTCATTTTACATCACTTGATCACAGCCTAGTGGGAGCAGAGCTATTCCAGGTTCTGACATAAAGTGGGCTGAATGGCCAAAAAAGGATAACACAACCACAGTTTGCAAAAATGGCTCTGGATTTTCTCCACTAATGTTGGGAGACAGTCGTGATTCTGGCACCCCTTCCCAGCTAAGCATAGAAGATAAAAAGTAAAGGTGACTTCTACAGTTGAAACATCACTGTTCGATATTCAATTTCAGCTTAACTTTGGTTAGGGAAAAACAAAAAGGGGAAAGAACAATACTGCAGTCACATTATAAACCCTAAGTCTCATTCTCAGCAAATACAGATTTCTCACAGGAAGAGAAAAGAAATTTATATCTTTTTTAGAAAAAGTGACAAGATGTGGTTGATAAGAGGGCGTTTTCTCTTCACTTTGTTACATCACCCTTGCTCTGGAGTAACTCCATGGGTTCACTGGCATCAAGCTGACAGACCAAGCCAAGAACCAGGCTTGGTGTTAACGAGCTCTCATGGGCTTGCCTGATGAGTGAAGTTTTTGGGACAAGAACATGAGGAATTTGAATACATGCAATATTCTCTCTATTCTGCTGTTCCACTTGGAGCTGGGTCTAATGTACACAAGATGAGAGCTAGCAAAGCTTTGCTTGAGGTTTCAGAACATATCTACCAGGGAAGTCAAAGGACTTATCTAGCTAAAAACTGATGATAAAATCAGAGAATAATTTATTTTCATATACTGAACTACTGTTATCCCTATTCCTGGCAGAGCTCAAAGAATAAGTTACAATCCGAAAAAAAAAATAGTATGAGAATTAAGTTTTTATTTTATTATAAAAAGTGAATTAGCTGAGTTCCTGACTGAAACTGAGAGACCTACTTTCTACCTACTTTCCAGCATCTTAAGGGCGGACATTTGGGTTGTTTCTAACAATATAATCTCTTTCATCATATTCTAGGGAATCACGGTACAAACAGGATTCCATTGCACCCTGAGAAATAGATGGAACTCAATATTTTGGTGAGAGGCAAACAGCTTGGTAAAGCTTTCTTTCTCCCTAGTGTCTTCTGGATCACTCCACATGCCATGTTTGTGAAGAGAGAAAATAACCTTTGAAACAAAGAGGGTCTGTGAGGAGATAGAAGGAATAGAATAGAATAGAATAGAATAGAATAGAATAGAATAGAATAGAATAGAATAGAATAGAATAGAATAGAATAGAATAGAATATTTCAGATGGAAAGGACCTACAGTGACCATCTAATCCAACTGCCTGGCCATTTCAGTGATGACCAAAACTAAAGCATAATATTAAGGGCAGTGTCCAAATGCCTCTTAAACGCTGACAGGCTTGGGGCATTGACCATCTCTCTGGGATGCCTGATCCAGTGTTTGACCACCCTCTCTGTTAAGAAATGCTTCCTCATGTCCAGTCTGCACCTTCCCTGGGGCAGCCTGGAACCACTTCCACAGGTCCTTTCACTGAATACCAGGAAGAAGAGCTCAGCGCCTCCCTCTCCACCTCCTCAGGAAGCTGTAGAGAGCAGTGATGTGCCTTTTTTCCTGGGCACTGGCATTCCTGGGGTGGACCAGCTGCCCACGCAGTTCTTTGCTCTGTTTCCATCACTGTTAATGCACAAGGAAAAGCAGCCTGCTGCCATCCTGCTCTTGTGTCATCACGACCCAGCCCTGCTCCTTTTAAACCAATGACAAAAGTGCGCATCTCATTTTCCCTCATTTTTCCTCAAAGGCTTCAGACATCTTTTACATTCAGAGGACCTGGATGCCCCTGACATTTGTGTACAAATATCCTCTGCAGTCACCAGCTCTGTGTTTTTATCTCAAAGTTTCTAAGAGTCCCTCATAAGGCAGTGTATGGGTGGATATGGGTGGGCAATATTTTGACACATATCTTAATTAAAGATAAGTAAATTCCCATGGGTGAAAAAAAAACCAAAACGGTGCCAATAATTTCATCTAACAAGAATTTCACTGAGCTTAAACACACAATGTTTGTGAGAAAAAAAAGTTTCCTTTGGCAGCCTGAGTGCAAAAAGCTTCTTTACTGTCCCAAATAGATTACAAGACAGTGGCTTGCAAAAAACCCTATTATTTGCTTTTAAACTTTTCCCTTTTAACAGCTTTAATCTGGCTCTAACAGACCCTTTTAATGCTTAGCTTTGTAAAATAGCCTAAAGAAACTGCTATTTTTAATATTTTTAATAAGAGGGAAACTTTTGGTCGGAAATCGTTAGCTACCACAAAATTTGCTATCTGCTGTAAATATTTGGTCTGCTGGACAGGATACAAAACTGTAATGTTGATAAGCATTTTCCAACTGATTTAAACAGCTTCTGCATCTTGACTTTCGTACACTCCAAGTGTCTATCTGCTGTTGATAGTCGTGAAAGTCGTTTTCTGGCTCTTTAATTCTAACAAATGCCTCTGCTCAGTGATGAATTTTTTAAGGAGAAATAGATGAGGAACCAAATGGACCCTCAGAAAACGTTGTTTCAAATATCTGATGTAGTGTGGAATACACAGTCCAATCTTAAGTTGTGCGCTTAAATGTGGAACACTGAAAACTGTATGTGAGCAACGATTGCAGTCCAGTAATGTCTTTATTTCTATTTGGTATAAATTGATTCAGAATATTTAAACTAAATTCAGTTAATCCGAAACAATAAGGTTCACACAAAGAGCTCACACTTATTTAATTAAACTGATTAAACAGACAAGATTAGCTTAACTATATTAGTTAATGAAAAGCAATAGTGAGGAGGATGAAAATTTCCTTAAGTCCCATGGGCAATAGAAACACCGTTATGGATGCAAGGGAGTTTGGGATGAGACCTCAAGGGGTATCAGTGCTGTCTCTACCTCAGGAAATATTGAAATGATTGATATTTTTTGCATTCCAGGAAGTTTAAAGATATTTTGAAAGTAAAATGCATGCCCCTTCTAGTCCGAGTCAGGTTTTTAAACCAGGGTAACTTTGCCCCCGGCAGGCTGTGTTCTGTTGGGAAAGGGCTGTGGACATTTGCTGCCCTGAACTTGTTCCTGTGTCCCCTGCCAAACACATGTGAGTGTTGCCACAGAACACGAGACACATCCAAATGCTATTGCCGAGCAGATGTTAATCCCCAAACTCCAAATTGGTTCTTTTCCCTATCTTCTGCTAGAATCAACAGGGCCATGTAGGCCAGGTTTGTGCTTGCAGTGTCACATCAATTACCAGCAGGAAGAAATATAAAAGAATATTTTGCACCCCCAGCACTGCTCATCTGTTGATTGTTTTTCACCTTTTTGTTTTTTTTTTTTAGCGGGGCATAGAGGTGGTGGAGAGCTGGCAAGGTGGTGATTTATCTCCTTCATTCTCTTAAATGTAAAGTATCAAATTTCTTCCAAGATATTTTGAAGTTCAAATAGCAGAAAGGTGAGAAAATATTCTGGAAAAATCATTATGTGCTTACCCCTCTCCCATATGCCCAGGATATTTGTTTTGGCTGCTGTCAGTCACAGAATGCCAGGCTGGGTGGACTTCTGTTCTTATCTTAAAGCATTTGCGTCCTTGTATAGGACATATACCCTTGCAATTATGTTTTTACCAATGTGGTTTGGTAACCTTTCAGTTGATGGAAGCCAACAACAGGCTTTTTTGTGTTGCAAAAATGTGATTAATCCAAATATTTCATGGGTTGGAGCATCTGTGTACATTTGTAATTCATTCTCAAACTTGACTGTGATCTCCAGAGTGAAGAAAAAGTAAAGCTTCCAGTCAGGTCAAATGTATTTATGAATATTTCAGTTTTCCAGTGTTTAAGGGCTGTCTTCATTGAATATCATGTACACATACACAATAGAAAAAGTATGATTTATTGAATTATGAACAGGTTTTCTGAACAGTTTGAGTAAACAGCAATTGAATGACTTGGAAACTTAATTTTATGAACGTCTTCCTCTGCAGCTTTCAAGCAAGTACCACAATTTTAAGTGGTTTTCACAGAAAAGATTAGAGTAACACAAAAGAAAAATTACGTTCCCTGTCATTTCTTTTACTCCTTGTCATTTCATCTCAGATATCCAAGTTCAAAAGGATTTAAAGTTTTATTTTGTGTAAAAGTTTTCTAATGAATTCTTTGGGCCCCCTCTCTTTGCGATCTTACATTCATAAATTCTGAGGTTTAAGCATATTCTGAGCTTGATCAAATGAATAGCCTGGCTGTGTCATACAGGTAACTGAAAGTAGGACTTAGACAAGCAAGTGTCATCCCTGTGTCCTCATTAATGAGGTGATTTCAGAATATTTTAATTCAGTCTTTCATTCCAAGAATAAGGTATTGATATAAAGTAAAAAACAAAAGGAGAAGGTTTTTGTATTTTGTATGGTTTTGTTTGTTTGTGGATTTTTTCCAAATTACAACAATACCAGGCACCAACCCTTAGCAGAGTTGAGTAAAATAGAAGAAATGCATCAGGAGCAAGAAACATAAATACATTCATAACAAATATGTACAAGCTGAGAGAAAATCTGACCTGTCCATACACTATGCATGAATACAATGTTCTTCTTCTTTATACATAGTTAAAAGCAGAAACCAAAACATATCAAATAAAAATGCATTTCTATGCTTGTGTCAATTTGATGTTGCTACAGTAAACTAATTTGCTAATTTCAACCCCAGCTGGAGACTTCCACTTAGTGCCTGGAGGAGTACAGCGGTTTTTGAAATGACTGAGATACAAACCAGTGACAGCAAAAGACTCCCAGGAAGTTATTACTCCCCCATCTCATGAAAGTTAGAAGTTGAGCTTGCTGTCATTATCACTTTCCAGCAGAGAATTAAAAAAACTAGGTGATTGTCTGAAGCACCAGCCACCTTAAAAATTAAGTATTTTATTGATTGTTGCAAGAGCTCTCTAGGTGGGAATTTTAGACAGCCCTAGAGATTCCACTGGGCTGCTCCTGCTGTGTCAAGTCCAATTTATTTGCTTGCACCAATTGATTAATGTTGTGGGTGGAGTGTCACAGAGATTCTTGCTGCAGGATCAGTCGAATTGTACGTGGGCAAAAGGTGTAAATAGCCAATAGAATATATTCCTACAGATGCGGGAACGGTCACGTAGGACTGCTCTTTGGGTGGGCATTTCAAAGCTGTTTTGGATGTAGTGGAGATAATCAATAACATTTTATCACACACGAACTGACATGGTCACGTACAGCCACAGGCAGGTAGATTATATGGAATGAGCAGAAGAGCATCTCAGGGAGTCTCACTCAATCCAGCTGAAGATGCTGCTGTGAGAACCCTTGAAACTGGGACTCCTGGGGGGTCCACGAGACAGTCCAATTGTGCCCTGATCCCCTGCCACAATCCAAATAATTTAATTTGTACACAAAGACTTCTGTCTCTGAGAGTCTGTACAACATCAGCAGGCAGGTGATGTAACCTGATGACTAGAAAGAATATGAATTTTTCATAGTAGGTGAACATTAGAGAAAAGCTACACTTCATTAGAACACTCTTGAGGATGTTGAGACAGATTCACAAGAACAGCCCAGCACAAGATGAGGGCTTCAGAGAGGTTGCACATTTTCCTTCTATGATGGTTTTTAAGATGCAGCTGGATAAAGCCCTGAGCAGCCTGATCTGACTTCACACCTGACCCTGATTTGAGCAGCAGATTGGACTAGAGAATGCCTATTGTCCTCCCATCCAAAATTTCATATGACCCCGTGGTAAGAATGTGACAGAAACAAAAGAGGAGGTTTACATCTCTATCAGAGGTGAAAGCTGCCCACAGAAGGAGAATGGAGACTCCTCAGAATAAAGGTGCTCTGAATGCTGTTGCGGTATAGACACCTGAATGACCAACACAAGGCCATATTCTGAAAGCTGATAGCAAGAAACATTCCAAAAATATGAGGAGACAAGACAGTCCTCAAGGAGGAGTGGTGGAGCTTGAATACTTGCTTTTCAGAAAGCAGTTATCAAAAACTTTGACATGAGTTTGTTATTAGAGAGCCATGGGCCGGTGTCTTTGAAGATGATTTCTTACTGCAGAAAGAAACACTGTAGCTGTAAAGGATATGTATGAAGTATTTGGGAATGAAAAGAAAGAAAGGGGAGTAAGTTTTTGGAGAGGCAAGAATGTTTAAGAGGCTCAGGTCATTTGGAAAGGAAGATTCTGTGTGGAAGGAAAGGAGTAAGAGAGGGATAAAATGATGAAATAAGGGAGGAAGGAAGACATTTAGGACAGATTCTAGAATGCCTCTCATGAGTTTCTAGCCATCTAGTCAAGGTTGCTTCAAGGGAAGAGAGGTAAAATATCTTTGTAGAACATCATAAAAGTCCTTTGACTTCATACAGAATTTTCATTCACATTAAGAAAACTTATTATATTTAGGTATTGACTTAAAATACAAAAGAGTTCCCAACGGTGCCTGGGAAAAATTTCAGGTCTGTTTTATAGCCTTAGCTGTACTAAAGCCAAAAGAGGATATTAGAAAAGAGCTAATTATAATTATTACTCAGAGACAAAATGATCATATCAAAGGCATCTCAATATTCTGCCATTTCAGAGGACCCCATAAAGTTCAGGAAAATGTCTGATTCAGTTCATAATGGGAAACCCTTTCAAAAGTACCATAGTGTTTTTGGAACCTGAGTCCCCTGTATAGCCAGAGGGAGAACTGAATGAAAGGATGCAAGTCATCCTTACAGAGCATGGATGAATGCATTAGGGACTTGGGAATAAACATGTGTTACTATTTTACAGAGTTTTAATTTTTTTTCTTCCAATCATCTGCTTCTGCGAACAATATTTTAGATAGTCACAGAACTGATTCGTGTTTGTAATTTATTCTTGCAAGGAATACAATGGAACCCTCAACAAAAGAGGGGCTGTGACACAGTTTTTCTGCAAGTAGGAAATACATTGCACTTACGGTTCAGGAGGTTTAGGGTGCCAGGCCTAGTCCCTGAGCAGCATGACACAAGATACACTGATTTTTAAAGTCTTTTACTGTGCTCCCCTTTCTCCTCCCATGCTTTCCCATGTAGGAGTCTGTGCCTCATTCAGTGAGGGAAGGAGAAGGAGAGAGAGTGGCAGCAGATTGCTGGGACCATGTGAAAAATACTTACTCCTGCCAAATCCCCTGCTTTCTTCCCAGTCAAACCTTTCCCCTGCACTTTTAAGAACCTGCTGAACTGAAGACATTATCTCAGAGAGCACACCCTTGAGCCACCAAGGCATGTGCATTCCACTTTGGTATATCTAGACTGACATGGGAAATAGAATATTTTCTGCTCAGTTCACCTGTGCAATGAATTTGTAGATATTGTTATGTGCTCCAAACAAATGTAAAAGCTGTCAGCAAAATATTTTCTTTTCAGAAGAGATGCTCATAACAGTGGCTTTGCCTAGACACAGGGAGCCCTGAGTGGAATCTTATTGGAATAATTTTTTTCAGTAGTGCATTATTTTCAGCTGCAGTGGATTTTTGTTCTGATTTTGAAAAGTGATCATTGTTCTTTTCTTCTGGATTTTTAATTCTGAACTGGTTTCAGAAATTCAGTCAAACACATCTGTGATTTTTGTGGAGCAAAAGTCACAAATTCTGTAAGTATTTGTTTCGCTGTACAAAGCATTTTAAACTTCTCCCCAAGCTATTTTCCACCTTGAAGTAGCACTGAGCGAAGTAGTGGAATTGGCACCAAAGCAAGCATTACTTCCATCAACTGGTTTACACATGTTACCTGCATAGAAGTTGGTTGGGGCTTTTTAAACACTGAGGAATGAAAAATATCCATCTGAAAGTAGCATTTACTATGTAGGAAAATTCTTCTCTGGTACTTCCTAATGCAAAGAAAAGCATTTTTTTCTCTTAACAGCCACACAGTCACCAGCAAGGCAGTATGTGGGATATAGGATATCTTCAGAACATAGCACAGCAAGTCTGACAGAAGACAGACTTAGGCTGATGGTTCTGTCAGTCTAATTTTGGACATCTTTTAATTAGGATGATGATTATGAGTAGCTTTCCAGAGACATTACCAGATAAGTATACTTACTGAAATTGTGTATTAAGTTCTCATGAGAGATCTTGAACCGTTTTACTGGCAGTGGGTGTTTCAGTCATCCAAGTCTGTTAGAATAGCAAGTCAAATATTCATCTTTCTGCTTTGCGTTTGAATTTTCCAAGTGGGCTACATCTAAAGTAGGATGTAGAAATTTAGAAAGTTCACATGCAAAACATTATTCCAAAGCACTGTAATGGATTGGCTGGCAGGTATGGGTGCATGTGGACACACACATGCTTGCACGTGTGGCTGGGTGGCATCAAAACCCATCCGTATCAAAGATCAAACAAATAATCATTTTGCTCTAGCATAAAGAGAAAAAGGTTGACATCCTAAATTCTTCTGTTGTGAAGCATCTATCTAACATATATAAGTGGCATCCGTGCCAGCAGTTTTAGAGGCTCTGGAAGATATTTGAGACAGAAAAGTTCTATTCTGATTTGCTGAGGAAATTTGGTCAGGTCTGCGGAGCAATGCCTTCTTTACAGGTTTCAAGTAGGTGAACTCAGTCCGGTGTCTCTGTACAAATTTTGTTGCAAACCAGACTCTGCAAGGCTAGTGCAGTCTTGCATAAAATAGTTTCCTTTTCCAGTCCTAAAATAAACTGTTCCTTTCCACACATACAAGAGCATTTCTTGCTTGACGGACAAGATACTCATCTCCTCTGAATCTGCATGTCTCTGCGGAGTTTAACAAGATGGAACCATGTATGAAAGCTGCGAATCTGTTCTGCGAACTGCAGTCTGGCAGAAATCTCTATCTGTATCTTCGTATCTTCTTAGCTCAGCCTGAATGAGGAAAATTAAAAAACTTGTGAAACAAGTCTTATACTTCATGGTGACCAGATTGGCTGGAAACACTGTTGAGTTTTATAGGTTTTTATAGACCATATAAGACATATCAGTACAGCTGGATGGAGCTGTCATTCAGCCCCCAGCATGCAACACAAGTCCTGAACAGCCTGTCTTCCTTCAATTAATTTTGGTTTTAAATAAATTGGAAAAAACCCTAAGAAGGGACTTCAGACTTATCCTTCACTGTCTTGAGAGGTGATGCCATTATGTCTGCAATGTCAAGAGTGAATCAAAATAACTTCTTCATTTCCTTCTCTTGGGCTGCTCCTGGTTAAAAGCAGACTTTTCATTTACAATCTGAGGTGAAGAACGTTGTTCTTTTTATGTATATCTGTTCAGTTATGTGATAAATGGTACTTAAGGTTTTATTGTTTTCCAGTTAGTGACCTAATGTGTGTTTATTTCTGAGTCCTTTAAACTCCATGACCATTATTTTTATTTAGACACATTTTCTTTTGTCCCCTTGTTTCACCTGCCTTTAATAGACTGATATCATTATCTTTAAATGGATGTCAGATGAGCTCCTCTCTGCAGGAAAAGTGCTTTTAATCTTCATTGTACATTGCAAGCTCTAGCTCTTTCTTATCCATCCTTCAAAGACAACAATACTGGAAGACTGCTATGCTCATGTCTCTTTTAAGGGCATTGATGGACTCTGTACCCTGTTAGGATGCTTTTTTATGCTTCTGTCATCCTTTCCAGCTGAAAATTTGACAAGATAAAAATTTATAAGGACTGTGGTGTTTTAACAGGCCCTTTTTCTCTTACATTCTATAATCCCTGTGGAGTTTCAGAAATGGTTGGGCTGTGATGAAACACGCCTAGGCAGAAGCTGAATAACCAAATGTTCTGAGTTACATTCTAACAACCACTAAGTAAAACTGTGCATCTTTTCATCCATATAAAATAAAAAATAAAATTTCACTGAAATCTGACTGATATTCTCTTGATCTGGAGAGCTCCACAAATATCATGAAATTCGAAGGGTTCTGACCTTTGAGTCCACTTCACAAGCCCTTAGTAAGCTGGGAGGTGCAAATGTGTCCCGAAATCCAGTGTTAAAGGATGTGACTCGTAAAAAACATTGTGTTCCCTTTCAGTGTGACAATACTTTATATATTCAGGCTGAGCAATGAGATTAAATACAAGATCATTACATGATCAATCCCTTGTTGTGGTTTAAACCCAATAGGCAGCTCATAGTTGCTTGGTCACTCCCTCCACAGTAAGATGAGAATCAAAGTTAGAAAACATGTGGGTTGAAATCATCTGATAGGTAAAGCAAAAGCAGTGTGTGCAAGCAAGGTGAAACAAGGACTTAAGTCATGACTTCTCAAGGACAGACAGGTGTTCAGCCACCTCCAGGAAAACAGAGCTCCATCTTGCTTGATGGTTAGTTGGGAACACAAGCAGCGTAATTTTGAATGCCCCCTTCTTTCCCCAGCTTTTACTGCTGAGCACAGCACTGTATGGTGGGGAACATCCCTTGGTCAGTTGGGCTCAGCTGTCTTGGCTGTGTCCCCACCCAACTCCTTGTGCACCCCCAGCCTCCTCACTGGTGATGTGGGGTGAGCAGCTGAAAAGGCCTTGGTTCTGCACAGCAAAAATTACTGTGTTATCAACACTGTTTTCATTGCAGCCCCATGCAGGCTACTACAAAGAAAATAAACTGTATCCCAGCTAAAACCAGTGCATCCCTGATCACTCATACTGAGTGCATTGACACCATCAAGGACTTCCAAATGCACTGGCCAGGTGCCTGCTGGAGCTGTGTGGGCTGGTCAGCAGTGCCAAACAGCTTGTGCAGCTCTGCTTTTGTGGGGATGGCAGGGGTGGCCACTTGCTGCTGGAAAGAGACAAGGGATGCAGAGGGGCTGCCAGAGGGGCCACCTCTCTTTCTCCGCCTTCATAACTGAGATGGTGCCCTGAGCTCTGTCTTTGGATGAACCTGTCTGTGATCTTAGTCTTTGATTCTGTCTACCTGTCACTTTTATGTGAGGCTACACTGTGAGCAGAGTAGTGAATAAGAAAGCTAAATTCTCTGGTTTTGTAGAGATTGTTAAGATACACTCTTGTACCTTCACCCTTCCTCTGTGCTTTGGTCTCAATCATCTTGTCATGTCAGAAGGCTGGAGCAGAAAACACACACACACACAGAGCACACTTGGACTTTCAGGGGTCCTTGCTGGGGTGTGAAGGGCTTGGAATGGGAGCACATGGCCGTGGGACGCACAGTGGTGGACCTCAGGTCTTCATGCAGGTAGAGGACCTCATGTTTGGTCACCCAGAAAGTGTAATGTGGCAGCCCATGGGGCAGCAGCCCTAGGATCACCCCTAAAGCTTGCTGCCTACCAATATTTCTTCAAATCCATGGCACACGTAGATGACTAAGGACTTTGGCCTGAAAACTGTGGCACAAGTTGTTGCTTTTATAGGATCAAGAAGTCAGGAAGACCATAAAGTATAGGAAATATCTGCAGCAGAGCAGCAAATAGGCAGTGAAATGAAAGCATGGTCTAACCTCATTATGCTCAGTGTAGCACTTACCCTGGTGATCACCATCAAAACTATGCTGAAGAAATCAAACTACAGAAAGAAGCAATTCTCCTGCATTCTTTACTCTGATTTCACCATGTTTCCGGCCACTTGACTAATTCTCTGTGATTTCTTCATCTCCCTACTGCTTACAAACTCTGATCTTTCATTTGCAGAAATACTTTTTCAAAATTCAATACCTGGTCTAACAATTGTAGTAAATGAACCTTTCAGCTTGTTCTTACTTTAAAAGTGCAATCTCGCTGGCAAGAGATGACTTAGTAGTTTAAACACAGGTTCTTAAAGGCATAAATTAAAGTGGAAAAACTTAAATTCTTTAATTCTTTAACCCTGGAAATCTGCTCAGCCTGGGGTTTTCTGACTGGCTTTCCCTGGCTGTTGAATTGATAAGATGATTATGTTATGATTTCGTAAATAATGTGATGTAATTCAGAAAATCAGATGAGAGCTCCTTGGAGAAGAGTAGCATTGAAAACCTGAGAGGAAAAAAAACAAGAAACTTCTTCTGAAAGAAGTTTTTCTGTTCCAATAAATATTTGTTTAGATCTGACATTGCTGGAGATGTAAAAGAGCACAGGACTGTTGAGATCCACTGCCATTTTCATCTCACTCTCTTAGTTTATAAATATACATCATACTCACAAACATGATTCTTTGTTGTCTCCCCACAAACATTTTGACTATCTTTTTCTCACATATTACTTGTTTCTGTGTCCCTAATAATAAATGTGAGGTTTCTTTTGAACCTGGGAATGAGCTTCAGCGTCAGATGTTTTCTGTGCTGCCTGATAAGCAGTGAGACAGTACACAGGTCTCACTGCTCTGCTGCGTGTCCTCCAAAATGGTACTGTGATTATTTTTATTTTATTTATTTTATTTTGCAGGGGAGAGGTGGGAGTTAAAGGCTGTGTTTTACTTGTTTTTTTCATGACTGAGGGCAATGGTCCTTCCTGGTGTTTCTCATGTAATGCCACCAGCAATGTCTGCATGCACCCCTCGAAAGAGGTTCATTTAAACTGGGGGTGTTAAACGATAGAAAAAGGTCAGACACATGGCAATGCAAAACACCTCTGACTTGAAATTCTAGCCAGTGTTGACATTGTTTGAGGCCTAATTTTATGGTTTAGAAAGCCACAAAATCTCTGATGTGAGTACAGGCAGGTATTACACAGTTGTTAATTTTATTTATATTTACTTAACCAAACAAAGGATGACCTTGTTGGTTTACATGAAAAACAGATTTGAGCACATGAAAACACTGGGGATACATGGCTACAAGACTTAAAAGATGTAATTTGAATTTTCCTTCCTTGAAATGTCTGGCTTTGGGACACTTCTCAATTAATAATTGTCTCAGGACCTCAAAGAGACAAACAGTAGTTTTCATGAGGAATATTTAAATAACAGGCTTATCCTTACATGTCATTTACATTTCTTATGAGGTCTTAAAACCTGAAAGCAAGAAATGTAATTTTAAATTTTACTTTATTGTCAAAGAAAATTTTGTTCTTTAAATTAATGATTTAGGAAAAATCTGAATTGACATTCTTTTTATTTTTCCTAGAGCCAGGCTGAGAAATATATATATATAAAAACTAACCCAGACAATCTGTGTGTAATGAATATAAATTTTATCCTAAACCAGCAGAATCAAATTAAATATTGTAACATTTAACACTTTTCAAAGATATATGCTATCAAATTTACAGTGCAATATAAATGTTCATAAAGAAGATTATTCATCCAATTTTGAAACCCAGAAATAAAAATTAAAATTAAATGAGCCTAAAATGAACATTGATTACAGTGTTTTTTCTGCCCCACTTAATTCATTCTGGTTAAAACTACAGTCCATAGGACTCTTATTTCAGGGGGAAAGTTGCCTCTTCTATGCTACTTTTAAATTGTATGAAAGCCATGGTTCTGGAGGGCAAAGTGGGAGTTTTTCAGGGTTGAGACACAAGCAGGGCAAAGAGGACTTCAGTGACCATTTTGTACACCTTAAAGTACTGGATATTCTGGCCTTGGGGTTGGGATGCACTGGGTCCCACTGGGACCTCTTCTCATGGGGCCTTCATGTCGTGCCAGTACATTTGCTCTGCAGCTCAAAGTGTCACAGCAGGCCATGCTCACCCAAGGAATTAACTGTAGTCGGCTTTGTTGTTAAAGGTGGTGTGGCTCCAGCAGCAAAGAGGGCTAGGCTGGTCAGGAATGACACAGATTGCAGCACTTGGCAGATGCCCTGAACCCTATGCCATAGCTACATTATCCACCTGATTTCTCTAAATGAAACACAGTGTGGGTGTGCACAAAACTGAGATTCTGAAAGTTAAGGGTGCTTATGTGTAGAAAAAAAGAGCAGATTTGATCCACATCTTATACATCCTGGATAAGTGTATCATTTATGGCTTCTTTTATTTAAAGAAAAATAAACCTAGAAAGCCACATGTCAGTGCCCTTATTGCCAGGTACCAATGTTCAGGCAGTGAATTACTCCCCAAGCACTGATGCTTCCTTTTAAATTTTCAATTTATAATGACGAGATGAGCTTCTCCACTTGTTAAAAAAAACCAACTTCTTTTGATGTTAAAGTTGGCCTGATATTCTAAAGTAAACTCAGGAAAAGAGGCTGAATCTGAAGCAATTTTACTTCTTTGGGGGTAATGAATCCAAACAGGGCATCATTGCAATGTTTATGCCAAAAACGTGAGAGAAGCTGGGAATCCTCTGGTAACACTTCATGTCACAGTGGAAGGGACAAGAGCCAAACAAAGAGAAAGCTCCTATTGAGACACACAAATCTGTACCTTTCAGACCAATTTTCAGAACTGGGAATGATGCCTTATCCTGGTCTTAAAATTAAGAGAGCTGAACGCTGTTAAGTGGGAAAAGGGTTTTACCTTGGTATTTATTTAAGGATCCTTAGGTGTGATGAAATGCACATTGAAATGCACCCCGAAGTCCCCACTGAAGAAAATGGCCACACACAATGTGATGAGTATACAATTATATGCCTTGCAAAAATTAGCATATCTATCAAAGATTCCCCAGTGAGGGACTCAGGTGAGACCCCCCCCACCCAAGGGACCCTCCCCCTGGATGGGCCTATCTTTGTTTACAGAATGTGTTCTGGAGAGGACCTTGGTTTCTTGGGCTTTTAGAACGTTTAGTCTCTAAACTTAATGAAATACGAGGTCTAAGGGGAGTTATCGAACTTAAAGAATTATAACTATGTAAGCTAAAAGCACAAGGAATATATAAAGCTATATAAAAGAGTGTATAAAAGGGGGTATAAAAGAAAAGCAAAAAATCATCGTGGCATCAGGAAGACAGTGGCAAATTCCATGTGAGCATAATGCAGTAGCAAGAATTGGAGACACATGTTTAGTGTCAATGCAGATGTCCCTTTTGAGATGCAGTATGTAGTCTCATGATTGAAATAGAAATGTGTATGGACCCTGTTGCCTTCAGCTTTTTTTTTATCAGTTATATAAATGGAAATCACTATTATTTTGACGTGACTACCTTATTTCCACTTTGTATGTATTGCAAGTCACTAAAAAAATTGGAGTATTGCAGCACTAGACCCAGGGATTTTATTTTTTCACTGCACTACTTTTGTGATAATTATTTGGCTGAATTAAAGCAGACTTTTCCCACAGACAATGAAATGCTCAGTGTGGCTGCCTGACAAGGTCATGCACAGAGCAATAATTTGCATGGAGCTGGAAGAAGTACATGCCTTTCCAGGGCATAAACACGCTTCGAGAATGCCAAAAATGATACAAGAAAAATAATTATAACTTGACTCAAACCAGCTTGTTTCTTTTAACCTTCCCCCAGACTCAGCTAATTTATTGAACTCTGGGCATTGCAGTCAGAGCTCCAAAGAGCTTTCCCGTTCCATTTTGCTGCACTCCACTGCATGAATGATCAGGGAATGTAGCAGTGCCCTTGATTCAGATGTTTACAAATCACAGACCTGTGGTGTTTGACTATCTTATCAGCACACATGATGCAGATAGAAACCTGTTCAGTCATGGCAGCACAAAGAGATACTGCTTGAATTACATTATTTAACAAGCTGCAGGGCTGTCTTTCAAAACCCACAAGGTATTGCTTTTTTTTTTTCTTTTAAAAGAATATCCACTATCACCTACCTGCTAACATAAAATTTCTAATACTTCTGACCATAAAGGTACATCATTATTCTTGACATGAAGAAGCAAATATAAATCAAATTTTTAACAGTTAAAGGCACTGAAAATATTTCATCTGACCCTGGTAAGATACTGCAGCAAATATTATGTGTGGGTGGCAAGGAATTATTTTTCTATTTTCTGTAGAATAGGATAATGAAATTAGATGCCAGGGTGGTATTTTGATGACCATGGACCTGTGACTGACTCTGTCCTATGACTATTTCAATGAGTCATTTGATGTTGTTTTATTTGTGTGAACTTGTTGCGGGATTTTTGTGTATTTTTTTTTTAATATACTTATGCATCCTTGAATTTGAAAAAAACAAATTATATGGTATGTTTGTAAAATCCATGCCATATACAGCATATAGATAATATAATAGGTATATCCTTCATAGATAGTGTTGTCTGATTTAACTTACACATCAGCCTGGTGAAATGTCGGCCAAATCTGTAATGAAGGTGTTGTCCTGGGACTGGTGTGGTGGAGGAGACACTGGAACACACTTCTGTGCCAGTGAAATCATGTGTGCCTTGGATAATTTGCTTCTGTTTGGGCTGGGGTGGTAGTGAAGTATTGCACTACTCAACTTCACCCTGCCTGCTGTGAGGCCCTGATGCATGGCAGAAGGATTGATTCAGGTTCCTGTGGGGTTCCAGTGCCTCATGGGATATAATACAACTGTTGACAATTTTGATGGCCTAGATCAGATTGTCAGAATAACGCCTCTAACCCCGTGTCATGCAAATAGAGCTAATGGAATCCCTAACAAGGTCTTGAACCAAGAAAACATACCTTAGGTTAGGTCTGACAAACAGGTAAGGTATTAAAACCATGCTCTGGCACAGCAGAAAGTATGTGATGGTGCTGGACAAAATGAAGAATTCCAGGCCTGAGCATCAACTTTGCAGAGCTTTCTGCTTATTATTAGTTCATGCATTTTCTTCCAAAATGTAAAGTTTTCCCATTAAGCTTATGGAGAAAATGTTCTGTATACATCTGCAAACAGGGAAGAAAAATTATGGGAGAGAAAGCATGATTACCTCTACTACCCAGCAGAGACAAAGGCTGAAGCATTCAACCATTAAAATAGTTCTGTGGTATAAAGGGGATTAGCCTGAAATCTCTTGTCGATAGACATATACATACAGGAAAGCAATTTAATGTGTCCTCATTTGCAAGCATATTGAATTAGACAGGGAGTTTTGGCATTCACTGAGAACAAGTAAATACTTTCCATGGCCTGATGAGAGTATATTATTGATCAGTTGGACACATTTGTCTATATAACAATGGTCCCAATCCTTTTGCTGAGGCAGATGAATTTAATGTGAACATGCAGAATCAAGTCAGAGATGTGGCAATCTGTCAATGTTATGATGAGTTCTTTTCAGTTCAGGCTTTGACTGGCAAAGCATGATGTGTAGGGTGGTCAAAGAAAGAAAAAAATACCAATCACTTGCTTATGAAAGGTCACTGAGGGCATGTGTGCAATATGTTCTGCTGGGGAGCACAGAGAGATCTGTGAAACACTGTGGTAGCGCTTTGCTGCAGGGCTGGTTGGGCAACAGTTATTAACATCCCTGCTAGGAATGAAATCCTTGTTGTGAGTGATTTTTTGGGATGTAGAAATATTTCATACATTAATTGAAAATTACTATGTGTGTAACCAAATTGGTTTTTTTTTTTTCTAGGAGTGTTTGTGGATTTGAAAACATCAATAATTTTACCTAAAATAAAAATATTTGAAAATTCAGATTTTAAAAATGTTATAATTTGATATTATTTTTAGGCTCATTATTTTAAATGTTCTTTTTCAGAGAGAGAGAAGTTGGCATTAAGTAAAAACAACTTTTCACTTTTGTATTTCTCGCCTAAAGGATGATTGATGACCTTTCCAATGAATTATTTTAAATTTTCACAAAGAAACATTTCCTTCTGCATAGTACAAATATATAATATACATGCATAGATATGAATTTTCTGGACATCTACACCTTTGCTAAAGCTCCTACCATATTCCAGGCAGCATTTGAGTGAGCAATTACCAAGACTGAAGTGTATGCTTAAAAGAAAATCTGACTTCATATACATATATTTCATGGAGACTTTTTTTCCTATCTACATGTATATTTATGTCTATATAATTTCAAGAATCCATTTATATATATATATATATCTGTATTCCTGAAAGCCAGCATGACTATGGAGGCTTGTGTGCATGCATCACTTTGATGAGCTGAACATATCGTATGGAGAACATAAGTCTCCAAGCAGAGACACAGTAATTATAATAGAGGGTACAGCAGGTCAGTGTTAGATTTAACATTTTGTATGAGTCAGCTTCAGCTGCTGCTCTCCAAGTAAAGAAGAGCTGCTAACTGCTTTGTCCTGTTAGCAGTCCAAGAGAATCCCTGTTACCCTTTTGCTGGACAAGTTATTGAATCTCCTGAAGGGCTGTGATTTACTCCTCTGCTGCTTCTAGCTCATTACTTATGGCTGCCTGGACCATTCCCATCCCCTCTGTGTCCGGGGTGCCAGGCAGGAAGGGCAGAATCTCCCGGACAGGAGCAGAGCCGACCGGGGCTCCTGGACAGCCCCAGCCCTGGGGATGGGATGTGGGCCGGGGGTGGGTCAGGCTCAGGCCATGGACAGGTGGGATGGGGCTGTGGTGGGGCTGGAGATGTGTCCTGTGGCCTCTCTGGGGCAGGGCTGGTGGTCCTGGGGCTGGAATGGGGTCCCAGGCCATGGGCAGGGCTGGTAGGGCCCATATATGTACTCTGGCACTGACAGAAAACGTGGCAGATATTTTGGGCCAGAATCTGCTGTCTGTGTTCCATGGAAATCACGGTCTGCATGGCAGTGCAATAGAAGTTCCTCAAGTTCTTATGTGACCTGAAATAAGAAGCTAATTCTGAGCAAAAACATCTCTTGGGGGAGGAAAGTGGGAAATAAATACGATGATATCTCACCTAAATAGCTGACTGAAAAACAACCATGCTGCCCAAATCAAGCATTCCTCTGTTACCTGATCAAGTTCTCCCTGAGTTTTCTCTGCTTCTAATCTGAAAGTGATTCTCCTAATAAACACATTAAAATTTATTGACTTGATCTCATGATTCTTTGGTGCAAAAGGATCCTGATGTTTTCAGCTACTATTACTTTTTTATTAGCTACATCTGTATGCATATGACAAATTCTTTGGAGGTTTTATATACCACCTTTCATAAAAATTCTGTCTATTTTACCACAGCTTCACACTTTGGAAAAAACCTGAATTTATAATGAATCAAACAGACTCTACATTTCTTTGTGTGAGGAATCTCAGGGCCATTAATCCAAATTAAACACATGATTTTAAAGAAAATGAAAGCTATGAATCCACGACTGAGAATCTTTATTCAGGATTCAAGTGCTTGCAATTTTTTTTCACTATTTTCAGTTTGAAAGTAAATTAAACTACTCACTCATGTTTAGTGCCATTTAACTAACCATTTAACTAACCCAAGTTCATATTAACTTTCAGAGTGTCCGTGTCTCAAACAAACAGAACAAAACCCAGTATTTTTTACAGATACAAGCTGATTTTACTATATGCAATGGGAAAAGTCCTTCTTAGTCAATTTTTTGGTGCTTCCGTCATAAAAGAAACGTATAGTTATTTTTTCTGGGAAACTGAATATATTTCGAGTAAAACTGATTTACTAACTGAAAGCTTGAGTGAAAGAATATCTATGAGATTTTCCAAACAAAAGAAAGGAAATTCATAATCATATATATATTTATATATTTATATTTAGAAACTCCTGTTCCCAACCCTGTCCTTTGATTCATTCTGTGTTAGCCTGATTTTGAATATCTTAAGATTTTTAATTTATTTCACTTCCTATAGTGTTACACAAGCAGACAGAGTGCTTGCTGAATCCCTGCCTCTGACAAGCTCTGTGCAGGTCTTTACTCTTTTCAAGGACTATCCTATTTAAAGGATACAATAACCCAGACATTATACACTTCTATATATAAATTTTACTCTTTTTCCTCAGCATGATGCATTTCTTTATACGGCTAACTATATAAAATGTTGCCCTTAGAAACTCTGTGAAATTTAGCATAGATAAATTTCGTATAATTTTAGTGGACCAGAAGTGTACTTAGGGGGGTTGTTTTCTGCTGAAGCACACAAGAAAGCTGAAATGAACTTGAAAGTGATATGGGCTCTTGGCTTCATGAAAGAAAATGAAACGAGATGTTTAGATTGGTCCCTCCTGAATTGCTGGGTGTCACGCTTGGGTCAGTAAAGCTCACAGCCTGAGTTTTTACAGCAGTCATGAATTTATGATTAGGTCAGCAATGAGGTAGAGTAAAAAATTTTGTGGGTCTGAGCAAAAGAGTGTTCAGTTTCACATTCCATTATCCATCCTCCCCTCTAGGCCCTGGAAAAAGATAGACCACCACTTAACTTGCACTCTGTGACATAATACTCTTACGAGGGGCACTTCCCTTGGATTTATTTTGGTGATTTCTTGTTTTGATATGCGTGACACATATTTCTGTTCCACTTAGGAGACTTAGAAAGCTTCCATCAGAATGTTATGGAAGCTTATGAACAAAAGATCTACACTGTGCTTTCTGAAATTACCAGTTTCAGGTGGCTTCTCATGGATGGGGCTGCCTGGGACTTATCTGTCCACAGAGCATCTTCAGGAACACTGGACTCAGTCAAGCTTAGAGTGCGTGGTCATGATGATCTTGGGATGGGCTTGGATTCATGATTAACTGAGCATGTAGCACATTGTGGACAGAGCCCAGCATTTGCCTGTGACTGAGTGCCCTTTCCCTCAGTAGAAGCTGGCATGTTTGGAGTTCACTGGGGAAAGCACTCAGGAAAAAATATGGTTCTGGCATAACCTTAATCTCAAACTTTTTTTAGCTCATGACTTGTTAACCACAGTACAGCCATGTGGAGTATCTGACATATGACCCAAAAAAGTGTAATGGGTAAACAGATGTGATTAGGACTGAGGTTTTCACAGGTCTCGCCAGAAAACAGATGTTAGATCCTGTCTGAAGATTAAAGGAATTTGCATGCTTAGTTAGTTAGTTAGTGTAGATACTCTTACACCACCATGAGGTGTTTTTTAGCAGTAACGCCTCATAAAATGAGAAAAGGCTCTACTTTTGGTTTGGTGTAAGGCTATGCTAATAGCCAGTTTTAGCATCTCAAATATATCAGAAGAATTCAAAACCACCATAAACTATTAATGAGACTCACAATGAAAGTGAAGACAGAAATACCTACGAACATGTCTTAGATGTATGAGTTTTTGTCTGATAGGCTTGGATAGTTATGACCTTCACTGCTTGTGTTCTGAATTGAGTGAGCAAGAGCAGTTCCAATTTCTGAAGCCAAAGAGCCACATTAATATGTAGATATCCCAAGGTACATTCCCCTTTTACCGTGGTTAATGGTTTTTTTATCAGAGCTGATTTGCTTGTAGCCATGAGCAAAGCTTTCCCTCTGTGAGCCCCAAGAAAACATCCCACCATCATTCATTACAGCGTTTCCACACAAAGTGCTGAAGTATCATCACCTCCTCTGCTCTGCTTGACAGACTGGTTTTGATCGTGGTCCCACAGTGGGTGTACAGCAGAAGTATTCCCCAAGCCCATCCTTCCTCCTGGAGGTTCTCACACTACCATGAAACACAACTACACTCCTTTGCAAGACTCTGGGAAAATGCATCTGTACTGCACCTGTCCTGAGTATGAGCAGACTGTCCCAGAGAGCAAGGCTGCCATCCTGAATAAGTTCAAGAAATGATACAGAAATTTCACTTAAAAGTATTCCAAGAAATCCAAGTGGTTTTCATAACAGCTAAAGACCGTCATTCTGGCTCTTTAGTGTGTGACAAGGAAAAATTGGCTAAAGATGTGTGACAGCTGCTTGCAAACTCATTCAAACTGACAAAGCTCTTGAAGTAACTGGCTGCATTCATAGAGGTAAAGAGGTTCACTGCAAAAGCATTCACTTTTAATTATAAGGATTTCCCTGGCTCATAATTCCATTCTGTTCTGAGTCAGATTTCTTAAATCAAGGACACATTATATTTTAGTCTGCAAAGGTCTGTCAGGCCTACCCCAGTTCTTCAGCCAAAATGTTTTCTGGCAAAATTATTTCCCCAGTTGCAATGTTCTCATAAACTGTAAATGGAAAAAAAAAGGGAAAAAAAAAGGGGAAAAAAAAGAAGAAAAAAAAAGGAAAAAAAAGAAGAAAACAAAAGAGTGAGTGATTTTATCGCTGACCTATAAATTATACTCAGTCCATTTGCCTAAGTTTTGAAATCTGCATTTTTACATGTGTCTGAGGTGGGCAGACTCACATGGTACAGAGCTTTAATGGAAGTTTGGTGCCTGAGAGTATTTCTATAGTGCTTTTCCTTTACACAACAAATTTTTCATTTGCTTTCTCACAGACAGAGATGTTGTTGCCTCATTATGTCATTAGTCAATGTCCATCTGCTCTCCCCAAAACACGAGGTAGACTTTGCCATTTGAACTCTGCATTCCCACTCTATGGAACCTATCTGAGATTTTGAGACTTCATCTACAGGGTCTGTAATCATATCTTTAAAGTCAGTACTGACCGTTATAAGGTCTTTAAGACTTGTTTCAAAAACTTGGATCTTGATTAATCATTGCTAACAGACTGTGAAGTTGTCTCGACGTAGTTCAGGAACTTTAAGCTTGGAATCTCTTGAACAAAATCAGGAAATAATATTTCTTTGAATTCCTACTATTCAGAGTGACGTAGAGTTGAATCATCCATAAATCAAATGCAGAGAGAGATACTTTGCAGAGTAACAGACATTCTGCATTTATTTTTGTGATTAATCACAGCAGAAGTGCTAGTTAGATTTTAGAAAATGCACAAGTGTACACATACAAACCAGCAGGTAGATAAAGTCTTCTGGCAGTAGTGACTGTCACCTACCAATCAATGCATGAAACACCATAAATAACAATAAAAAAGAAAGAAGTCAAATACGCTATTGGGATATAACAGGTGGATCATAAAATCATCAGGGATTGCTCAAGATGCTGGAGAAAAACCCACCTAAAGTATTATTTTTTAAGAAGTTGAACCAAAATCTGAATTAGAAATATAACAGCTACTGGGATGATCAGTAAAATGGAGAGGCTTTTCATAAAAAGTTACTAAAAAAGCTTTGCTTGTTAAGTCCATCAGATGAAGTCTCAGAGAGAGGATATGATTGCTCTATAAAGATCCTTGATGGGTAAGCATCAGGAAGGGGAAAAACTATTTATGGTAAAGGACAGTGCTGACACAAGAATAAATGCATATAAACTAGCTATGGATGCAATTAGGCTGGATATGAGGAGATTTTTAACCGTGAGAGAAACAAGAATTGGGAACAGACTTCCAGTTAGAAGCGTAAGTGTATAAAACCTCATTGACTCTAAGACAGAGCCATTTTGGTTTCTGAAAATAATAATACAATATGTGCCATCAAAAAACTACACTTCAGGAGTCAGTCTTGTTCCCTGATTGTTATGCATAGGCTTATGTGTGGTTTACAAACTGTGTAGAGCACTAATGTTTCTGCATTTTAAACATTTTAAAGTCATTATCCACATGTAATTTTAATCCATTACTACTGTGTCTGTACAGTACCTTTCAAACTGAGTAGGATTCATTTTGACATGGTAAAAGTGATTAGTCATCAAAATAGTTTTATGAAATAACTAATCAAATGGGATGATGTGACTAGCACATTATCACCTTCCATTTGAAACTCAAAGCTCATCTGTCACAACAGATAAAACTGCGAAACACAGAGACAGGAACATTTGAGCAAGACAAACCATCTTCTGATCAATGTTGTGGTGAAAGACTAGATACTCATGCAATTAACATGTGACACCCCTCATCCTTCACTGAAAATAGTTTGGATGCTAAAAAATAGCACTGCAATCCTTGTAGACCTAATGATAACTTTCTGAATATACATCAGAACAAGTAAATCCATATTTCTTTTCCCTGAAATCTGTGGTAATTAGGTGGATAGCTGAGGAGGCAGGAAGGTTGAGAGTGTGTTTCATAAACAACCTGATGTGCTCTTCTGTCATCAAGGGCATCAATTGTGCCCATCTTTGTACAAATAGACTTTCATGTTCCTGTTTATTATGTATGTATTGAAATCTAAGACTGATCAAGTCCCTCTTTAAAGCTTTTAAGTAATCTCTAAGTTTTTCTGAAAGTAAAAAAAACACCTTCAGTATTTTTGTCTGCAATGTTCTTCCTTGAAGTCTCACCTCAGTAATCCTACTTCATTACAGAAAGTAAAAAAAGTCATTATTGGAACATATCGGAATTTTACACTCAACTGTGTAGTTGGAAAAATGACACAGACCTGCATTTTTTTTGATTTAAACAACAATAAAAATATCAATACAAAACCTCTATGGACTTTAATTTAATAGATCTGTAATTACAGTTGTTTATAGAGACTCAAACAAACAAAAAAGCCCCTAGGTATAAGTAAAGGCTTCAGGCATCCAACCAATGAGGAAAATCAACTGAAGAAATTCTACTTTGCCTCTCTTTCTGACCAAATCTGTAAGATTTCCCCCAGAGCTGCCAGATCAATAACCTCTGCATGCACGAGAAGATCTTGTAGCAGCTCTGTGAAATCAGTTCCACTCTTCACGGGAAATGCCCTTCTGGTGATGCCCTTTCCTTTGAAACGGGAGGCAATCAGTCACTCAGCTCATCCCACCCGTGTAACTACATCCAAAGCAAATTGTTCCTCAGACAGGTGGGTTCTGTGCTATCCAAGGCATGGCTCTCAGTTCCACACCTTGGGAACTGTTTGGAGACCATGAGGAAAATTAGCACGGGCTTTGCAGGCAAAGGAAGGCATGCTGGACTTGATTTTCCCTGCATCATGGAGCCTCATGTTTTAGAAGTCTAATTTGGAGGTGGTCATGGCTGAGACAGACAAGGAAGGTCACGTCTAAGATGAGTACTTTCCTGCTACCTATGCCAAAATAGCAAAATGTGTCCAGATCAAGGGCCAGCACGTCCTAAAGGACTGTGTCTAAAGCCATCCCTGGCATGCATCCTCCTGTGTTTAAGGGCCACAAGCTTTAAGTCAGAATCCAGGATTGCATAACCATTTTCTCTGCTTCTCCCAATATACTCAAATGAGTTTCAGTTACCCTGCCTGCACTCCTTTTCTGGTGAGATGATTGTTTAAACCTCAGTGTATTTACAAGTCTGTTGACATCAAGAGATTTTACAGAAACTCTGGTTTCAAAAAGCTTTAGTGCTTTCTATTCATTATCTCATTCTCCATATTATTAACTGTTTCCTAATACCCAAATTTTCTCCTGTAAATTATCTGATAAAAGTGAAAGAGTGCTTGTAACAGCCTCCATTGCGTGAAAGCCTGAAAGAACAACACATTATTCCTTGATTGTTGTCTTAGCTGAGTATTCAGCAGCACTGGCTTCCATTAATAGCATGTGTACCTGGTGTAATTTCATATAGTCTTGGCATCTGAATGAGTTTTTATTTTTAATCGAGTAGACTTGTGATCAGCATAAATTTATCGATGAAACTAAGACTCAGAAAACACTATAGAGATAGATATAGTAAATTAAAGCTGACTTTAAAGATTATTTAATCAAAATGGGTCCAATTTTAAGACTGTGTAAGTTTTACACAGTTGAAAGCTTCACTGATTGCATTAAAATGGCTTTAGACACGTGGTGCCAGATCAGACAGAGTCATAAGTTAACCAGTTTTCTCCATCAGGAAACAAATTTCATGAAATTTTCAGGGCCTCATTCATTATACATTTCCTTTTGGTGCCTCCTTGAAATGCTTCACTTCAGACACCTAAAGCACAATCAAGATCACATAATCTCAGAAGTATTTTCTTCCTGAGTGTACAATCCCTGATTGTACCCCAAGTAATGAGCATATCAGTCTTATCTATCAATGTGTTCCTAAAATGTGTGAATAAAGTTATAAATGATACTGAAAATCACTAACACGGGGGACAGTAGAAACCTATTGTTAGTTTACAAACCCTACATTCTAAACATTTAAGCTGTCTTGCTGTGACCCAGACTGAATACTGTTTTATAACCTCAGTGCTGGGGAACGTGGTGGGTTGAGGAAGAGCAGCTGCTTTTGTAAAACGTTAGAGTCAGTGTGTTTTCTCATCAGACGGGTTCTTTGTCTGTTGTGTATAAATGCCATGTTTCTACTTTACTGAAGAAGACATTGTTCATGCACCAACCTGGCCAGCATTTTTTATTATGCACTTTTTCCCAACACTCTGTGCAGGTAAATCAGAAGTAGATGAAACTCTAAACACTTCTATTTGCCTTCGATTAAGCATTATTTCAGATTTCTCAGCACTTTGCAGGATCATGAACACAGAGCATCAAAGCTTACTCTGGCATGAAGGCTGAGAAATGGCCACCATGTAAAACTCCACGGAAGGTTTTTCTTTCCCAAGACCCTTCTGTCATCTGCAGTTATTTGAATCTTCTGTAGCAGTGTGAGGTTGAATAATGAGTTGGTGTTGCTGCATGTCAAGGATTTCTGGTCTAGTTGTTGTTGAGGTCTGTAGCTAGTTGGTCTCCATTATGTAATAGATAAAATACATGCCTCTCCTCTTGAAAATTAACATCAGTTACAGTACTGATTTTAATCTAGCTCTTTTGTATTGATAAAACACCATGTTTCCAAACAAGCTTTAATTGGTGTATGGAACCAAACCTTTGAATTGGAGTTCACTAAAGCCAGTTGTTTCTGAACTGCAATAATAAAAGTTTATTTTTTAAAAGGCTATTTGCACTACAGTCTCAAGCTCAGAAAGGCAATAATTTCTCACACATTGCAGCCTCTATATATCAAGGAGAAGATTAACAATAATTACTTTATTCTAGCACCAGATTATCTGCTAATACTTAGAAGTCTTTGGAATTACAGTTCATGCTGTTTCACAGTGAGAGGCTTTATTCCTGCTCTGAATAAGGATCATCCTCTGCACAGATTTCAGCATGGCAGATGGAAGACATTAGGTGTTTCCTAGACTTTATCTGGTCTTGCATGATTCTGTGTATCAAGAAATTGACTATAGACACTCTTTTCCTTTTGAAGTGATTGTTAAGTAACAGATTGTTGGGGTTTTGTTGTTTTGGGCTGGGTTTTTTAATCTTCTGAGAAGCCCACCTTGCTTTGGCATCAAAATTGTGACCAAGTAATGAGAAATCTTTTGGAAATATATAGTAATGGTCACAGTTCTGCTAGTGCCAGCTGAAAGCATGTGAATGAAACTTGGTTCTAAACCAAGGCATATAATCTAAACATATATATGTAGGTGTTCATATGACATCTATGGCATCTAAGCTCCCTCATAGAATGGTTGTAGCCATCAGAGACCTACATAATTCTGGGAACAGAGCTCCTTCAGCAGTTCATCTTCAAAGAAAAGTGGCTTGATTCAGTTGTCCAAATACAGGCAAGAAGTTTCAGGGTTCCTCTACTGCTGTGTCTGCTACTGCTGTGGGGATGTCTCAGGTGCCCCAGCCTATCTCATCATTAGACACTTATGCTTGGGCACCTGAACACCTCTGACAGTCACTGGGTTAGTTTTATAGCCTTCCCCATCACTAGTGCTATCAATGAGCATAAAAATTGTTCAGGTGAAGCTGTCCAGAGCTGGACTCTCTAAAGTCTGAGATAATATCCACGAAAAGCCATTATCGAATTATATCAGAACATGACATTCTATTCAGCAGAAATGTGCTTTGAAACACAAAGACATCCATGTATCTTAAGAGCAGAAGTGTGTTTATATTCTTATGTAAGGATTAAGAGGGGAGAAAGGGGAGGAGGGAAGAGAGACTGGAGGATGCCGTGTGAGAAGGAAGGGAATAAAGGAAAACAGAAGGGAAAAGAAAGTAACTGAAAATTACTCAAACGAACATACAAGAAAATTAAGCTGCTTTTCCTGTCATTTTGCTTTTTAGATAGGTTGTGATTGTTCACTAAATATTTCAGGCAGATGGATTCTGGATTGTTCCTGTTTTTCCAGTTCTAACTTGGAGTTACAAAAATAATACTGTGAACCATGAGAAAGTTTGCAATATACAATGCCACACACATACCACTAACTTTGGCGCATGTATGAAAGCCAAGTTCTGAGGAGAGAACCCGGACTTTACTGCAATATCCCAATGCCACTGCAGACAATTGTGAATCTCCTCTGGATTTCACAGGGAACAGATTTTGACCTTGATAAAATGTGTGAAAAAAAGTGCATCACTTAGTATAGTGTTTTGAGTTATTTTATTTGAAAAATATGTGCTATATTCATGCCCCCAAAAGAAAAGCAAACAGTTTTTTGCTTGTCATACTGTTTCAAATGTGTATCTACACAGGAAAAAAAATATATAGGAGCTGTGAATAACATTTTGAATCAAATTCTTTAAAAGGTGGGGGAAGGCTGAGCCTTGCTGGACCTGCTGCTGGCAGTTCTCATTTTCTGTAAAGTGTAATTAGTTGTGGCACCAGCAGCACGAGAGCTGGATGTTGGTGCTGGCAGAGGAGTTCCTGTTCTGCCTTGCGACTGGCTAAGCATCTGAAGGGCAAAAGGAATCCTTTTGCTTTAAATATCTAACATTTATTTTAAAATTTAAACACGAAAGCTGTTCTTCTGAGAAAGGTACTAAAACTGGTAGGAGCATGGTTTATGGTCTGTCACTGGGGATCCATGTTACTTTCCTGTAGTACGGTACATTCAGGATTAATAAGAATGGTTTGCTATTTCAGGTCTTGTGGAGCAATTTTTCAGGGCCATAAATTTTCCTGGTGATATTTTGTTTGTGCTGTCTCTAGGAAAAAGGGTACCTTTGCACAAAATACTGGATGGCCAAAGGCAAACCACAAAATGAAATCCAGAGGCTGAGGGATTTGAAGAAGGGTTAGAATGGGAAATCTCTGTATTTAACTTAAGAGGTGATGAAACATTCATCTAATTTATAAATCTTTGATGAGTGGAATTTTGAGGTAGATAAGGAGTGCTCAGGATAGCACTGAGCAGAACAGCTGAGAGCAGATAAGAGCTGCGCAGGGAAAGAAAAGGCTGTGATAATACATGAAAAAAGAAAACTTCCTTTTATTGAAGTCTACTTCCTTTGAGTATCAGTCTACAGAATAGTCTTCAAGAACAGCAACAGAAGTATTACTATTTTGAACTCTTTATTAACATTACTTTATATTACAGTGGTGAGCAGACTCTAAATGAGATCAAGGTCTTTTTTACTGAGCCATAGCTGAGAGCAAAATATGTCATGAGGTAATCCCTGACTTGGAAATCTAATGAGATTGATAAGGCATTGAAAAAAGAGTAGAAAAGTAAAGGCAGGAGAGATTTCCTAAGGTTACAACCCAAGTAAGTGATGGATTTATTTATTTACTACTAATTTATCTAGTGAAATAAAGACATGTTACATAGACTTTAAAAGTACAGCTGTGTACTAAGAGGAGATGAGCCAAACAACCCTTTCTTGTGGAAAACTCTCCCATTTGCTATAATTATCTCACATAAGCAGAGTACACAGTGGCATTGTGAGTGCACTGTAGGTTATTAGCATTTACATCGTACTAAGAACTGTGTTAGACATTAACACTGAATATTGTACCTCCTCTTAACAACTTACAGCTAGCAAATACATTTCCCTCATTGTTTTCCATTGCTGAAAAATACATGAAAATGAAGTTAAATGTCCCTCTAGTGAGGTTTGCATAACTCTAGTCAAGGCACTGCAATAACCTCTGGTTTTATGTAGATTATCTTTTCTTTAATAAGCATACACTTATTTGGGAAGATCTTATGATGCTTAAAATTTTTTAGGAAGCCTGGGAAGCCTTGATAATCCTGCAGTTCTCTGTGACTGCTGAGACAAAAGCTCTCTCTGGCAGGGGGGCCGTGTTTGACAATCAGAATTACCAAAACCCAGCACATTTATGTGCTGACTCTGGACTCTTAGAAACAATTTTCATGTCAAAAAATTTATTATACTATATGTCAAAAAATACTACTCATGTTCCTAGTTTTCTTTTTTAATGACAAAATGCAGGATCAAGGTCCTAGCAGTACACATAAAATTGTACAAATACAGTTTTCAAATACTAAAGGAAGATGCATTAAGTAATACACCTCACATTTTACTGACTTTTTGCACTCATTAGAGAGAGGAGAGAAAATAATATTTAAGAGAAGATTTGCTTGGAAGAGAATGAGCATTTTCAGGCTTATATAGCCTTCTGGCAGAATTGTGCAGTAGTAGATGTATTTTTATGTACAATATTGTGCAACCTGTTTTAAAAAATTACTGTTTCTTAGGATATACTTAACTTTGTGTAGGTGAGTAGTTCTTTCTGGTCTTCATTTCTATTTCTTTACATTTTACCCCCTTTTCCTCTGTTTCCTGTATCTGATTTTCTGTTGTCTTTTCTGTCCTTTTAAAGAGTATTGTTCCTGGCACGTTGCCTCTGCCTTTCATGGCTTGTCTCTGGTTCTTCCCAGAAAACTGCAAAGGAAATCTGCACAACAGAAAATCAGTGAGTTTTAAATGAACAGGGTGCTGGTGGGGCATTCATCACACATTTATATGCCTCTATACGTGTCTGCAAAAAAACCCCAAACCTAAAAATCTGTGTTCCATAAAATCACCTTTAAAGTTTTAAGACAGCTGAAGATACACAGAAACATATTGTGGGAATGAAACCTTTAAATATAGATAAATTATTACTGAGTAGGATTGTCTCAAGTTTCTTGGATACATAAAACCCACAGCTCCTTGTCTCACTGTATTTCTCTTCTTTTTTTGTTTTTGAGTGCAGCTCTTGAAATATGCTCAACATTGTGCAGATACAGAGGCACAGATTCTGATGCAATGTATGTGCAGTATAAATAGATGAGAGAAGCAATACTCCCTGTAAACCCTTGTCAGTGTTTCCTTCCTTCTCCCAAAGGATTTCTCCTGACTGTCCCTTCTCTCCAAGTGCAAAATGTCCCTGGTCAGGTGTTCAAGGGGATGTTGCTTTCCTTCACCTCAGATCACCATCTGGCAGATTCCTGTTCAGCAAGAGTCCACAGGAGAGGATGAACACTCAGGTGGGAACTGGCACACTGATGGTTCTGCCTAAAAGGTAGGGACTTACCCATGTTTCTCTTCTGTGCTCCTCCTTCCCTCCCTGCAACCACCTTCATCCACTGCTTACATTCTTCCGTTTCTCAGAGCACCTGTAGATTTGTCATTTTCCCCTTTCCTCCTGTTTTGTACCTTACACACCTGACATGAAACAGTTTTGTTTCTAATTTTGATTATTTTTTGTTTCCTCCTTTCTCTACCTGCAGACTCCTGTAATGCTGGTGAGTCCTTCAGCTCCCTTCCTCAGAGGAGACCAGGATTTGGGATGAGAAGACATAGACACCCCTGCGGTTGGGCAGCTGACAGTAACCACAGCATGTGCTGCTTGCCAAAGTTGTCACCAGTTCTGATTGGGGGCTACATTTAGCAGTGATCAACTTCTGGTAATTGTAATTGAGGCTTTTAAAAACCATGTGGCATTAGAATTATAGATGTTAGTCTTTCCTTTCCAGTGCTTGTGGCTGCAGATGAAACATTTTACACAACACATTATGGAAAATTTAAAGTCACAGGAGAGCTAGAACTTTCAGAAAAATCCCCAAAGACTGAAAAGCTGTATGATAAAACCTGCTGAGCTGGTGACACAGAGCAGGGTGCTGAAGAAATGTCAGCCAGTACTGCAGCTCCAGCTGCATGCACTTGAGAACTGGAGTTCAGGGAGATTAATCCCTCATCTGAAACACAGACCCTTTATACCTCCTATAAGTGCCTGGGTATAATAAGAGATATTGACATCTCTGAAAAGACAAGGAATGTACAGAAAGCAAGTTAGAGAGTGCTCACATGCCTGTGCATAAGGGTTGCAGCTGATCTGCCTGCAGTACCTTAAGTCCATCTGTCTTAGATGTACACAACACTCACAGCAACCGTTGTTGGCAAATGGTTACATAGCTGCAGTGAAGCCTGGGGCATCATTGCTCTTGGTACCTACGACAGCTACCTGAGAGCTAATTATCTCTCTCTGTGCTATAGTCATGCTCTCTGACAGAAGTCATCCATCAGGAGGTGCTTGGTGTGTCACATGAATCTTCAGTGGACTCTTCAAGGTGCCAGCCACTGTTCTACCAGACACCTGCTCCTCCTTGCTGATCTGAGCAAGGACACATGGACACCAGGGAGGCTGAGGTGGGACAGCCTCCTCCCCTGGCTTGCCTGTGTTTAGGGCTGCAATAACACTTTGCTGCTGGATGGTTCATGGGGCAGTGCTGTGCAAGTGAGAGAGAACAGTGGGAGGATGGGCAGCAATTCCAGCACAGTGTCCTTTGCAATTTAGCTGTGCAGAAACTGCCCTTTTTGCATGGCTCACCAAAATGCTGAAAACTTGTAAAATATGGTGCTGTCTCACGATTATTTATGTGCAAGCACAGAAGGAATGTGATGAGCTGAATTAGGAAAAGGCAAAACTAGGTAAACAGGCAACACCACTGAGGATGAAGTTGAACCTTGACAAGTACAATATAAAGCCCATTGAAAGGAATGATTTAAGTTATAAGTGCACACAGATGGTCCCTGAATTAGCTTCAGTTTCATGCAATAAAGAATTGGATTTTGCAGCAAACAGCTCTCAGTCTGCTCAGAGATTGGGAAAGCAAAAGCATTTAGCTACATTAAGGATAAGAGAAAATTATGTGTTCAAAGTCAGGGCTTGTACATACATGTCAACATATGGCAGTGATTTCCAAAGTGTTTAAATAAATGGCACTGGCAATCAGACTATTTTTTCACATCATCTAAAGGGAGATTAGAAAGTCTGTAGATAACTAATTTCATGGAAATAAGGGGGAACTTACTTGTCAACATCTATGAACACCAGCTTGCTTGCTCCCAGCCCTCATCAGTGGAAAATACATTGAAAACCAGATTGCCTTTTACAGATAATCATTGTTACCTCTGTCTTCCATGATTGGAGAAAACCAGTTTAAATTAACAGTCTGGTATGGTGAGTCTGGATTTCAGGCTGCCCTGTGCAGGGCAGCTGTCTGGGTATAGTTCAGGCCCTTCTTGAGCTCCCTACTCCACTGGTTCTAGGCAGCTCCTCACTGGGTGTGGGAAGCTTAATAGCCCTGTTAGGAAATATTTGCTTTATATAGGCTTTACAGGCTCTATATAGGCGTCATCTTAAACATTTTGAGAATTTCATTCTGAGAGGTATTTCCCTGCATTTAGATAGGAAACCTGAGTATTTAAGGCAGATGCAATGAATCAGTCTTTTGGACCAAATACTTGTTTGTACATCTGTAGACAGTAATTTGAGCACTACAGAACTCATGTGCTACTGAATCAGCAATATGTGGCTCACTATCCTTAAAGATCTGAACACCGTAAAAACCCTGAGTCATGAGTTTTAACTAGGGATTTTTTAAGACTGGAATTCTCCTCAATTCTTCTCAAGGAAACACATTTCAAATGATCAGAGCTACTGTTAAAGCAGAAAAGTTGTGGCCAGTGGATGGCTGCAGACACTGATGACCTAGATATAGCTGAAATATTAATAGAAGACCATCATGATTCAAGACCAAATGACAAATATGACTCACTGTGACTGAGAGATCAGCTTTAAGTAAAAATCCATTCAAATCAATAATCAGAACTAAAACTAGATGGGGAATGTACGAAAATAATTTCTGCTCTGCAATACATGTATAAAAAAAGTTGCGTGCTCCCCTTCTGAAATCACAGGTTTATTTTCATAAGTGCTTCAAACCTGCAAGGTTAATCTGTAGCAAAGGATAACAAATAGCCTTCAAAAAGGAATAATTAGACAAAATAATAGTTGCACCATAGGCCATTATTTGAAAAATAATATAAAACCCCACAGCTAAATTCCCTCACTAGCGCATTTACTACCCGGTAATTCTCAAGCTACCTGAGTTAATGTTCCAATAAAACATTCAGGCACAGTGAAGTTAAAAAGCATACACAGCACAAAGCATTTTTCAGATGGTGAGAAATGGTATTGCATACAATTAAAAATGGGAGATATAATTTAACTCTACGTATAGATGTAGTATCTAGGTAGCAGACACCTGTATTTATACAGCTAAAATCCAAGAAGGCCAACAAACCAAAAGGAACAGCATTTGGCATGGCAGCTCCCCACTATCTTGTGTGGAAATAACCATCATTGTCAAAGTCATGTCCTGCTTTTCAGTAACCTCACATTTTAATGGCATTATGATGTTGCTTCTCAGGAGCCTCAATGATTTTACTTTGATATTTTAATGAGATTATACATTAGGATTGCTGTTTTCTTTCCCAGAAATAACTATTGTACTGCTTTGTGCCCACACAATAGCGCCTTCACATCTCCACATTTGCAGTAAAACTTCTTTCTGATGTAATCTCAAGGAACAGCGATTTTATATTAACTTAAATGGGGCCTGCTAAATATATATGAATACTGTTTTGTCTCCCCAGGACTGTGTGTTATTCGCAGCATGACTGCAAATATATCTCAAAAAATAAAACCATAAAGTTGTATGTTTTAAAATGAATGGGGAGAACAATGTTCCTATCCATTACTTGGGTACTTCATGCTGTAAATCAGCTGGCAAACCTTGCATAAATCAAATAGTTGAAAATAGCATGAACCTGAATTTTCTTTTGTTTATTGATGAACACACTCCTGAAAAAAATTTAAGAAGCATATGTCCAAACCTAAGATATTGATAAAAACACCAAAAAATGAATACCAAAGCAGTTTTTTCTAAACCTCAGCTCAATTTACTTTCTTGCTGGTGAGCTCAGCAATTCCAGTCCTCAAATACACTCCTGCTTCCAACAATTCCCACCCTTCTAATTTCCTAAACTTCCCTCCCCTATTTAAAAAAAAAAAATATTGGGAGAGAAAATTAGGTTTTCAGGGCCTTAGCAGCCACTCACCCTTGCTGGGGAAATGACAAACACAAAGTAGGCTTGTCTTACGCATGCAAAAAGGCACAGTCTTGCTTTCAGAAACAGTCTTTAACTTGAACAGTTGCAGCCTGACTTTGGAAATAGGACTTGTGAGTGAGGGGCCTTGGAAGAAATATAAGTGAGCAGAAACTTCTTTGTAATCTCCTTTTTTGGGAGGGTTTTGCCTCTACAGCAGTTCATCACAGGGTCCCCATGCTGGGGGCTGATGCAGGGTGACCATGTGCAACGCTGTCACTGTGTATCTAGAACCAATAAAGCAGCAGATAAGCACAGCCTGTGCTTTTGGTTCCTCTCACGTTCCTGGCGTGCCGTGGCTGAACAGGCAGTGCTCCGTTCTTGTTCCCTGTGCTCGGAGCCTGCTGACCACAGAACTGCTCTGATCTGCTGGCCTTGGGCTCCAAGGGTGTCCAGCTGTGTGTCTTAATCATTTCTGGACCAGAGCTGGTTTGTGCAGCTCTTGGCAGTGAATGCAAACACTGCGGTGGCACCATCAGTGCCTGACTCAGTCTCTTCCTTTTCTCTTATCAGCGCTGATGTGGAAAGGCCACTTCCTTCCAAACCTTGGTTAAAAACACTCTGGCATCTGAACTAAATTTTTCCTGCTTCACATCCTTGCCTGATTTTTGGTTACCTTCACGCCTCCCATAGAGAAAAGGGACTCAGCAATGATCCCACTTGCTGCCTTCGAAACCACAGCACTACAGCAAAGAGACATCCCCTGATCGCTCCAGTATTCCTGGGCCTGGGCCATGCCCAGACCAGTTCCAGAGACTGATCCTGTTTGTTAAATGAAGTTTTAAAAATGAGCAAAATATATTATCTGACGTGCTAAAAAAATAAAGTAGGACTTTCCAAAGTTGAATAATGTAAACTATCCTCATTAAATACACAGATGGGTCTGTGAGGAACTGCGGGACAGAGAGGTTTTGACAGTCTGTATAAATGCTTTCATCTAGAAAGGAGAATCTGTGACTGCCTATTTTTGACTGAGCATAAAACCTCAGGAGCCATAGCATTTGCAGTGGCACTTAAAGACAAAACACCATATCTGAAAGAGAAATCTGCCTAAAATGGAGTTACCTAGATAAGCTAGAATATGTCGCTCTGAAGACAAAAAAGAAAACACAAACCAACCCAACACAGTGTCAAGATAAATACAATTTAGACAATTTTTTAGATTAATAAACACAACAATTTATAAATTAGTCCTTTGATCCAAAGCAGCATGTAGAAAAACAAAAATATAATAATGCTACCTTAAATAGGTCTTGCTCTTTAAAATGGCAAAAATGACTGAAAACACCTGGTAACATGGAATACACCAAATCTATCCTTTAGCAAGTTTAATGAATCTACATCAAGGTTCATGTGAGAAAAGGAGGCTGGGGATCCTTTTCGGTGTGATTGGTTTACCCAGTCACAGGTTTTTTCCCTGTGTTATATTTGCAGATGGAAAGGTTTGCCTGGGTCCCATGGCAGAAAGCTCTGTGTGCACTTCAGAGCTGCCCAGTGGTGTGTGGCTGAGATACCTTCACTTGTTTATTTAAATGCACTCTCAGAAGTGTGCACTGCCCAGAGTCTTCTGTTTCCTGCGGTTCAGTAGGGCTGTGTAAGCCCTCAAAAATGTTTATAATAACAAGGAAGCCATGTCCCGATATAGGGTGTGGATATAAAAATCTTATCCTCTTCTGCTTCTGTTGGTGACCCTGGATTTTGTTCTCTGGATGCTTCCAGGTTACTGCCTTTAGTACTGATGTTATTTAATACATTCAGGCTACCGGCAGATCTTGGTGCTTTCCATGCCAAGTCAAATAAATTCAGCTACTATGCCCACAAGGTAAAACTACTTGTACATTTGTCATCAAATAGCACTTCTGGGATCCATTAATATGAGTCTCTTCTCCATTAATGCTGAAGGGCTTATTAGAAATTGGACTCATACAGTAGCAGACACCAAAATTTCCTTTCAAGAAGAAAGTTTATTGTTAAGACCTTCACATTAGAAGCTAGAAGTATTTATAATATACTTTGGGCTCACTCTTATAAAGTTTTCCTGAATGGCTGACACAGAACAACTCACCCAGAAATGCAACTTAACTAATCAATAAATAAAATAACATTCACTCTTTCTTTTATAAGACATGACTTTTAATTGCTGATCAGTTTTGGATTTCCTTTTTCATCTGATATTATTTATGTTTTGAATTTGGTTGCATTTTAATAAAGTTTTGAGGTTTGGGTTTTTTTTTTCCTGATTTATTTTTGAACAATCAAGGAATTTCTGTACGTAAAAAATTGGAACGGAACCTTCAACTTTTACACACAGTTCATCAAAATGCTGAGACAAAAAGTCCCAACATTGTTGTCTATGACTTACTATAAAGACAGTGAAGCAGAACAGTTGGTATATACTTGTAAAAATGAGGGGAATTTAATAAAGGGTGTAGAAATCTCACAAAGAATAGAGAATAAACTTGAGTAGTGGCAATGATGACACATTCCCAACAAAGCCAGGACCATAATTGAATAGAGCAGTGGCTCTTAAATGTAATAGCATTTATGAATTATGGCTACTTGGCCTGAAGTTAAATATATATGGTATTGCTGATATTACTTGAATTCAGCTTCTTGCACGATTATCCCAGATATGACTGGCAGACATAGGAAAATTAATATTTCTCATGTAAAATAAAATTAATGAGGTGTTTGATTGAAGAGCTGAGTTCTGCTGTAAGTTTCCAGAAAATGGTCCATGTAGAAATGTAGAGACCACGGAACTCCACCCGACTTAACACTGAGTCACGTAAGTTCTTTCCAAGGTGCTGGTTTAGAAATAGCCAATGAACTTTATATTCTGTAACATCTGTGAGTAGCCTTTTGGTAGCTCTGTGAAGTTGTGATACCTTAGTGAAACCAGTGAGAAACCCTTCTACGGTACCTTACACACACAAATAATATTTTTGTTGCCAAAGTCTGGGAGTTGGAGTCCCTGTGTGTTAGCTGCAAAGTTTAATTTTCCTTGTTTTTTTATTGAATGCTTACTTCTATGATAAACTGTTTCAGGGAAGGCAGCCTCTGTTGCAAATATCCCATATATATGTCCAGACTTGCTTTCTTTTTTTTACAAAATCTTTATATTGATCACATTATTTACTTTCTTATATCCTGCAACAGGTTATTACATGGTCAGAATATTAGCATCGAAAGATGCACCTTTTGCGGAAAAAAATTGCTGTATAACTGAAAGATTTTTATTTAAGTGCTGAACACTTAGATGTAGTTATGGGAATTCTTTAAACAGGAATAAAAGCAATTGCCATAGCAGGGATCCTCTGCAGACAACTTTTCTGTGAAAATGAGGTGGATGCAGTTTCCTGCGAGTAGGCAGTGAAATCAGTCACAATACAAATTATAATGGCATTGGGGTTCTTGAAAAGATTTGAAGTCTGTTGAGGAAGGAAATCCTCGAGACTGAAGCTGTTCCATCCCCGCACTGTCAAGGCAGCACTAAACTCAGAGCATTGCTATTCAAAGCAAATCTGTATAAAGAGGAAAATGAGCTAATAGGGAGCTCTCTTAAGAAAGTTACAGTAGTGGCACAACTGCAAACTACGCAAGTGCAGAGGATGAAATGCAGGAAGAGATTTCTGTGGCTGGGTCCTGAGCTGGCAACACTGGAAGGAAGTCTGGAGATGGGAAAATCAAGCCAGGGACAGAGGAGTAGAGAAAAGCATTCATGGACAATAGCAGAAAGAACAAAGTAAGTGTAAAATGAGGTACAGCTTGCAAGCATCATGAAGATGAACAAGAAAACATTCTGTAAGTACCTAAAGAAAGATAGGAAGAACCCGTGGAAGAGCTGGTCAGCTACTGAGTGGAGAAGATAAACACATCAATAGATCCACGTGTCACAAGGGGCACTTTTAACAACAGTCTTCAGAAAACATGGTCAGCTGTGGTCAGACAGCTAATACAATTGGGACATAAAAAATGTAAAGTCAAGGTGTACCACAAAATATATATTAAAGAATGCTTATAATTAGTAGACATTTGGAATTGTTTGAGCTGTGAGATATGAAATGGGAAGCATAAGAATCAGTAAAGTTTCACACTAATTCTTTGTTCTTATGCTTTAAACAGAGCAAAAGGAAAATCAAAGTATTGTTTAACAATAGCTTTTACTTCAGCACATGGAAAAACGTAGGATCACATAAAATAGCTATGTAACTTCTGTAAAAATAGCAAGGCGAGGAGCACTCAATATGTCATGTCCAGCCATGAATGCTGTATGGACTCCTGGTCACTCCGTCTCAGAGGGGATTTAATAGAACAAAGCTGATCAAAAGTTTGAACAACTTCTATAAAATAAGACGATTAACAGAGCAGAACAAATAGATTGGAAAATAGATGATTTAGACAGTTTGGATAAAAGCTTATAAATTCCTGAAGAAAGTGAACAGGCATTGATTATTCACCGTTTTTCACAATCCAACAACAGCAGGGCAGCCAAGAAAATAATGTTTAATAGGTTTAAAACAATAAAAGGAAAGCCTTTTACAGGGAGTACATCACTGAACTGTGGAACGTATGGACATAATGCCCTGTGGAGACCAAATGGGACCAGTTAAATTCACGGAGGGCTTACCTATCACTGACTACTAACCATAATGAATAGTAAGGGAAGTTGTAGAGAATCTAGAGAGGAAAAACAAATATAACCAGGGATCTTAAAAAGCTGACCTAAGAAAAACTGGAGAAATTACTGTTGTGCGTGCTGCTATTTTTCTTGTTATGTAAGAAATGCCTGATTAGAGACGCAGTTATTTCAGATAACCCTTTTTAACATGGTACTCTTCAAATAGTTTTTGTGTCCTTCTAGTTCACTGATAAGTAAGATAGTGGACTCAATACACAGTCATGATGGACTTTGCTAAGATTTTTTTAATTTTCACTTTTTTTTTTGTTTTCTATCCAGTTCTTTATCCCTGAAAAATTCTTTGCCTTTTATTCTAAAATATTTTTCTCATTATATTAAATATAAATATTGAATCCTCTTTACCCAAAACATCACTTGTTATTAATTTGCTTCTCACTAAAAAAAACCCCTTTTTCTAACCTTCATATATCTTATCAGCTTCTTTCGAATTGAATAAGAACTCATAGTGGTCTAGGACTCACTGCACATACTTAGCTCTTCACCTCTGCTACAGAGTGTAGCAAAAGTGTGAGAGAAACAGGTAGAAATACAAGCAATCATAGATCCAGGACACAGAGCCTGCAAGAAGATGCTGAATAAAATACAACTGCTTAGCATAATGGAAATACAATGGAAAAGTAGTAAAAAAGTTGAGATTCTGGTTACAGTCTTTAAATACATGAAAAGCTGCTGCAAAGAATAAAAGCTGTCCTCTATGCCTCAGATGAGTAAGAATAACATGTAGGCTGGGTGTTAGGGCAAGGCTTTTCATGGTAATATAGTAAAAATTGCAATACATTGGTTGCAGAGGTTCAGACTTTTCTACCACTGGAGATGTGGCTTTGGGAGCTGGTTGGAGCCACTGCTGCTGGAGGGGACTCGGATTCGCTCCTGAGGATCTCGCTGGAATTCTGTAGGCAAAAAGTCATTAAAGCTTCCCAGCAGCCTTCCTTCATTAAGCCCTGAGGGGAGTTCTGTGAGCTCTTTTACTCCTTTAGAGAACTTTTTTTTTTTTTTTTGCCAGCCTTCTGGCTATTCTCTTTTTTAGAGGAAAGAGAAAACACTGCTAAGTGATCACCTGGGTCATGATCCTTTTTCTATAAAAGTTAATGGGATTTTTGTTTCTTTGGAGGAAGTCGAACCAGAAGCTGAGTAAGCAAATTTTGAACTTACAGCTACAACCATCAGTGAATGTTATCTAAGAGAAAAGCTGGAATGAAAATGAAGATCAAGAGGACAGGTTAAAACCAAATTCATTCCTCTTGATCTTTTTGTTTCTGGTCCTGCAATATGTTTCTTTTGTTGCAGTGCCTCAGCTTCCTTGAGAAATAGGGAAGATCAGAGTTCAGTGGCACGTTTGGCTGCAGGACAGGCACTTTCCAGCCAGACCAGCCTGGGACCCTGGGTAGCAGCTCCCCAATTAAAAGAGCAGTAGATGCTGTTGGCCAGAGCATTGTGCTCTGCATTAGGCATGGGAAGTTTAAAGCTTTATCTATTGATTTTGGAAACTGTTCAAAAGAACTCATTAACCATAAACAATCCCTTTATTCCTGACTCTAATTCATAAAATACTTTTATGTCATGAATTAATCAGTGTTCAATCTTATTCATTATTAATAACCAAGAGGATTATTTTTGTAACAGCAGGCTCATTATCATGTTGATACAAATTTCCAGTGTAGCTTTGTCAGAAGCAGCAAGCAGTGATGAAGATCTTTTCTTAAGTTGTGGATCTGAAATCACATTTCAGCTAAAATTTTATTGCTTTAACAAGCACCATTCTTCTAATGAATAAAGTAGGCAGAGGCTGCAGCTGGTGTTATGACAAGATTTTAAATTAGAACAACCGAATCACCTGGAAAAATAGAATTTCCAGCCTATTTTTCAGATTAAAATTCAAAATGCATAGCCTTTAATGTCCTGAAAAGCTAGCATACTCTTTAGAGTTCTTATACTTTGTTTTTGAACATGTAGAAATTAGAGGTCTGAAGCATCCCAGGATACTGCCAGGAAGACTGCTGCAAATTTTTCAGGTGTGACCTGACTCTGTTGTTGCTGCAAGAAACATTTAGACAGTCCAGGACTGAGATTTGTGAAGTTGGCATTCTAAAAAAAGTAAGTCACACAGTATAATACTTCACAGTGATGCGGAGCACTTGTTGAAGAAGGAACAGCTGAATCGCTTTGCTGCAGCAAACAGTTATGCAAACTACTATGTAAAGTTCATGCAGATATATATTTTAAACTTCAGTCAGCATTTCATTCCAAACTTGCCTCTTGTTTGAATTGGTAGCTGAGTGAATTCCTCCACTGTCTTGGAAATACACATTCTAATACAGAAGATACAAGCAAATGCAGTTCTATTTAGACAAAAGCTATTACATTATTGGTCACCCTCAAAGAGATACAGGTCCTGTCCCGTGTGCACCTGCAACATCAATGTTCGTGGACATCGCTCACCTAGATTTCCTTACAAATGGTGGGGAGAAGCAGCCAGCTTGTCTGCTGGGTCTTTGGATTAATCTTCTCTGCCCTCAGAAATAGTCAGCAATGGAGTTTCCACAAGCTCCTCAACCAGTGAGTGTTTTACTTGTTTTAGCATTAAATGTTACCATTACATGTAGACTTTACGCCTCATATTTCAACTTAAGCACATAATTTCTTGTCTGACATAGCTACTTTGAGGTCTAAAGACTAAAACTCCAAAATACAAACCTTCAGGCATAAGCAAAAGTGGGAACTGCATCTAGGGGCAAGTCAGTGAGTGGCAGCTGTACCCAAAGGTCTGTGCTGCAATGTACCCATTCCAGCCTGCCTCTAGGATGTGTGTGTAAATACATGTAAGTGCCATGACCTTGATTCTGAAAGGCTTTGCATAGAATATCAAAAAGCCCCAAGGTTTTTCTGCAGAGGCAGGTCAGGGGCAGATTGCCCAGGTGATGACAAATGCTTAATACAAATCTGTGTCAGGAAGTCTGTGCCCCCTGCCTGCTGTGCAGCTCACCTTGAGGAACAGGCCTGGGCAGAGGTGACCAAGAACTTTTTAACTGTGTTGACACGTGCTTCAGACCTCAGTGTGGTGATGAGGCACGGAATGATGTGCAACTTTCCCTCTTGTGCTGCTTGGCTCTTACTAACACAAGATCAGTGACTCTCTCTTATTTCTCTTCTGCTCCTCAACTTTTATCTTGTATTTGCATGTGGTGTTTTGATTTCTGCACTCTTCAGATAAAAACAAATGCTTTTTATGTCTATAATGAATCACAGTCACATGAGCAGCCTTGTGGGAACAGATTATCAAAATAAAACAGCATTATTAAGAAAACATGGGGATGTTAATAGCAAGAAGTACTAATTATTTGCGGTACATTTACTGAGCGTTGACTAGAAATTTTGGCAGTTAAATTGCTTTAGCCATAAGATGTGATGTTTTTGTATTTGTATCTCCAGCAATGGCATTTAGTTATAAACAGTCAGAATATTCTCCCTGAAGCGGTTGCAGGGTGACCTGTCAGGTAAGACATGCCTAATGGCTCTCCGACTGGCTCAGCTAGCCCACACTCAAGGCTTTTAACAGTACTCTAAGACTTTCCCTGAACTTTGCTAGATACCAGAAGAGATGGACACAAATAAATGCTTCTGCACCATTTGACTCAGCTTCAAAGCAGATGCACTGACATTGGAGAGCTGCTTGCCAAAATAACGGCAGCAACAACAGCAAAGCATTTATTGAAACCCAGAAACTGAGGAAGGAGGTGATAATTCTCAGAAGCAAACAGAGCTCAGCAACTGATCCAAGACAGTCATAAAGAAAAAACAAAGATGTGAAATAAAAAAACTGCCCTAAATTTCCAATCTATTAAATATATGTGAGGCTAAGACAACCCACTGCTGCAGAACCTCCGCTGTCTCTATCCTTCCTGGGATGAGAGAGAGCAAAGCCCTCCAAAATGCTGCACAGTATCTGCAGTGCATGCAAGGCAATGTAGCAATCGTGTCCTTAGCCAGTGCTTCCCCGTTCTTTGTCAAATAACCTGTTGAAGGGCTAAGAGGAGCTGAAGTGGATGTTTAAAATGCTGCACAATGTACCTGCTTTCATGCCTTCAGTGCTGGTAAATAAGCTGGATTGTTGCTTCCCAGAAGTATGCCTACGTAAATTTACATCTGAATGGATGTATATAAACCTTGTGGTTTCTTTCCGTTGCTAAGTGAGTAAGTAGAGGGTAGAAGCAGTGGAGCAAACAAGGATTAGGTGGCATTCTTGCACTGATGTCAGCTGGAGCCCAAGGGCAAAGTGGAGCTGAGGCCACTCGTGCTTATGTGAACCTGAAAACAGGCAGGGTCTGAAGGTGAGGCCATCCCATGTGCAGGCTCAATGAGCCAGCTCTGCAGCTCATGGCCACTGATGGGACATCAGCTGACTTCAGTGGAGCTAGGCTGGTTTACATCAGCTGAGGATTTAGCTAAAAAGTGGTTTTCTGCATCACTCTCCGTTTCAGCAAGTGATGTCAACCATGCTCCTGTTCTTACCTGTGTCACTGCACACACGGCAGCAGCACCATCAGTTTGCTCTCACCTCCAGGAAGGGCTGAGCTGTGACTGGCAACTGGTGGCTTCTTTGTTGTTGCTCAAACGCCCTAAGCAGGGAGCAGGAGTCGACCATCACCCTCTGCAGGACACTGTAACCCACCAGCTCTGGAGGAGAGTTTAGCTTGGCAAACAGCCACCTCCTAAGTTTGGGAATATGGTCAAGACTCTGAATATATTATATTTTCTTTGGGAAAATAGTTTTTATTCTTCCTCTCTTTCAGCTGTTTGGTGGGAATAAGAAAAGATGTCAAGTCAGCAATAAAAGAAAAATAAAATACTGTGAAACATGTGCTTAGTCCTGGCAATATTGTGCCATGTATTTTTAAAATCAGGGGACTCATTTATAGTTGGTTTAAATTAGTAGAATCACAGGACTAAGTCAGCCCTCATTAAAATGAATAGGAGTCTTCCTGTGAAGTTCATCGGAGGTTGGAGCAGGCTATTACATGGTATATAAGGTCCTTTAGAAAGAATAAGAAAGAAAATGGTTCAAATTATTTTCACTTCATGTTCTTAAACAATTTGCTTATTACTTTAATGCAATGGGTCAGTGCATCAAAGGAAAGTGTTTGGTGAAAGCATGAACGATTTGAATTTCAGGAATGCAGTGTATTAGGTTAATTAACTGGAAAATTGCTGTAGTAATCATAGTGGAACTGGAATCAAACCTGCTAAGAAGACTCCCATGCTATTTCTTATTTCTAAAGTAGAGTTACTATTCAGTGTTGGTAAAGCTGTTTCTCATTTCCATTGCATTAGCTGGGAAACACTGACAGCGGTAGCTAATCATTTACCTCAGAGATAAAGTTTAAAGTTTGCAGAAGGCTATGAAGATTTGTGGGGCAATATTTCATTCTGTGAGAAAGACACTGTACTTAGCCACGCTGATTTATTCAATCAGTTCTTAGTATACAGGTGTCTGGACCAAGGTCAGAAAAGTCAGTGATCCACAAAGCTCTCTTTCTATCTTTGTGCCATTTGCATCGATCACCCATTTCCAGTCTTCTGGTGGTGCTCAGAATTACTTTAAATGATTGTCCTTTACCTCTTCTTTGTACTTGTTCATAGGCTATTCTTTCTTGGGACTGAAACCAAGCTTCATATGTCAATGTCCTGTGTCATTTGAGTCACAAACTCATATAAAAGACCCTTATCACAAGAGATTTACAGTTTAGAGGACTCAAAGAAAAATGAGTGTTTCTAAGGCATGATTCATCCCTTCCTGAGATAGTTGTCCAAAATAGACATTCAAAGTGCCTATTTCTCTCCACTGACTAGAGAGGTGGGGCTAGCTAGCTCAGACTTAAGTATTGCAGAGATCCCAAGTTAAAATGAATAGTTTTCTGCTCCTATATCTTTTCAAGATATCCTAGCTGGATGAACAATATTAAAAGGTAATTGTCAAGCAAATGGAAGCTTCATTGTCACTGTGTGAACTGCAAAAGACATTTGCCCTCAGAACTAAGTGTTTATGCCTCAAGAGTTTTTGCTTTTTCTTTGCAGACAACATCAAATAGCTCGAGTTACTTAGGACTGCAGTGTGCTTGTTGTGCACCTTTCCTGTGTGTTCTCAATAGGTGAGAACCTTCTGATCCTCATAGAATAGTGCAGATGCTAACCAGAAATACAGCAGTTTTCTTCTCCTTTCCTATTGTTATTGCTAAATTTTGGTTAGTAAATTTGGCTTATTGTCCAAAGAATATAAAAAACCTCAGGCTATGAGTTTAAAAAAACAAAGGATTTGAAAGATGTTTAAGAGTTAGCACGTGTTGGTGGAACTGTATCACACTACATCACAGTTCATTCAGAGGAATAATGTGCTCTTCTTTGATTTTTGCACTGCTAATGGTAGAAAAAGACATTTTTGTGTCATTCCAGTGTGTCTTCCTACATTGAATTTCGGCAGCCTTTCTGACCTATTCCCATACACGTGCACATATTCTGCTCCCACTCACACTGTGTGTGTGAGAAACTGCTGGCACCAGCCTCAGCTGCCCCTTGTGCTGCACTTGCTGAGCCAGGACCTCAGAGATGTGGTTCTCTCTGCCTTATTGCTGTTCTCAGTAACAGCACTTTGAAACAGCTCAGATCTTTTTGTCTCACAACCTCCTGCTGCAGGAAGCTGTGAATTCTTCATGATCAGGGTGCTTATAGTGTGTTATTGCTTTGTTTCCTGAGTTCTGTGTTGCATCTGCAAAGATAATTGACACGAAACCCCTCAAAAGTAATTTTTAAAGAAATAATCGATACGAAATAATAAGGTTTGGAAAGTGTAATTCCAAAAATTCAATAGTTTGTTTTATGTATTGCAGATATGTGATTTAATGTGATCTAATCTGGCCTTCGGGACAGTAAAGGTTAAGAAAAAATGAGCAGAGCTGTGTCAGAGAAAGCAGGTACTTGTCCAGACACATCACTGAAAAAAAGTTGTACCAAAGTATTCTATTACTCTCTGTGAATCTCTCTCCTCACATTCTCCTCTATTAAACCAGTCTTTTTATGTTGCTGTAAAGGAGTAAGGTTCAATAAATCCAAATTAGCTCATCTATATATATTTCATTTGCTGCATTTCTTTTTATTATTATTTTTCTTTGTTCTACACTGGCAAAATATGCTGGAACAGCGGACAAGAATTCCAGTTGTTCATCAAAATTCAATTTCATTTCTGCCTCGTTCTTCATTTCTTTTTCAAGAGGTAGGAAAAAAAGTAGGCTTTCCATGAAAAAGCTGCATTTAATTGCAGCCCAGCTACAACATGAAATATTTTTCATGAACAAGTATCTCCTTTGTGATAAATTTTAAAACTTCATTAAAGTCACATGCCACGCACATCCTTTAGTAGATCTGAAATCCCTTGGCTGGGATTAAAGATACTTTGATTTCTAATTTCTGTCACTAACCTTGACAAAGCCATTTGACCGCTTTGTACCTGCACTTATCTACCCATTCACAGTCTCTGCTGCTTAGATTCCAAGCTCTTCAAGATAAACACAGTTCCTAACTCTCTGTTTTATTAAGTTGCCTTACAAAACCTGCATATATGCCTTTTGGAGAAGCCATTTGCCTTCAGTGATGACTGAACCCCTATTTCTTCTTGCCCTAGGTGGGACAAGGCTCCAACTACAGAAATTAAAAAGAGATTTCAGCACTCTCTGTGGGTATTGCTCATGCTGCTGGGGGATTGACACAGGCAGCCTTGGTCAGGGCCTATGCCACACAGAGTCCTCATCAAAAACCATCCTCTTTACAAGTGATTTGTTAGGACTTTTGGGTGTTATAAATCTGAGTGAAGTGATCCTATAGAAAAATACTTGAATTAGGATGAGAGCCCAAAAAATCTTTTCACTGAGTTTAGTGGGTTTTAGGAAGTGGACATTGAGTGAAAAATCAGAAATATGGTAAGATGCTTATATAGGTTAATTATCTAAGTTCTGTGGAAGGAGTGGGAGTGTGTCTAAAAATGAATCTTGATTTTACTTCTTTGCCATAGCTTTTCACTTCCAGTATTAATTTCAAGAAAATTGTTAGTTTCACATTGCAATCATCCACATTGATTTGAAACTTAATGGCCTATTTCTCCACAGTAAAAACTCCACGACGATAATTTCAACCATTCATTTACTGAACGTGTTGCAGAGCCACAGAATAAGAAATGAAAATTCTCAGGAATAAATAGATGATCAATTCTTTTTTGTTGATGGGGAGTGGGGAAGAATCAGAATTGGAATCAGTCAGAATCAGATTTTCCCATTAACGGGATTTCAACCCCTAAATCAAATGTAGATTTTTAGAAATTCTCGTCTATATTTTTCCCTATTATAACTTTTAAAATAAAATTTTTCTTGCAAAAAAAAAAGAGGAAATCAATCAACTTGCATGGTTTGTTCAGCTACATTGCTACTGTTGCTTTTCCATAGCTAAAAAATTGAGGAATACAGAAAAGAGAAAGGAAAAATTTCCATTCTCAGTTTGCTTTTCAGGGCTAATAAGCAAAACTTGTATTGCATATTTCAGCTTTCTGTCCTCATGACCTCCAGCTCCTTTCATGGACCGTGTAGACAGCTGGCTTGGTCTAGCAGCTCTCCTTCCTGCTCCTAAGGCCCTGTTTCCAGGGATGTAGTCCCCAGAATATTTATGGAGACTGTTGAATTTTAAGTGATTTCTATGTGCTTGCAATTAATATCCATTTAACAACTGCTAATAGGAAAACCAGGAAAGATGAGGCAGGATCAAATGGTAGTCTGCAGGAGTATAAGAACTAGTACTGTCAAAAAAAAAAAAAAAAAAAAAAATCCAAAGAATCCAGAAACCACTGTGCCTCAGCAGATTCCTAATATTATCTGCTTAGTCTGCTCTAACAGTCTGTGATACATTTATAGCCTGAAGTTTTAGAGAATACTGCTCAATTTGAAAGCAAAGTTATTGTAAATGAAATGACAAAATGGACAATTCCTCAGGGAACTGACCTTTCCCGTTCTAAAATAGGAGTCTACTTGCCTTGCTAAAATGTTCAGTAATGATGTACCAAATTTAAACATTTCCTTCTAGATTAAAAATCTCCTGGTCATTACTGTACAAATCTGAGACTGCAGAAATGTTTTCTGAATTTAACTTGCAAGGATGTTTTGCTCCTATCATTTCATGTGCATTAAACACAACAGGTTTTTTGATAGAAGATGCACCTTTGAATGTGTTTGTGTAGCCCACTAATCCTGAGTGAAGCCTCCACCTAGTCAGTAGTGTTATAGCATTCTTCAGCCATAACAGCACAAAACATTTTGAGAACTATGCTCACAGGTTAAATTTCTTCTTAAAATATATTACCCATTACTACTTACGAGATATTTAAGCTATAATTCTTCCCTCCAAAACTTTTAGGCTTTAGTAGAATAGAGGGTAAGGGAATGGGTTGAAAAAAACATTCCTTTAATTTCCTCTGCCCTGTCTGGATAAAACCAATGTCTTAGAAGATGTTTCGCAGACAAAATACAACCAAACAGCCTAAAAGCCCAAAAAGAGTGTCTGACACCCACTCACTTTGGCACAGCAGGATGGAGGGCTTCTGCCCAGAGTTTGTTGTAGCTGCCTTGGATATCTCAAGTTTCAAATGCTTTCCCCTTTCCTGCTGAGAGGTGAGTGTCTCAACTACAAAATACTGTAGGTTAAATCTCTTTTCTTTATCCTGTGCCTGATAAAGAGTTCCAGGGTTAAATCTCGTAACTCTTCCCTGTGAAAGCTGTATAGAAATTATAATGTTGCTTTGCAAAGCTTTTTGGAAAATCAGGACTGGCTCAGTGCTACAAGCGTGTTCTACAACTGATGTTCATGGGCTGGTGGTTCTATTATAAGTTGTATTGAATCCAAAGAATGAGTTTTTCCTATTCTACCACACTTTGCTCATGTAATAGAGAGAACAATGAAGTCCAATTGTAACCAATTTTCATAATAATAGATTACTTCACAATAGGTTAGGTAGGTGAAGGACCTACCTGAGAATCATAATAAAGCTATAGCAACTGCAAATAATAGATGGAACATCTAATCAGCCACACAGTGCATGGGAAACCTGTTTAAACTAGAAACTGAACTGGAAAAGTGATACAATCTTTTATTAAAAACTGCAGCAGAGCATAGATACTCATCCAGATGAAAGAGGAAAATTAACACGTTTTAAATAATTGATATCTTGATAATCTTCAGGGAGCAACAAATAGTTGTTTATCATATACATATATTACATATCACTCTCTAATAAATATAGATTTCTCTTTAGGGCTGACCTCTGAGCTAGGAGAGTTGCTGCTGATTATATTGACTGGTCTTAATATGTCCAATATTTGGAAATAATTGCAGTTTTGGAGACTTCAGGGGAGTTGATCAGTTTTTAAATGCTTTATAGACATAATGAGGCACTTTTTTTCCTGTAACTTTACTCAATTTGCACTACTCAGACATATGATTCTTATTGTTGGTAAAATACAGTATTACCAATGGTCAATATAAAGTGGAATTCATGATTCCATTACCTTCAGTAGCTGTGGAGATTAATTTACCAACATGGTGGGTTGTGGGTGGTTTTCCCCTTAAATGCTTAGATGAAAGGTAGAACTGTTATGTCTAAAACTTATAGACAAACAGCAAATATATTCCATAAATGAAGCTTAGGATGCGCTTTCCGCTGATTTATTTTGAAATCACACTTAGGTCACATGATACAGAAATGCAAAATATTAATTTAGTAAATACATTTCTTTCTCTTTTGTTGTATAAAGAGATCATTATTATTTCCATCAATCTTATACATTAGGATATATTATGGTTCAAAGGAGACAGAATTCTTTACTGATTTTTTAAATAAAATATTTCAGACACATCATTCTTCTAGCTCTTATAATTTTAACTTGCTCTAATTTAGAAAAAACACCCAGAAATATTGAAATATTTGACATGGTCCAGAGATCAGAAAACAACCCCATATTCAGAACATTATACCTCTGTTCTGTAGGAAACTGGCATAAAATTCTGTCAAATGAACCTTTCTCTAAAGAATGATGATTCTGCATTCCTCCCCTCCTTTACTTCAGGACATTTTACATCTAAATTAATCCATAAACCTCTAAGATATTCTGTCAGTTGCCCATCAGGACCAAAATTTTCAATTAGTTCTTTTGAATTTAGAGTGGATGCATATCTTCCACCCCTAATACTGTGAGTGAAGAGGCAGTAATCACCTGGATGTCCCTATAACTATGGATCTCAGTGGGAAACACTTTATGGCAACCCGTGATGGATAATGCAACAACAAACTTTTCAGTCTGGAATGAGGAAGGAGTCCTCTGTTTCAAATATTAACATATTTTCCCTTCTTTTATATTTGACAGCTCTATTTCATACATTTTCTTAGTAGGAAGTACATGAATGCTGCACATAAATAATTAACGTGTCATTTTAATAATTCAATATAGAAAATTCAATATAAACATTTAGAATTAATGCAGCTATTTTTCAATGCAGCACACTTGTGTATTGCAGAATATTAGAGAAACCTAATATTCTGGTGTTTACTTGAGGAAAGACTTTTGGTATTTTATTATATGTGAAAGGTAAAGAAAATAAGATAGAAAAATTGAAGATGGTGCAATTGCTGTAGCAAACTAATCCTAATGTGTTCATGTTCCATCACAGTAGTTTCAGAAGCACCTCATTAATTATAATTAGCAAATGCAAGACTACTTAAATCAGAAGAGTGTAAAAAAAAGGTGTTTGTTGAATGTCATTATAGGGAGAATGCAGACATTTGGTTTACAGCTGGAAGTTTGGTTAGACTCAGCCTAGGGAATGAGAATGAAAACATTCCCCAGGTATCCCCATCAGGATATTTTGCACTTTCGGGGTAGGTTTTTGTATTACAGCTCCTGTGATGCAGATATTAGGAAGGGTCTGTGTTTGGTTTCTTTTATCCTTGGAGCTCGGCCACAGGCAAGCAGCCAGGAAAGCTGATGTGCTCCCCTTTGACTTATTCCACCATAAATATTTGAATACAGGAGCCCAGAATGTGCTCATCAATAGCCACAGGGACAGCAAGAAATTCTGACCAGGCCAGGCTGATGGTGGCTGGAAAATTTTTCTGCCTTTGCCCTAAAAAATGAGTCGTAAGGACTTTGTCACACGACTGGGGATGCCAGGAGGTGACAGTAGGTCACTGTGATCGTGTACAGCGAGTACTCAGGAAGGCCATGCAGAGGGGCAGCCTGGTGGGTCAGGGGCAGGCTTTCAACAGCACCTCTGGGACATGGGCTGCTAAACAACCTCCTAGGAAAGTCATCAGTGGACTCTGACTCTACCTGGACCAGACTTCCCCTGCTTTTTGCCCCCAGGAATCCAAGACTGAAGCAATGTGAATTCATACTACCTGAATATGATACGTGGTGATTCTCACCAACTCCTGGGCTGGACAAGGGGTTGGACCTCAGGGTAAATATGTGATTAGGAGTAGTGTGGGTGGTTGTGAGGAGAACAGCCTGAGGATCATTTGAACTTCAGTGCTGATGTTTGTCTTTGCCAGAGTGCACAAAGTAAAAACTTTCCATCTGTCTGTAATACTTTATATGCAGTTGGAAAACATAAGGAATAAGGTAATTTGCAATAATAATACCAACATCTCACTTCATCCATTACAAAAATTTGGATTAATGAAACCTGAATGTTAATAGGTGGAGTGATACTCCAAATCTGTAATGACTACAGCAATTGAATGAGACTTAATTGTCCACTTTAATTGCATTGCCTCTCAGGCAGCAAGTCTCCAGATATTAGGAATAAAAAATGGAACTATGAAAATCATAAAGGTACTACTATGAATTTTTTTTCACATCTAGCTTGCTTCAACATTTAAGTTCTAACACTTCATATATCTATATAAAATACAGTTTTATTTGTTACTTTTTAAGACCGCAGCACAATTTATTTAGCTCTGCTCTTTCAGCACTTCCTAGATATTGTGTGTTTGTGATGTCCCCAGACAGGACATGATGCTGCAATATACCATTCTGGTGATTATGAGAGCAACATTTTTGCCTTTCCCTTGGCACTGATAATAAACCCTTACATAGTGTGTCATGGTAGTTGTCACCTTTTAGATTTGTCACAAACTGTAGACATTGGCTTTATGATTACTAAAGAGACAAAGCTATTTCGTGGGTTGTAAAACTGTTAAAGCTCAACTTCTGGGTTTGTATTTCAGCCTAGATCCATCTGCTAGGCTTCTCTCTTTCTGTCTCCACTTACTTCAACAAGTAATACGGGGCATCTTTCTGCTTCTTGGATCTTTTCTTTTTTCTCAATAAATTTGCAGTTGTCTTCACCTGAGTTATTTCCTAGCTACTGTCTGAATCCAACTTGTTTTTCTATATGGACAGTGATCAGATCTTCTTATTTTAACAAATTGATAAGCAAAATCCTGTGAGATTTTAGCAGTGTCCTAAGGTAGGAAGCAAGTTCTTCAGAAGTCTGGGGTTGACAGAATATATGATTTTGTATATTTTTATCACCTGAGGAATATGGTTGAAAGGCTATGTACAAACAAAAAAATAAGATACATCAAAGGGAGAGCTCACGTTAGTATTTCTCAGATAAGAAGAGCAACCAAAAGAAATGGCAGAAAATCCTGATGATTCTGGAGTAATAGGAGGAGTCTGAGTATGAGACAAAAGAATATCTTGCATGTAAGATGAGAGTTAATGATTTATGTTATTTCTCATAAGCAGATTGTTTGAAGGACATCAGACACAACATATATACCAAATGGACGTGGAAAAGTAGAAAAGTCAGCTCATAATCAGAATTCTGGGGGGAATTGTGTAGGCACTTGATTTTGCTGTGAGTGCCAGTACTGAATCAATTAAAAGAAGGAAGTCAACATGTCTTGTACATGTAGTCAGGTATGAAGGACACTGACGCAGTCAATAATTTAAGCATGTTTGAGAAAAAAGAGGACCCTTAGCAGAACATGATAAAAACACAGAAGACTGAATGGAATTTGAGATTTAGGATTAAGTTAATAACAAGCAGCTGTGGAGATGAATCCACTCTTCCGTCAAGAGTGTACAATCTGCATAATAATTGATAAGAATAAGTTTATAAGGGATGGAATCCGCTAGCATTCCTTATTTAACTTGCTGTAGTTTTTTTCCTATCTTTAAAAAAAATGAGAGAAAATAAATAAAAAAAAGATAAAAATCAAGCACCATAATATATGTCCTTGTTTTATATCTTTTGTAATGACAAAGCACTCCAGTATTCTGCCTTCAGCTTTGACAAATATTTTTATTGCAATAAAGCTTATATGAAAATTCAACTGGATGTTATGGGAAATTCATCTTCGTTTTCATCCCACCATATCAAATATCTTTCCGAAGTCGATGAAGGAGAAAATGATTTCTCTGTAGAAAGATTTTGAAAATCCTTGTGGATGGAAGTTGTTATGTACTACTGTGAAATATTAAAACACTTCTTTAAATGATCAGTTTTTAATCTTTTTGTCCTTCAGTTTTCTCTTCAGGCACAAAGACATGTGAATCTGCACTAGAGTTATTTGATAGTCATGACCCCACCATGTGCTCAAAGTAAATCATGGGAATGCTGCTTGGAATGTAAATGTTGTCCAGCTGGCCAGGCATCTCACCCAGCCCGCCTTTATGGTTTATTTCTTTCCTGAGCTTTGATTTCATGTCCATTTCTATCACTATGTTTTGTGCAAAAAGATGTCCTCCTGATGCTGTTCCTTTCCTGGACAGGAAACCAAGAATCTCACTTTTAAATATTGTTACTGCTGCTGTTATACAACACTGTAATTTTTATTTAATGATACCAGTAATTAATTCACATGTCATCGAGGCATGCACAACACTGTGCAAATATTTGTGCACACTAATAATTTATATGTCAGAAGAGCTTGTAACCAGCTGCCTGTAACCTCAGAGATTTCAAGGGTTTTTCAGACAAGAGACAACCCCCACATTGTTGCTATAACAATATCTTTTCCCTCCTTCTAGACCTGTAAAGAATGATTACCTGGCTGCTTGCGCCATATGGAAGGGTTAGGTAAAAGCTCATTGTTTCCTCATACAGTGCATATGGAGGTTATTTTGTCCTTTTCATAAGCTTATATATAATTCTACAGTGGGATTGTGAGCTCCATCCCTCTCCCACGTCACTGTTATGATGACAATTGCCATTACCTAATAGAAAAGGGAACTCTTTTCCCTACACTGTCAGACCTGGGGGTGAGGTGTGCTCTTCTGTTTCATCTCAGGGATCTCACTGAGCATCGGGATATATATAAAATGTTGGTACTGTCATACTTTCATCATATAGATTTTCAGTCAGGAAGAGATTTCTTCAGCTCACAATAAACCAGAACTGATACCAGGACTAGGAGAAGGTATTACTTGAAGGAAGTAGAGGATAAAGTTTATGCACTTGCACTGCTAATGTAGCTTCTGTGTAGATTTTTTCTTCATGTACTCAGTGTCATGTGGAGCACAGAAGAGGTTTAAATAGGGACACTGTGATGAGACGAAAAAAATCTAGATTGGTGAAACTTTCTTTTGAGTACATTCCTGCTCATGAAATAAAACCACCGAGAGTGAACTTTGAGCCCTCATCTTTGAGCTTGTTTTGTGACATTTAACTCCAATACATCATCTTTATAGAAAAACTGGGTATTTTGACTATTTCCTGCTAAGTCTGAAGGACAATTATGTTCTCTGTTTTGAGTTTTCTCCCATTAAAAACATTCAGGGCAGCTGATGAACTGCATGGAAGTTTCAGTAATGTCCTCCTGTGTGACCGCATTGTTACATCACAAACAAAATCGTGAATTCTCTTCCTTTTTGTACAGGCAGCTCTATTACCCAAGCTAAAACAGATGCAGACCTTTGCATTTCAGATCTCCCTTTCTTTAGACTGAGAAAATGTTAAGGCATAAGGGAATACGAGTTTATTTTTGATTTAAGTGAAACAAGCACTTTTTATGAACTAATACAAATGACACTGGCATATTCAGAAAATAATGCTTTACAGCATTTTTTAAGATGATTCAAGCAGAGAAGACTCCATGTAATCAGCATGAAGAAACCCTAGCAGCTATTTGGACACAGAATTTTTGGAATTGACATCTAAGATAAATCTTTGGAGCCTCACATGCTAGATTGGACAGCATAAAATTTAAAACAACCTTGCACCCCTCAAAAATTCCGGACATTATTAAAGTTCTCAAAGAACAGGACAATTTTTAAGTAACTTTGAAAGCAGTGTAAATTCTAGCAGCCATGCAGTGAGTAAATGACATGTCATACCAGGAAGCAGAAATGGCAGTGTGTGTAACATGCCAGCTGCATATATAACTCAATGCTGCTACGTACAAAGGGGTAGGAATTTTGGAATAATCCAAATGGAGGATTGATAATAGTCCTAATTCAGGGTTTTTTTTTCAGCTTACAGGTCATATAATGTTGGTAATCAACCTTCACTTTGTTTGCTATGTTTCTTTAACTGGCCCCATTCACCACATAGTTGAGGTTCTGTGGAAGAGAGCAGTGAGTGGCCCTACATCTCTGCCATTGTACTGAGGGGGCATCACCAGAAAGCATTTCCCAACAGTTCTGTTAACCTTTTGCAGTGCTTCACATTTCCTTCCCCTCACTGCTCATTTTCTGTTTTATGAGCTGTATTGCACATCTAGATAAACTCTATTCATTTCAGCTCAGCTACGCTAATTTAGATCATCTACAGAGGTGTACTCAGGCCAGCACTTACCAACCTGGTGCAAAACCTCTGCCTTGTCTCCTGAGATTGTTACCTTGTTTTTCATTGCTTCTGCAGTTCTCTTCTTCATTATTGAATGCTCCTGATCCATTATAGTTTATTCTTTTCTAAGCATGGCATAGAATCATAGAAGAGTTTGATTGGAAGGGATCTTTAAAGGTCATCCAGTCCAGCACCCCTGCAATGAGCAGGGACATCTTCCACTAGATTGCTCAGAATCCCATCCAACCTGACCTTGCATATTTCCAGGGATGGGGCATTAATCACTCCTGTGGGAAACCTGTTCCAGTGCATCACAACACTCACAGTAAAAAATTTCTTCCTTCTATCTAGTCTAACTCAACCCTCTTTAGGTTTAGAGCCATTATCCCTCATCCTCTAGCAATAGGCTCTGTTAAAAATTCTGTCCTCATCTTTCTTATAGGCCCCTTCAAGCACTGGAAGGCTGCAACAAGGTCTCCCCTTATATAACATGTCAGTTATGGTAAATATGATGCATGATTACTCTGCTTTGTTTTTTCCAGGCACTGATCTCATTATGAAGACAACAAGCTACTGCTTCATGATGACATTAGTAAATGAGAACATAATGGCAAGAGTAGTTAGTCATGTCACACTGTAAAGAAAGAGCTAGAGGAAAAGCTGTGCTTAGCAGTGACAATGAATGATTAAATATTTACTATATTGTGAGCAAGAACAAAATATTTCTGGTGCTGAGACTTACTGCTTGAAATAAAAAAAATAGTTTTGGTACAGTAAAAATATTGACCTGCCAAAACACTTGTATTGCTTTACTCATTAAATAAATATAACATTTTAAATTATCTTGTAATGGAGCGTAAAAATAAAATAATCTTGCTTCAATCACAAGACTAATTACTGTACAAGGAAAAAATTCCCTTTTCATGGACTACATTTATTCTATGATACATTAAAGTGCCATTGGAGCCAGCACTTCCTTTGTTCTAATCTGGTCAGAAATGTGTTGATTTGAAAAGGAACATCCTTATCATGAAGAAAATAATATCAAGAATTCAAATAATAGTGAGTTGATATTACTTGAGTCAAAAAGTCAGAGCAATGCTGTTTTCAAAGTGAATTAAAAATAATGAAGATAGGTTTTATTTTGAATGGAAAAATAAGACAACTCTAAAGTGCCCAATCCATGAAAAATGGAATATGCAGGTGCAATTCCTTTTTAAATATTTTTTTATAAACTTTCTAGAGAAAACCAGGTAGATTGTTAAAGAGGATCATAGTGTATTTAAACTGGCCACCCACCAAAGCAAACCATACCCTTTGAGAACACTTACATCTATACTGAGAACAAAGAGACCGCACTGCTATAGAGAACTTTGAAAATATAAAACGTGAACTATTCTTGTTGAACAGCCTTTAGCACTCCCTAGCAGAGACAATGCCTCTTGATCTATGTGTGTATGCAAGCATTCAGTGATAGGACAAGGAGCAATGGGTTTAAACTGACAGAAAATAGGTTATATTAGATATCAGGAAGAAATTGTTTACTGTGAGGGTGATGAGACACTGGAACAGGTTGCCCAGAGAAGCTGTGGATGCCCCATCCCTGGAAGTGTTCAAGGCCAGGTTGGGTGGGGCTTGGAGCAGCCTCGGACAGTGGAAGGTGTCCCTGTCTATGGCAGGGGGTTGGAACTAGATGATCTGAAAGGTTCTTTCCAACACAAACTATTATATGATTCAAGGATATATCTAATCCAAATGACCTTTCCGCCTACAAGGTTTCTAGTTTTGAACCAGGACCTGCAGCATAGAAAGAAGATGTGCTAATCAGAGTGGCTGTACTGTGCCCCGGGCAGGGTTAACACATGCTGCAGGCGTGCATAATCTGTGTTCATGAATATTCAGGGTAGTTCCAGCACCTACAACATCCTTCTATCTGGTATAGATGGTATGTTCATGGCCTCCCCCATAAGACTGAGTGTGTTTCTCAGCAGGAACTTGAGAAAAAAAAATCAAGTGTGACTGGTTCAGCCACTATTTATGAGGAGTCTTATGAGGAGCAGCTGAGGGAAGTGGGGGTGTTCAGCCTGGAGTAAAGGCAGCTCAGGAGAGACCTTATTGCTGTCTACAACTACCTGAAAGAAGGTGTAAGTAGCTGGGAGATGGTCTTCTCTCACAAGGAAAAAGTAATGGGACAAGAGGAAACAGCCTCAAGTTGCAGCAGGGGAGGTTTAGATTGGATAGTAGGAAAAATGTCTTCTCTGAACGCATTGTTAAGCATTGCAATAAAGTCCCCAGGAAGTGGTTGAGTCACTGTGTCTGGTGGAATTTAAAAGATGTGTAGATGTGGCACTTAGGGACATGGTTTAGTGGCAGGCTTGGCAGTGCTTCGTTGTATTCCATAATTTTAGAGGTGTTTTCCAGCCCAAATGTTTCTGTGATTCTGGTGCTTGTCAGTGAGTTATATATCCAAGAGCTATAAATATTCACCTTGTTCTCCTCCAGCCTTTATCCAAGCAGGCTATGCTTGAACTGCATGCCCAAAATGAAATTCAGGACTCCAGATAAGCAAAGTACGAAAATCACTTCATGTGACAGTGCTGTTCTGGGCTCAGGTACAATGTTGGCTTTCTTCTGCAGCCTCAAAGCTATTACATTTCTCTCCAGTTTGAGAGTCACTACTATATCTCAACCTGATACTGCAGTACTTGATAAATAATTTCACATCCTGTGTTCCTGCTGTAGCTTATTCTTCTCAAAGTATAAAACTTGGTTATTGAATTGCATCCTTGCTTTCCAAAATACTTCTTCAATTTTTCAAAGTTATTTGGACTGTCTCAAAACATATTTTCAATCCCTCTAAACTGGATAATGTTTAAAAATCTAATAAACTCACCCTTTGTTCCATCATCCAAGTAATTAATTAAAATATGGAATAGCATTCTACCCAAAACAGGACTGTGAGGAATGTCATTTGATATGTTTTCTGTTTTGCCAGCACACTGATTATTATCCATCCAGTACTGCCATCTGACCCGTCTGACTGACCCTGTGTTGCTACCTCTAGTCAACTCCACCCTAACATGCTTTAAGTGACAAGATGTGACAAGATCTCTGACATCCTCTGCCTCTGCTTCAAGCAGACTGAAAAATTTATTTATGACTATCACAAACAGCGTTCTTCAGATGGGTGTTTTCCTGCTGTACTGAGGAAGGTACAGAAGCCTCATGAGCTATGGCTTGATAGGGAATATAATCTATAAGAGTTCTGTGTATCTTGGGCTGTGACACAGACAATGCATTGGTGTTGCTGAAGGGTTAAAGAAACCCGAGGCTTGTCACATAGGGTTTCCAAATCCCTATTAAAAAAGTCATCTGACTCACAAATAGAAGGAGTTGTCAAGCATGTCACAAGTCTTGTGCCCTCAGAAGTGTTCATCAGCCATGAACAGCTTGGATATTTTGAACACATTGCAAACTGGAGGAATCTGTTCCTCTACACAGAAACCTAAAAATGGCTACTGTCATGAGATCAGGCAGATGTCTTTGAATGACTTAGCTAAGACCTGGTTATTCATCTCATCAGGACTTTTTCTATTATTTTTATTAAAATAAGAAAAAATCAGTACAACATGGATAAGCAAGTAAGTTCAAGGGGAAAAAAGCGCCTCTATAGTCACATGAAGATCAATTCAAATGATATTTCTGTAAAAAGTATTGTTTTCTTAAAATGTAATTTTTGCACTTATGTGTTTGCAATAATGAGGAAGTGGTAGCAATTTTTTTCTTCTTCAATGACAAATTTATTTTTAAAAGTTTTCAAAAATAAATTTAAAAAAGAAGAAAATTAATTAATGGACACTTTAGGAGCTTGTTGTGACTCTGTGTAGAGAAGCCTTAATGAAAGCCTTCCTTTTGTCATGCTGCTTGTGCCATATTTAGATCAAATGGACTATTTTACAAGTTACTTCTGTTAAGAGTTCCAGGTTACAAAACCAACAAAAGAAATTCAGGTCACCCATCATGCAGCGCACATGTATGACCACCAAAATAAAAGCGTAAGTGACACAAATAAAAGCATAAATGACAGTTGCTGAGGGATGTCAAAACAATGATGTGAACTTTTCCTGCAGTAAAAATACCTCTAGACAGACAGGCATATACCTGATTAGAAAGCTGAAGGACAGTAGTAGTGGATGCTTTAGTTTTGCTCAATAGGGCTTTAGAAATGTCACTGCCCAACAATGAACACAATTCCCTTGGTGTAAACAGAGACAAAAATAAGTAGGTTTGCCTTTAAAGACTGAAAAAACACTTTTTTTCAACTCCTCCCAGTTAAGTTGGGAATGGAGCCATGGGTTTAGCCACTGTTCTTCAACAGGTAAACAGGATTGGGAAAAGAGAAAAAATGTGACTAGATTAACAAAGGAGAGATTAGCAGAGCATTTTCTCCCGGGTATAATTTTGCACTGATTACTGTAATGACCAGCCCAGGGACAGTGATTGTGACTTGTAATACAAAGCATGTGCCATAAATAGCTCAGCTTTGAGACACCAGGAGACATTCAGAGCACCTGACAACCTGTCTGTTCAACAGGCACTCAGCATGATGCTAAGCATCAGCTGCAGAATTTTATTATCCAGTTACTGGCTTTAGAAGGTTTGCACCCAGTAACTTTAAGAGATGGCTAAGGAAGCTCTGGGTCCTCCACCCTGAGTCTCAAGTCTTGGAACACAAAGGGTCTGGAGCACCAAAAGGAGGCAAATGCTGCAGCAATATAAACAGGGGGTAGAGGTGTGACCTCAACTATCAGTTTTAAACAAATAATGTCATAACCATTAAAAAACAATTAATGAACTACTTAAAAGTGGATGATGTACACTTTATTTTAAAATTTAATTTGCTACTTCTTTTTAAGTTAGAGCTAACACAAGTTTTCAAACTTAGAATTCTGTGATGTATTTACACCAAGATTGATAACAATTTTCACTGAGAATCCACAGTCTACCTAAACTGCACTAAGAGCAAGGCAAATGCTACATCTCAGCATGCCACTGTAAGCTGGATTTCCACCAGGGTCTTTTAGAGATTGGTCCTTGACTTTTTATATTCCACACTGGAATGCTGATCTGGAAGAAAATCAAAAATTGCTGCTGACAAAGTTCACAGAAGACACAAATAATGAGAATGATAAGTAATGGTGAGGATATGTTACAGAAAGAAACCAATCACAATAATTACTTGATAAATCAGGCTGCAAGCAATTAATTTGACCTTCAATAAAATTGACTGTAAAATTACGCATTTAGGAAGGAAGAATACAGAACCTGATTACAGCATGGGGAGATCTATCCACATTAGAATGGCTTTAAAAAAGGTGTTCTGAGGCTACAGTGATAATCAGGTGAACCTTGGCTCCAATACATTTATTTGGCCAAGGGACTAATGAAATCTTGGTTGTGTACACAGGAGTTTATCAAAAAGAAAGTTACAAGCAGTGATCCAATTGCCTTTTTAAATACCTACATGTGGAACAAAAATCTGATAAAGCCAGATGCACCTCTGTTCCACAGAGACATGTGCAAGAAGATACAAATGCTTGAAATTAAACCTAGAGGAGCCTAGTCAATAAGTAGAGCACACACTATTAACAGCAAAGGCCATTAATCATTAGTACAGTTTAACAAGAGATGCAGTAGATAACTTTTCCATCACTGGAGGAATTTAAAGCCACTGGCTACTCCTCTAGTTTCTGCTGTAAGCAGAAGTTAATCAGGAAAATTAAGTTATTTGTTTTATGGAGGCCTACAGATTACAATGGTCTTGTCTGTCTTTGCCATGTGCAAATATATAACAGAGCTTTATAACTTTAAAACTGTCATTATGCTCTAAACCTTCACTCTAATACCAGACTTTGAGACCTCTGTGCTCTGCTGTACAAAAAGGCAATATTTTTGATGTTCTGTTGATATAACACAAACATGACTTTGACTAAAGTATCTCTAATCTTAATGGGAAAATACATCTTCCTATTGAAAACCTAGAGAGTTCAATTACGGCCTTTGCTCCTAGATTTTACTCATAGATGCACTGGTGTGACACAAAATATTCCTAATGAGCCCCTTAAATTTACACATAAATGTACAAGTATAACACCAAGTATATCCTAATGAGCCTTTGGAAACATGCATGCTGATGTAGTCAGGGCTGTGAACAAGAGCAGAGGCCTTTTAAGTTTTTTTACATACAAGAGCAGCTGGTGAAAAATTCAGTGTTTTTGCTTTCCTTTGCATACATCTGGGATCTTTCTTGTTAACAACATTAATGATGTATTAAACTAGTGTTTCTATTCAGAATATGAACCTGTTGACAGCTAGTTATCTAGGGTAGTAATCTATAGTGAGTGATAGTAGAGCTGTGTTTCATCTGTGGCAGTAGTAAGTTTGGGGATAAACTGATTAGAAGAATTGCAATGTCGGCAGCAGCACCCATTCATAAGCACCTTTTTCTCAACTTTAAAAAAAATAATCTCTTTTCTGTCAGACAGTTTTCTCGTAAGGTAGATTAGTTCCTGACTTGTGCTGCTAATTTTTGCTGAAATGGCTAAGAGATATTTTTACTTTCTATATAGGATTAAGATGCCTCTTCTGAGCGAGAAATTTATGAATGTCATGCCATAAAAAGAAGAGAACCTTTCAGAAAAGGAATGAGTGCCCCAGTCCTTAGGAGCTTGCTTTTGTGGTCCATTATGCCAGCAATCTGCTTTCAGGGGACAACAAACTTGCATCACTCGGTAGCTGTCTTGTACTAGCTCCAGTTCAAACCTCAAAGAAAGCAAAAGAGGTAGTAAAACTCGATTGCATTGTCCCTGTATCCATTATAAACACAGACTGCTTTCGTCCAGAATACCTCTCACGCAAATATCAATAGGATACACCCCCTATGTTATCAAGCTCCCTTTGTCACCCTTTGAAACCTGTGGCTTATTATAGAGAGTAGAGGATATTTTAGAGTGTACCAGCTAGATGATTTTTAGTAAATTGTAAAATAGTAAGACCTTTTAATTATGAAAGAAAAAGACAGTTACCATATTAACAGATAAATACTTGTGCAGTGTGCCAGAAGCTTCCTGAATATATGTAAATATATGATAATTAGTCCATGTTCATAGTAAAACATTTTCAAGAGCTATCAAGGCATTTCTTCATCTGATTAAGCAGTGAATATGCAATAGTAAAAGGTCAACTCAATATGAGTCCATCATGTGGTGTTCTAATACCATCACCCTGATTTAAGTGGGTAGGCATCATTTAAAGTAGAAACTCATTTTCTCAGTCATCATTTTCTGTAATGTCTCACAACATGAGAGACACTTTCACGGAGTAGAAAGAAATGTGAGATGTGACTTCAAGGCAGTTTTCATTTCAGACAGTGAAATACTGAGAAAAGTCTGATCAGACACTTTCAGTCTCTGCGCTGGCTGTCTGAGTGACCCTGGGATAGTGCAGGATGAAGAGTATGTAACAAAGGGCTATTTGAGTTCGTAATTTGTAATTAAATGTGACTTTTGTTGCTGGAGAAGCTTCTGCTAAAAAATGACATGGCTACATTCACCCAATGCCTTAAAACCAGGCTAAAAACCCCTGAAAAATCTTGACTTCCAGATAACTACCTAAGACTGCATTTTTCTCATCTCTCAGTATCATTTGTTTCTGACAATAGATATTTTAGGACAGTATAAAGGATGACATCTCAGTATTGTCCTTTATCTGCAACTTGCCTAGAAAGTTCCTTACTTTTCCCGGCCTGAAAGGGATAATTTCTGTAAGGTAGCTGTAACAGAGTGTAAAACTGTAGTTTAAACCAAGGCGCAGATGAGTGAGAGTCACATTAACCTACCTTTCTGCACAAGGCTGGTACTGATCGCCATAACCAAGAGTTATGTTTTCCTCCTTATTTTTGATTAGTGTTACACTTATTCTACTTCTTGCTCTACTCTCTGTTTCCTTCTGCATCCCATTTCCCTGTTGCCACTATTCACCCTCCTTCTGTTCCTGTTTGCCAGGACAAATATTGAAAATGGTCTGGGACTGTGTCTGAGAGGATCAGTAAATCCTTTCAGCTTTCTCTGCCAGAAGACACATTTCCCAGAGCTGTCTCCCAGGAGCTGCCAGGCCTGCCTTTCCTTAGCAGCTACTGCTGCTTTGTCCAGCCCCTTCAGAATCTGTTCTTGCCATTTAAATTCTATCCAGATAGTTCCTATAGTGAGTTATAGCTGTCTGATATTGGAAAGTCATTGGTCATATCAGCAGTGCTCACAGGGATGGGCTTAAACATATAACTTTTGCCTTCTGGAATCAGGCTGTTAATAAAAATAAAGCATGATTTACACCTCAGGCTCAAGCAGGGTATCAGGGAGTTGCAGTGAAGTGCTCTGTTGTTGGCTACGCCGTTAAGCTGAGCTCTGTGCATGTGTGCAATGCAGCAGTGCAGTTTTAATAAGAAACTCCCTGAAAGTTATTACCGAGAAGCAAAGTATTGCTATGCAGTTTTATTGCCAGATCACAGAATTAATCTTTTTTCCCTTGGCCTGAGCTAAGCACACAAGAGAACAAGCCAAAAATAAAAATCAAAACCAAAAGCAAAAAACCCCCCACCCTTCTGGTTCCTGCAGCATCACTGAAATAGATTTCTTATCTTGAAGGTTTGCTGCTTTTGATCTATTTCTACACTTGTCTGGTTTAGAGGTTCCATATGCATGGATCTGTCCCACCTGTACAGGATGTTTTCCCCCCAGCTGGCCAGTTGCCAGCTCTGTCAGCTGCCGTGGTCCCTGCAGTGTGTGGTTTGCATTGGCAATTCTGTGGCATGAAAGAAAATTTAAGAGCAGAATAGCAGCACTCAGGTAACTGCTGGGAAGGTCATGGCTTCCAAATAACTTAGAGTTAACCATTTATGTTTTGCTTCTTGAGATGCTGTCACAGTATGGAAATCAGCATTTTCTTCTGCAGTGGCAACTGATGGGTGATGAGGGGGAGGCTGGCAGGAGATGCAGCTGATGAAGAGCCCAGAATGAAGAAACAAAAATATTGCAAAATTGATAGGAAGAAAGGATGCAGATGCTGCTGTTTTGATTGATGAAGTAAAAGCTGTTAGAGATGCTCTCATTAAAGATTGCTGAACAATCTCCAACAAATCACATACTCAGCAACCTAGTGGGTTTAGTGTGAGTGTGACTGGAACAGCTCCTCTCACGTAGGCCTGCAGAAAGGGAATCACAGGGTAAATGGACAATAAATAGCCAAGACCTCTGTCAGTGTAACTGATGACTGACATAATTCTCTGCCTCAATTCTTCACCTTGGGAAAAGGGTTGGGGGACTCTCAGTGCCTATGTCTTCCGTTCAGAGCAAAATTCTCTCCTAGGGAATGTGCACAGCTACTCTGATTTCCTGTCCTCCTGACTCAGTGCGTGTTCTGGAGCAAGAAAAACAATCTCAGTGTTTCAGCCTCCCCCACATCATTATCATTATCGTGGTTTATTGGAATGTATGCAACATTCACAGGGGTACTGTGACAAGTCATTAATTAATATTTGACCAGAACTCTGGCAGTATCCAGTGCGGTCTAAATATTCAACTTTTCTTTGACCTTCTGACAGACAGAAGAGGGACAAACGAGATAAGCAATTCCCTGTGGCTAGAATCTCCTTCATGACCTAAGTCTCCCTTTTCATAAGCACTGCAGATGAGGCCAGCTAATCAACTACTATAATTAAGTTTGTGGTGGTTTATACCAGGAAGTGTCTGTTCCAAATCCTTTTCTTTTGAGGCTAAGGAAAAAAAGTATCCCTTCTGCAACATTTAATGGGCTCCACGTTCCCTACAACTCTTAAAACACCTCTGTTTCCCAGCACGTCCCATGAAGCACCCTCAGTCTTTGCCAATGATCTGTTTACCAATCCACACTTGAACCTGCAGATGTCTTGACCGAGGAGCTGCCATGGAGATCTACAATGCTACCAAATAATCCAGATTTTCCACCAGAGGGTGCTGATTTGGATTTTTCTCTGCTGTAGAACCATTCCCATGAAGATCACATGAATGTAGTACTTTTGGGCTATAGGCACCGAAGTTGCATTTGTTTGAAATTGGTCAACAGGTTCAAAAATTCTCAGGAACTGACAAATACATTGTCAAGACACAGAAAGAGAGGTGCTTTCAGGAACGTAGATCCTTGCCTCATTTCATGTTATCTCATGGAAAAGTAATGAGAATTTTATTCTAAAAGCCAATTTCTATCAATTAATTTCTATCAAATTACTGCTAAACTTTCATTTATGTAATTTTTACTGACATAAAACTTCTGACTAAACCCCTTTCCCAACTTAGACAGTGATATCTGAATTAGAGTTTTCTTATATATCCAGTGGTTCTCTGATTGATCCCAGAAGATTCCTACAAAACAGGAAAGTACACTTAATACTCACAATAGAGGAATGAATCTTTAGCAGAAAATTTCTTTTTTCTTTATTCCTCACATAAGAGCAAAGAAGAATCTACTTTTTTTTCTCTTTATAAGTCACCTCAATATTTGCATCCATAAATTAGAAAATTGCTGTGATACAGCTAATAATCCTTAGGGAATTCATGCAGTGCTGGAGAAGATGTCCCCTCACAAAAACAGTCCTTGGAATGATAAATACTTCTGTTAATGAGATATAAGGAAAAAGTAAATTATTTTTTCCATATCTGCACAATTAGGGCTGCTTGGATTAGAGCCATGTGGGAGTTAGCACCAGGCCCAAATGACAATTAACAGGGGAAAATGTCCAAAAGCATGGACTAGAGCAGCTTCTTTCAAAACAAAATGCTCAGCTGTGATGTATTTCAAAGTGTTAACATGCTGAGGACTCTGGAGGAAATATAGTTGACCTCTATGGCTTCTATGAAAAATGGCATTAGTGTGAATTCCCTGCTTGTAAATGAATTGCTCTGTCTTGCTAATCAGACTGAAGAAAAGCCCCTTCCATGACAGAAATACAGGCTTTTTCAGCTGCCTCTCTGCTGGAGGAAAGGACACCCACAACTCCTATTGAGTTAATAAATGTACTTGCACCAGCTGAAAGAAAGAAGTTTCAAAGCAAGCTCTGTTTCAGCAACTAATAACAAATCTTCTTCGATTTGTATGGTATGAGCCAGTGTTTACAGACAAGGATTCTGCTCTCACTGCTACAAGTTGTGTACGCACACTTTAGTGATCTTGTTAAAATGCATCAGTTAATACGGTTTTCATTGCACCTCCTGTTGTTCTTTTCAGACACTGATGGCTGACTCCTGCCCTGTGAAGTTATCCAGTGTTAGTCCAACAGGACTTGCCCACTGAAGCAATTACTCATGCCAGTCTCTCTGGTGCCCAACGTGTAACCTCAGTTTATACTACAAAACCATGTGGCAGCTTTGGAAGCACCAACACAGTGCTAAGACCTTTAAAATGAACCCAAAAGAGGTTAAGGCTTCTACACCTCTAACTGCTGCCCACTGGACACCTGGCCAGCATTGTGACACAGATAATGTGTGATACTTGACCAAGGAGACTTTCAGGTGAAAATGCCTTTAGCATTAGACAAACCACAGCTTTCCTTATCTGGAGTACAACCTCACTGCCTTCAAAGTCTAATCATGGGTTTAAGAACAGGTTGTTGGATCAGCAGGGTGTAAAGAGTTATGTGAAGCTTGAGGCCAGAGTTGTCTCAAACTGTGTCAGTGAAGCTAAATGTAGTCTCAGAGCAGGAGGTTCACAGTCAAGAGCTTGTGTGAGACTCGCCCGAGGCCAAGAAGGACGAGCTCCTCACCATGTTCCTCAGCACCCTGTTGCCACTCAGCACCAGGGACAGTCATGAAGCAGAAGGAAGCCAGGAACCTTTTGCTGTGTGAGGCTGGAGCCTGTGTTGGAGACATGCCCAGTGCCCCGATGCTCCTCCTCCTCCTCTGCTCTGCCAAGCCAAAATTCACTCAGGCACAGTTTCATCTTGTAGCCATGATGTTCTTCTGGTCCTGAAATTTACTGCTTGACTGAAACTTGTACTGCAGCCAAAAGAAATTTTAGCACAGAGAAAAGAATATGGGCCCAAGGCTACACAGACGTATTTATTACACATCCAAGATTTATAATTGAATTGGACATTCTGGAAATGGGATAATGATCTGATTACAATTTTTATCACTGTTTCTCAGTGTATCCAAATGTAAAAGTTCTCTCCTCCCTTCGCATTCCACTGCAAAGCCTGCCAAGGCGTGTAAGCCCCTGCGTGCCATTTCTGAGGGCTTGTTGTGGGAAGCTGCTTTGTTATCTCTGCCTGATGCCTGGGCCAAGAGATCTCCTGGCTATTGGCCTAAAACAGACCCAGTGCAAGGCAGATTTCTCTAAGCTTGCCAGGTACCCATGTAATGTCTGGTGCAGCCTTGTAACCTATCAAGACTTGCTTGAGGCATCTGCTGCAGATGGGGTTTTTGTCTCTGAAAAATGAAAGGACAATATTTTAACCAAATGGTGTATGTGATGTTCCAGGTGACAAGAGCAAGAGTAAAAGGGAATTAAATAGGGGAAACATGTAAAATTACCTGGCATTAGTCCAAGAGGACTATGGATATAAGTGTGTTCTACATTGACTGTATTAATATTTGATAACTTGGATTGGCTAGTGTGTCTTTTCACCTGACACCAAATCTCCATTTTTGAGAGAAGATGTGATTTGGATTCCTCAAAGTGATTTTTCTTTTTTTTTTTCTTTTCAAATTTGCCTATTTGAAGTATCTGTAAATAGCAGGGTTTAATTGCACTTTATTTTACAATTCTTATTGAATAAAATAAGTGTATTTCCTTTTCCTAACTTCCAACAGATGCAAAAAAAGCATTAAACTGAACTGAAAAAAGAACCCCTGAAAAGATCTTGTACCCATTACTTTTAATCACAAGCCCAGCATTTTATAAATTTAAAATTATATTTTTCTTGCTTATCTAATAAAACAAACTCAAACATATAGGGGGAAGAGTCTAGTTATTTGGCGTAAATTGGAATTCTTTGCCTTTTTTTATCAGCACATTGCCAGAGGGAACTCAAAATACCTGATAATCCATTTCCTGTTACAGCAAATATTTTATGACGGTGACATTTCCACCTTTCTGTATATGGATGATCAGATTTTCCTGCTATCTGTCTCATATTTTAATGGAAGGGTGTAGCTCTCCACGGGATAGGGATGTGGAAGTTTCAGCTTGGGCTTCCTCAGTTCTGCTTCTGGCTCACTCCAAAGAGGAGCAGGGATATCAGCTCTGGATCCAGAAGCGTTGACTAGTGCAGAGAAGGCTTTAATGTGTACAGCAAACCTTGCCCAGAATTACTCCTTGGCTTTGCCTTAGCTAAACCCTGCCAGTGGCTACACATAAATGAATGATTAATTCCAGATCCAAGCTGGCTTTACACACTCCTCTGGTTACTGACTTGGGCCTATGCTACCTTAAATCTCTGCAAATTGCTGCACTGCATGAAACAGATTTGGCCTTAGTGACTGTGATTGATAAATTTCATTTGACATGTCTCAGGTCATTTGCCTCTGGAACTGGGATTAGACAGATTTGTTTTGCAGGTGTGAGTCAAAGTCCAAATGTCCACGAAATCAGGAGTTTCAAAGGGAGACTGCAGCAAAGCTTGCCGTGTTTGTACCCTGCATTCACACACCGGCATATTCTTTCTTTTAAAAATTTTTTATCCCTGGGATCATCTCTTGAAAATCAGTATTTGGGAAAATCTGAGAAAAACAATGTTTGTGTTCAAAAAATTAATTTCTGGAAATGAAGTAGTGCTTTGGAAAACAGCAGTGGCACTGTGCCTCAGCTGTGCAGAGGCTGGAACATCCAGTACATAATTCTGGGTCTTCTTGATTGTCAGAAACGAGGCTCCAGATTTGGACACCAAATTTAGGTGTTACAGAGTTGTATAACGCCTATGTGTGTGATAAGTTTAGGCAATTATAGACAATAGAAATTTAATAAACAGTGAATTCAGAGAGATTTTTGGATTCCCAATATAGATGCCCATTCTCAGAAAATAAAAAGTAGTAGCAATATTCAGCTGCCAAATCATCAGTGCCTAGTGCCAGTTAGATGCTGTGGGCTAACCTGTGCATCCTCCTGTTGCTGCTGCAGCAGGACACTGGCTTCCCTCTGGGATGGGGTCATATAGCCCAGCCCTTTGTAGTTATATGACATCCTCCATGTCATCTCAAATGGCATCCACCATCCTTACTCAGGCAACTGAGTTCTTACTCATTGACTTCACTGACCAGATGTTCATTAGCTGTGCTGAGGGTTGATAAATCTAGCTGGTCTATAAACACCTGCACTGTAGACCCTTAAAAAAATTATGTGGAGGCAGTAACCACCCTTGGTTTATATCTGCTTCCCATGAGTGTGTCAAATACAGTCAAAACAGCAGAGCAATCTTATTGGGTCTGACAGCTGCCCAGCAGTAATGAGTGATGCTGGCTGGGAGTTTGTGCTGGTGCACCATGACTGAATCACTCATCTTAATCTTCACTAAGCTGAGCAGAGGTCACAGAACATGTTTGATATTTCACCAGATTCCTCTAATGCTGTGTTCAAGAGCAGTGAGTTGGGCTGGGTTTTTTTTAAGACTTGTTTTCCTGTAGGCTTTTCCTGGCACAGTTCAGGGCTGTGTCACCTCTCAGCAGGACTGATTAGTCTGGCATGGAGCACTGCCCTGAGACAGACATGATACTTCCAGCTCTGAATGATTACTCGAGCATGCCTTAATGGGTACACAGCCCTACATGTCTATGCATCCAAAGACTACATTAGCTACTACATCACACTGAGAACATATGCCTTTTTGATAATCAGAATGTTTTTCTGATTCACTGTCTTTTAGAATTCAATCCTTCCTCCTGCAGGTGTGAATGAAATATGAATTTTCAGGTGAATGTGTCTTATGCTTATATTGCTCTACAGAACTTACCTTATTTGCCAGGTTCCCATATAGTGCCATTAAGGACTAAAATGCTAACATCACTTCCAGAAGCAGAGGGTTTTTCACTGGAGATCTGACATCCTCACAGGCATGACTCTGCTCAGCTTACAAAGGCTGACAGCAGCTCTGAATTGGGAAGATTGAATCTTGCTTCTTTATTCTTTAATTAACTTATCCTCTGCTGCACTGTCTAGTTAATATTAATGTGCTGTCCTTGAGCTCCACTACTTACCCATGTCACTATCGTAGAATCATAGAATATCAGATTAGAAGGGGCTTCAGGGATCCTCTGGTCCAAGATATTAACCAGTGTTGGACTCAATATTGATCCCTGGGGACCCCAAGTGTGACAGATTGACAACTTGAAGGAAGCTATTTACCACCTGTCAGCCAATTCCCCATCCACTGCACAGACCACTTGTCCAGACCTTAACATAGGAGGAGACCATGTGAAACCCCATCAAAACCTTGGAGAAATCTATGTAGACAGTGTCCACTGCTGGACTCGTCCTTGGTGAATCCATACTGGCTTTTCCCAATCATGTGCTTCTGATGGCTCCCAGAAGGCTTTATTCCATAGCTTTCCCAGGGACTGAACAAGACTGACAGGCCTATCATTTCCTGGATCCTCCTTTAAGCCCTTCCTGTACATAGAGTCAGCATCAGCTTTCTTCCAGTCTTCTGGGACATCACCCAGTCTCCACAGCTTCTCAGAGATTATGGAAAGTGGCCTTGCCATGATGTCAGAAAGCTCTCAACACCCTCAGCAGGTGATGCCAGGGCACATGGATTTGTAGGGCTCAGGCTCCTATGACAGTTCACACCCCAATCCTTCCTCCACTGACAGTGGGTCTGTGTTCACATCAGCCTGGATTTCTGTTCCCAAGGCCTGGGGCACAACAGTGCTGGAGAGACAGAGGCAAAGAAAGGGTTGAGAACTTCAGTCTTGTCAGTGCTGGGCTCAGCGTTCCCTGGCGCTGTTTCAGTCCCCTGGAAGGGCTGTCTGCTCCGTCTCAGGAGTCCCTGCCTCTGGAACTCTTCTGTAACTCCATCCACCACTCAGCCTCAGGAAGTACTGTGTCCCCCATCTGCCCCACCGAGTGATCTGTGTGATCTTCCACTGCCAAACAATTAAAATATCCCTTTCTCTTGCTTTTAATTAACTTACTGGCTATATTTCATGAGGTGGAATTATTCTGGTTCACAAAATCTAAGTATTTGAATTTATGAAGGTGGTGAAAGTGAGCAAGTACTTGGAATTCAAATATTCTCTGTGGCTGCTCACATAGAAAACCCAAATATTTGCTTAGCTCTAAAATGAATTAACAGCAATTGGGTAGTTTGCCTTCTGCTACTTATACTAAATGTTTCTGACAGATGAATGAAAATTGAAGGGAAATCATATGCTTTATTTTAAATTAATAGTTAACTGAAAAGCAGCCAACGTAATAAAAGTTCTAATCTAAGTCAAATTTTTTCTCAACTTCTTTCTAAATAAAACTAAAAAAGGTGTCCTCAAAATTTTAATTTACATATTTTTACAAAAAATTGATAAATATTTCTTAAAATGTGTTACAGAAGATTCAGAAAGAATGAAAAATCAATTTCAATCATCATAGAATGGAAAGAAATTTTACATTTAAAATTTTTCTGCATTCAAGGTGACTGTTTTTTCAACATATGCCTAAATAGTTGGTTTTAGTTCTACCTTGTCTTTGTAGTGCTTAGTAACCATAAATAAATTGAAAATCCAAATATTTCTCATAATTTAATACATTTAACAATCTACCTGGAAAGACTGAAAAATCATTAAAACTTTATGGACAATGAAATGAATTTGGAATGCACAGATGCATAAAAATGCAAAAAGAATAAACCAAATGTTCTAAAACTTCTCTGCACATAACATGTTAGTAAAAATATTGCCACCCTTAACCATATACTCCAATGACACTGAATAAATATATTATCTGACCATGAAAGTAATGCTGTATCTACTAGAGTTTTTGTGCAATAAGATTTTTGCTTAATGGCTATTGACATTTTATGCCTCGTAAATAAATAAATCAATTCATTTTTTTTGTGTGAAACTAGGTATTAAAGCAAAATATGAATTATGTGCAAATCAAAGTATATTGCCTGCGCTAAACAATGAAGCATAGGCACAGCATAACACAAAAAGTAGGAGGTTTCAACACGTTTGTTGACTGACTTAGAGGTGCAGCTCCATGTGTATCACCTACAGAAATCCCTGCCAGGCTGCACCGGGCAGGCACTGAAGCACCGGCTGTCTGAGAGGACTCGTACACAACAGTGCACTCCATATCACCTCTTTTTGTATTGGCAGGCCATGCCCTGTCTTTGGACACCTGCTGCTTGCAAGAGTACCTGACCTGAGCACTAATTCCCAGGGAAATGACTGGAATAACTGAATAATTGTTCTTGCTGGATTGTGTTGGACATGCTTATGACGACGATTTGCAGGAGCTAAATGAAGTTCAGCTGCTGAACTTCATCTAGTCCAGCTCTGGTTTTAATCTCATCATGTAAAAAATTCAGTTGCTTTATGACAGAGATTCAATGGAACGGTGATGTCAGAACTCTACATTTAATTTACCGGTAGGCAGAAGCTGAGGTGGAAGCTGAGACCTGTCCCCACAGGGTTTACCCGCAGCAGGCCACTGCAGGAATGGAGGTAAAGCTTACACACCACTTATTTGCAACCCAGTCGACTGGGAAATAGAACTCTCCCTTTTGCAGTAGTGCATTTTTAGTTCTGACATCTCAGAGTTCCAAGCTGTTTTATGCTTTTTGCATCTTCACAAAGCCAGCGGAGTTATTCTAGGTTGTCTCTGTACACGAGGTTGAGGAGAAGAAAAGAAATATGAAAAGGGAAGTATGAAACATGAAATATGCAATGTGAAATGAGAAGTAGGTCTCCTCTCATTAATGTTTTCTATTCATAGAATCCAGGTCCTGGTTTCTGATATACTTCAGTAACAACCAGATTTGATTCCTACCTGTGATACCCAGTAATCATCAGTAATCCTGTCATGAAAAGTGGTTATTATGATAGCCTTTACCTGCAAGCTGGTGGGACACTTCATCCAGTTTGGCTTTTTCCACTTGCTTATAATTAATGATCAGCGCAGTGTAGTCCAATAAAGACGCAGAAGACTTCAATACACAGCTTGGATCTGACTATATTGCCACTGGACAGGTTGTACCTTGCAAAGCAAAAAGAGCAAGTGCTGGTTTTACAGATAAACCTCAACATCATCAGGACACATTCATGTGTTGCTGCAGAAAGCAGTTATATAGTGTGGTAACATGAAGAGTATGATTTTGGATGCACTTTTAATTCTAGTTGGAAATGCCCTAATTCTGAATGAATTTCTAGGTTTACCTGTGCCTTTCCACTTCCAATCTCAAACCTCTCTTTTCAAGCAACAGGCTTGTCCCTAGATGTCTTTTGGGGTGGAAATCTATTGTCTATCTCACACTTAAACAGCCAAATCCCAGGAATTTTCTCCACTATTTAAGATTTCACCACAGGCACCAGTCCACTCCTTATCATTTTTGTGGTGCTCAGGATAAAGGGCAACCTCTCAGATCAAAGCAAATCTCAGGTATTTATATCACGAAAGAGGGACAAAAATGAAGACAGAAGAAAATCTCAGGGCAGCTACATTTCATTCCTCCCTTGGAAATCTTGAAAACCTCATCTTAGACCCACTTTTTCCCCTGGGACCTGGACTGAGCATAGGAGAAATTCTCCAAGCACTCAGTTTAATTCTCAGATGTTGGTCATATGCTGCCTGGTGTAATCTGGGTTGCACACCCTTTCTCAGGCCAGACAAATTGTACTGAGGCTATTGTACAGCTGCTGAGTCCATGGAGGCTGAAATTGAAATGTGTAATTATATGACACAGCTTGATACAAGCTTAACGTTCCCTACCTGACACTGTTTTAAAAGGGGACTTAGTTGTGCCAAGGTGATTAATATATTAATCAGGGGCTTGAGAACTTACCAGAGCTGTCTAATTAAAACAGCAAAAGCCATCCAGACAGACAAAAGGCAGATACATGCAGAATTGAGAGCAAAACTATTCAGTCTTAAGCAGACCAGATGTTGCCATCAATCCAATCAAGCAGGCTGATTGAATTGCTAGAATTTAATAGGTGAAATACTGCAGTGTATTTGCCCAAAGCATGTATGCCCTGAATAATATTATTGTTCTTTACCAGTTTGCTGTGGAAGTCACTAAAAGGCTATTTTAAATTTAATTTCGTTTAAACAGGAACATTGTTTTAAAGGTTGCCATTGTGGAAATTTTCTCTTTATAATTTTCTAAAAAGAAATAAGACAGTAAACTCATTTCAAATCCAGATACCTGTACAATATTTTTATACAGGATATCTTGTACTCTTTCCAAATATTTCTTCCCATTTTAATGATATGTAAGCTTTATTCCTGTCCTGACTGGAGACTTTTGGAAGACTCTTGCAAGTCATAACGAATGACACTTCAAACAAATCACCATTATTAAGAGATCTTTTTGCTGGGAAGGAAGCCAGTACAGAGAAGACAAAGGAGAAAAAATAACTTTTCAGTGAATTCTGTATCTCCAAGTATTTCATAACTACCACTAACAATATTTGTTGTCTCTATGACTCTATTCACATACATTTTTCAGTGTTGCCTTGAACCTAATGAAATCTGTTCATCTTCTCTCTTGTGATTTGTTTTTAAACTCTGGAAGATGTTTGCAATGGCTGTGCAATTGTACGGTTCTAATCTGTTGAAAATCAGCTTAAAAAAATAATGTCTGATTGCTCAAACACCGCTGCCAAATCACAGAGCCTGGATCTTAAAACAGGGTTTGCTACTCTGGACCATGCTTCCCTCTAGGCATGAAGTATTACCTCAGAACACCATAAATTTACTGGATGCAAACTGAAGGTGTAATCACTGATAGGTATGATCTATAACACAAGATAAGGCTACATTTTTCCTGGTGATCTCTCAAGACAGCTGGTAAACGTTCACCTGTATTTATTTGTATCCCCAAGCCTGCGCTGGCTGGATCTGGGTAGAGAACATACAGATCAGTTATCTACCAGCCCCTAATATGTACCATCCTTTGAATATATTGTCACAGATACCATTTGCCACTAAACACTGTTCTTTGCAACTCAAATACCCATCCAAAACTTGTGTTGAAGTTATCCATATGCCAAGCTTTTCATTTCACACTTGTTTCCTTCTTCACTATCACTGCAGATATCTACAAGTATTTGTGCTGTTTCCTGTAGCAGATAAGTGATTTCTGGTAATGTTTGCTTTAGAAACTTAAATGCTGCACCAGAGCCATATTTATTTCTTTATTTTAGATATAATCTGATACATCTTGGGAATGTAATTTCTTCTAGGTCTATTTGAAGAGACATTTTATGAGCAGTTTTACAGGGAAAAAAATGAAAGAGAAGCTTGCAGTGCGGGGTGGCTATGCTGAAGGCTGAAGTTCTGTTTCTGAAGGGTCTGGAAACCAACCTAACTGACAAAACTGCCCAACTTGTTTATGAAAAGTATCTACTGAACATGTCTCTCACAGTTTCTCCATAGAGGCCTAGTTAGGACAAAGGGCAAATAAAAACCTGCATGGGCAGCTCTTGGAAGACTTCAAGTGCAGGTTATGGAAAGATGTGGGAATTTTGGGACAGAAGGTCTGCACTGACACACTCTGTTCTGAATCATAGCACACTAATTTGTAACTACCAAGTTCAGTGGCTTATCCTCCAAGTATTTCAAGAAAATTCTGAAGGGGAGATATAGATACAAAGCAACGGTCCACCACTATGTGGGACACCGATATATTTCAAAACAAGACAAAGATCACCCCACATCACATTTTGAAATAACATGTAGAGCTGGAAGACATCTTCTTAACCCACTGATTTTGGAACGTGTTAGTCTGTGAGTTTCTCCATAATGTTTGTAAATCGATGGAAGAAGCCAGGAACTGTTTGTCATGTTTCTGCCTGGGATTTCCTGGATTGAAATACACACACACACACACACACATGTTGCACAGCTGCCTTCTGTGTGACAGCGAGCCAGATGTGCTCTAGATATGTTGAACTCACAGTGCAAAAGCAGATCAATAAATTCTGTACAAACAGCCCAAATCTTGTTCTCTTATTTAAAGAACATTTCCAGGTGAAAGAGACTGTTGTGCCTGTTAGTCTCACCCAGGAATCAGGACTTCACCCAACCAGCACTTCACTCTAGATCTTCTCTGGCAAGATAATTGTTCTGCAGCTGTTCTGAGGCAGACTGGCAGCTGGATCTCTAACTGTGATCAAGCAGAGCATGGAATAAAGATTTCCCAAGCTTTCTTTTCTTAGGCATTCTGGCAACATGGCAGGTGTTGGAGGATTATCCCTACATGATGAAAGAGGCAGGAACACCTGCCCACAGTTGAGCAGTTTACATGTTTGGATTCATCTTTAAAAATGCTTAATCAGAACTCCTGTGATTAGACTGTATTTTAATACTGGAATGCTCACATTTCTCCCATTTTACTTTCTGAAATGAATACACCTTTTTTAAATTTTTTTTTTATTCCAGTGGCTAAATCACTTGAAATCCTTTGACAGGCTTTGTCAAAGCACAAGATTCCACAAAATAATTTGAAGAGTTTATTAAAAAGCTAAGTGGAAACTGTGGGATAGAACTGTATTGTTCACAAAAGATAACATCAAGTATCCATTTCACAAAGAGCAACCAGGAAATGATTAATTATATTGTGACACCCTTGCTGCAACAGTGATACTTAATCTGGTAAGTAGCTACTTCAAAAGACATGGAAGTAAGTTTAGAGATCTCACTGTAAAAATCAGTGACAGGCTTTGAACCCAATTTGTGTAATTTTTGGAGAACATGGATCAATAAGTGATAATCTTATTATAAATCATTGTTTAATCAGTACTTTGGCTCTTTGAAGAAGTAGCTCAATCCAAAGATCAACACATGAAAGAAAAAAATTAGAGTTTAAGCAACTAGGGGAATATATTGGCCATTTAAAATCTATATGGATAAAATTAATGATTTATAATGAACCATAAAAATCTCTGATTGGAATATTAACTAAAGGAATACGGCCTTAAATTGGGTATTATTACAGAACCTACTTTAACAAAAAATATGCCAGTGATTTGTCAGATGTCATAAGCATGTCTCAGAATTACTAGGGAGGTCTTATGCAGGAGTCAGTATAGATTTGGGACATTTTCATTCTTTCTTGATTTGGGATATTTCAGGGGTTAAAGCTAAGGAATGCCATCTATATCTGGGACTGAGACCTCCAAATACCTCTCGTGAACTTTGTTGATACCTGAAAGATCATACACAGCTGTTGCCACAGCTTAGATTTGAGAATCAGATTTGGGTAGACTCAGCTGTCTTTTGGAGAATAATATTTTTTTAATATTGACTCTACAGAAAATTTGGCTTCCAGCTTTATCTGCTCTTGATTTCACCTGAGATGTTTGCCTGAACTGGCATCAACTTCCCTCCCTAAGTGGCATAACTCTACATAAGATATCTGTAGCTATGACTAAAATGACATATTTTCTCTTAGCTATTCTGCCTGCTTTTAGAAGGACAGATTTTCATTATATTTTAGATTCATTGTCTAGGTTGTAACATGTGGTTATAACAAAACCTTTGTTGGCAGCCTACCTTGTAATAACCAGTGACTGCAGAATGAGACACTGGAGATGTTCAAGAAGGGTCAAAAGGATTTGAGACAACTGGTGATTTTGTACATAATTTTCAGTCTTGATTGTTCAAGTTTAAGTTCTTCAGTGCCTATATAAGAACTACAGTCTAAATGACTTTGCTTTCAAAGGAATGGACACAACCACCTTGGAATCTCTTTTGAGGAGGGTTCTACCCAGTTCTTACATGTGAGATCTAGGTGGGCATATCTCTGACAACTCCGATTGTAGGAGCCAGTGAGCATGTACCCCAATTCTGTTCCCCTGATCGGTCCCTGCCTCTGTCCTGACTCCGGTCCAGAAAGCTCCTCCCTCCCCGTTCTCCCACTGGCCCTGTCCCTTTGTCCCTCCCCCAGAGTTTCTCTATTGTTCCCTTACCCAGCCCTGCCCATGAACCGCCCCTGTCCCCTCAGTCCATTGGTCCCTGATGCTCTCCCCGCCCCCATATAAAAATCCCGGACCCTCCATTGTTCTTGTCTTTGCCCCTGGGTACCCTTCACGTGGTAGTTTGAGTAAATCTACTCCGCGGAGCCCCATGCAAAGACCCTTCCCGTCTCTTTGCCGTCGGTTTGTTGGAAGAAGCCAGCCGGAGCGTGAATAACCCTGGCCAGCGGCTAATGACATCTGATGAAAGCTTTTCTTGGCCCACTGGCTTTGACCACAGAGATGCCTTCCTTCAGTCAGAAAAATTCTATCAGATCTAATGAGCCTCACATCAAACCGACAAAACTCATGTGCTTGTCCCCTTCCCTCCTCCCACAATGACACTAACAATAAATAGCACTTCCTCCCTCCCCCCAGAGCTCAACAGGGACTGTGAATGTAGGATTCTGCTTCCCACTGAACCTTGAGAAGGGAAGAAACTTTGTGAACAGTTCCCCTGCCTGTGTTCCCCATCCCCTCCCAACCACACAGCACCTGAAAATGAAGGTGACTAGTGCAGCACAGCCATGGTATATCTAGTGATTACATTTCTGCTAGGATGGCTCTGTTTCTCCTTAGAACCCAAAGGAATTGCTGTGACATAAATTGCCATGTACAGCACTAAGGAACTTCCCCACACTGATCAATCTAAGGGCAATTTATGTGCAAGAACCATGAAATGAAGCTAAGTTACTCTGGCACCTAATAAGGGAGTGAGATGACATTTTTCTCTGATTTAAAAGCCCACAACTCCTTAATTATAGAGCATTGGGCCAAACCCATCTTAATTTCATGCATTTTTAGGTTTACCATAATGAGGATTCTTGTTCTTATTTGGATTAAATTTTTAGCTTGCTTTTACATTCTGAGCCCCTTGCAAAGAATTTAACAACCAATCTGCCAGCACAAACATCACTCCTGGTTACCTATTCAAAAGCATAGAGAAAACAGCCATACTTCTCTCTGATCAGTGGGGAGGGCTGATGTTACTAACCCAAAGGGAGAGTAAATGATTTAAATTGTTTGTTATATCATGTCAATGTCTAAATCTCAGATGCTAACTGTAGGTAATTTGCTAATATGCATCAATGTCACCATATATGTTGCCACTTCTCTTCTCCTAAAAATTTTTCAGGTGCAGAAACTAGTGTGGGCCTTCAGAGGCACACCCTAAATTATTCAGGTAATTTACTCTTCTGCCAATTAACTTGGTATTTCCAGAAGTCCTTGCATAAATGGGTATGTAATGCACCCCCCCAATCAGTTTTCTTCCACTACCCATGACAACACCCTTCAATGAATTTCCTTTCTTCTTGTGTCTGCAGAATGTGGATCCCTGACAAGCTGTCAGCATCACCCCAGACATTTCACAGTGCTGACAGCCCTCCTCTGATGTACAACACGGGACACTGGATGAATCAAAACAACTGGGGAGCGCGACAATGACATCAAGGGGATACAGTTTGGAGGGCCTAATTGAGGTGATACACTTTAGTCATCAGGGTAGCAACATGTTTGTTGACAAGAATCTTTTATCTTTGCCAGAAGAACATATTTTTTACTGCAGGTCAGATTATGCTTGAAGTGTGAAATGGTGCAAATGAAGGATGGACCACTCATTTAATAATTAATCTCCTAATTTAAAAGCAAAAGTTTGCTATACCCATAACAGCATTTTCCCTTTCTTTTTTATTCTTTTTCCTTTTTTTATTGAAGTGTGCTTTCATAGTTCTTATTACTGGAAAGTACCTGGCTTCTCAACAGCAATATTAACTCAATTTTTATTCCCTTAGAGATGTGCTAACATTTTATCCAGAAACAGTTTAGAAAGGAAGTAAATCTTCCACTGGATTTTTAGATTGGTTTACTTACACAATTAAAAATAAATGAAAACATTTAGAGTCCAGTTTGAAGTCTGTTCTCTATAAAATGCACAGGGATCCATGCTGGCAACTTCTATTAATACTAATGGAAGTTATTAACTATGTCTTCCCCAGGCATTGACAGGAGAATTTCCTGCTCATTTGTAAAGTAGGTGGAAAGCGAATGATCCTCTTCTCTGTTACGCTCCTGGAAATGTGCATTAGGTATGTTTATGAAGGAAAATCAAAATTCTTTTTTCAGAGGATTCTGTGGAAAGGTAGTAGAAGTTAGAAAATCAATGAACGTGGCACTGTACTAGATCAAAAAATGACCTTGGCTGATATTTGTGTTGCAGCAAGTGCTGTCTTTGATAAATGGCTCTTGTAAGTCCATGGGAATGTTATACCATCCCATCTGAGATAAAAAAGTTTAAGTGCTTCTGATGAACTTTCTAAATGCCAGCCAACAGATGCACTTGGGGGCTATTAACTTTTGTACACTTACAAATGGCAAAACATAAATACAAATGAAATACAGGAATGAAATGGGTAAACTCCTGACGAGAGGAGCACCAGCGTCCACTGCCTGCTGAAGGAAGACATATCTCTGACATATCATTAATCAGAACTAGCTGAAATAAATTGCACATAAAATGTCAGAGGAATTTTGAAAGTAATTTTGTGTATTGTCTGCAGATTTGGAGGAATGATTTGTGTACAGCTGTTCAGCAAGTCCATTTTCTTACAGGTTTTCAAGCACTTGATTTGATTTTTATTAACTTATACACACAGAGGTTTATTAGTTTTACCAAACCAGAAGTGCATACATGCTGTGCTGTGTTGATCCAATGACCTGAATTCTCAGATGATTCAGGTTGTATTATGCCTCTGTCCTGGACAGATCAATATTGCTGTGGGAAAGAACAGCAGGTAATGTGGGTATTTGCTTCTTCATACATCACTTCACGTTTTCAGAATCTGATAAATAAGAATGGCACTCAAAATCTTTCTTTTTTACTTATACATTTGGCTATGGCCAAAATATCTACAAATTGATATTAATTTCATGTAAAATGGTGGACCCATATTTTAAATCCTCCACTGTTCAGTGGGGATTTATGCTTACTCTATGTTCACACTATAGCCGGACTCTTTAAGACTGATTGCCTGCAGTGAATTAGAAGAGATAAAAATGTGGTATCATACTTACCCATAAAGTCCTACAAGCTGACAAATTCAGAGCTGCTATTAGTTGTTCTCATCTGGAAAGAACCAGCTTGCAGAGAAAGAAAAGGACAATTTGGTAATTTTTAAATGAATACCACAGAAAACTTCTCTCTTAAGGAGGAACCAGAATACTTTGAATGTAAGTAACTTCCATGGAAATAAAAAGGTACTTTGGAGTAAATGGGTCAGTATAATTGTTTAGGCATGCTGACAATACAAACTGTTCTGCAACTTTAAGGTATGGAGACAAAACAAGGTATCAAATTATTTTAAAATCACTTTGTTGCTAATCTTCCCAGCAGGAGACAGCACGTGCATGATACTGATTCTCCTGATAGAGCTATCACAGAAACAATTTGCCGTGATACTTTCTTTAATGGCCTCTCCCCATCTTGTTGGAAATATTCCATTTCTTTAATATTTTATACTTTTACAATGAGTATTTATATTACTTAATAAATATGGAAAACAGAGTCTATTTATTTGAAGATTCTACTCTTTCTGTTCGTACTGTAGAGACTTCCCTGTTTTTTTGCAAATTGGAACCACACTGAAAATGCCCATTCATATTGCAACCCTAGCATACAGAGTTTCTCTGAGCAAAAACTCTTAAAGCAAAATTTTGGCTTGGAAAGCTTTCAGAATTTTCCATTTCAGTATCACAAAGAGCCTTCACTTCCCACCTAGGCATCAATGAAGCAATAAAAGATTTAGAAGAATAAAATATTTGAGTATGCTGAGAGCTTAAAGCTCTGTAATCACAAGATGCTTCTCCTTTTCTGTAGCTTTACTGAAACTTGCATTTATTTGAATCTCATTTCAAGCTTATAAATGGAGATGTTCAACACACATACACACATGATGGTGCCACAACACGTGGGTGTCATGGCTAAGGATTTCTGTTAGGAAAGCTGGAGGATTAACTGAGATCATAGAGCTGGTAGAGAGATGAAACAATACAAATTAGTTATGAAAAATGAAACTTCTAGTGAGGCCATAAGGCTTGGTTTTTGGTCATATATAAAAGATTTGTTTTTATTAAAGAACATAAGCCATATACTGAGCCTGAAGCATATTGCATGGATGAGTCAAGCCCAAATCAATATAGCCGAGTAAACCTACTCAAAATTTCCTGCACACTGAAAGGAATGATGGCTGTGCAGTCAAACCGAGGAGAAGGCACTTGAGATTCTTACCTGTAATACATGAAGCAAATGCACATTTTTAGTTAAGCATGGACACAAAATGCCAAATTGAAAAATCTTATGCTCAGGCATAGTTCATGTAGTTATTTGTCTCATTTTCTGCTTGTATGTTCATCTTGTCATATTTTGCTTTGAATTTCAAGCTCCAACAATGCCTTCATCTCAATACCAGGAATTCACTTGAATTTTATCAGTTTCATGAGTTTAATGTCAACATAAATCTGTCCTGTATTTGTTGCAAGGACTGATAGCATTGGGCTATTTTCCAAGTAGGCAGTGAGACCCCCTGGTTACCTGGTACCTGACACATCCTTTGTGCCCTCTTCACTTCAGCAGGTTTTTCTCCATGGTCATGTAGAAACAAAATATGGCTCAGCACAATAAATCAAGGCAAATCAGGGGTTATAGCTCATCTTCACCAGATTGCAATGGCAATGAAAACTAAAGTGCTGCAGTGAAAGAGCACTGCTGCCTCTGAATGCAGCACTGCAAAGCAAATAAATGTCATGAGGGGGGCGGGGGGTGGTGCTGATAAACACGGTAATACCTGCTTATCTGCCCTTTTCTCTGACACTGGGCATCAGCAGTCCTAAAATGCATAAGAACAGGGCAAATACCCCCAGCCTCTAGTAGTTTGTACCTCCAGGTACCACCAGGGATCTCCAGGTGCCTTTGTATTTCATAGTTCTCAGCGGATTTCTTTACTTTTTTCTAATGGTTTTCTAAGCATGTGAAAATATTTAGTAGCCAACTACATCCTAGTTGAAAAAAAATGAACATGTTCATTACACGAAGAAAAAGGGAGCAGCAGTAGGATTAGTGCACTTATGAATAACACTGGTTGCTAAAGCTGGGCTAGGTGAACATGAGTATCTCTTGGGGATTTGCAGCTGTGTCTACTTTCTAGATCTTAAACAGCAAATCCAATGTGAATTCTTTCTCTACTACAAAAAAGAAAAAAAAAAAGAAAATGCAGAGCCCAGTTTGCACCCAGGACTCTGCATCCCTGCTGTGGACATATGCATCTACAGTTCGACCAAACAATTTAATATAATGTTCTGTTTGATCTGGATGCACTTCCTTCATGTAATGTAACCAGAAGTTTCATTACCACTGGACTACAAAAATAATGTTTCTGCTTGGCAGAGTTGCAGTCTGTACAAAACACATCAACATTCAGCTAAAGCAGGCTCTGCAGTTCAGGTATGTCCAATGAAGGATGCAAGCTGAGGACGAGAAAACGTTCCTTAATTTTCCTGTCTTGGGCAAGAGTTGGAAAGGAAATGACACAGAGCAACCACAGAGCATCAATAAAAGCTTCCATTAGCTGAGGTGGGGCACCCTGGGTTAGCCCACAGACACTGTGGCTGAAGAAGAAAGCAGGGCAGTTGACAGCAGTAATTTCAGCAATTAGCCTGCTGCTGGAACAATTAATGGAGACAGATAGGGGAAAGATTTGCAATGTAAAAATAAGCAAGTTAAAGCTTTAGGAAAATTTGTTGAGACGGTTGAATAAAGGGAGTGTTTATCTTGCACTGCAGAGCTGCCGAGGGCTGCCACCAGGGCACAGACTGGGAAGAGCCCACAGGCAGGGCTGGGCACGGTGCAGCTCGGGGTGGAGCTGGGGGGCACAGCCCAGGGTGCCACAGGTGGTGCCAGGTACGTGTGGCACTGTGGCAGCCCTGTCCCCAGCACCCACAGTGGCTGCTGTGCCCGACTGCCTCAGACCAGATGTTTTCTCATCAATGTGATTGGCCAATTGCCACTTTTTGAAACCAATGGATTGGCTCCACGTTTCCTTTTGTCCAGGAAGTGATCCTATGTAAAAAATACACAATACATATCTACCACTCCTCCAACAGATAAGCATATATTTTTATATTTATAACATATTACATATAAAGTTGCATGTAAAATTGTACAAACATATGTAAATAAATACATATTTTAATTATAAATACACAGCTGCATATAAAATGTGTTTACATCTTTATGTACAACACCTATATTTGTACATATTTAAACTAAATACATATCCTTAAATGTGTGGGTGAGTAACAAAAACCAGCTTTAATAAGAGCAAGTGAATGATTGGTTAAATTTTAATGTGAATGGAAAGTAATGAGACAAAATCAAGAGGCTGTTGCAGGGCCCCCAGCTCCAAAAGCTGCTGGAGAAACCCTCACATCTCTGGAGTGAGAGAAATGTCAGATGGGGTAGTGATAGACACAAACATGCTGAAAAATGAGGAATCAGAGGTCAGGGTGCCTCCCCAGCCTGTCCTTTTCTGCCCCACAGCATGTTCTGCTTCTGCTGAAACCCCATTCTGTGCTGGGGAGGACCAGGAGCACCCATTTTTGACCCTCCCCCGCAGCTGCTGGGTTCTTAGGAGAGTGCTGGTTTTGGAAATGTCTCATTGTACCCTTTGGGAGCTGGTGGTGATTAATCTTTCTACTTTGCCCCACTGCTGGGAGTCATTAGCATTTATTCAGTCTCTGCTTCATACCTGTTAATTCAGAGAAGTTGCAGGTAGGTCTGTGCTGGGATTTTGATGACCTGCTGCTGGAGGCCTCAGCAACACGAGTAATTTTTACAGTCTTTCTCCTGCTGGTATTTTGCATCCATGTGTCCACGTTGTCTCTCCACTAATGTCAATATAAAAATGTTTACAACAGCTTTCCACAGCCCTAGAAGATTCCCAGGCTTCTATTTCCTAGTATTTATTATCTGCTGAAAAAAATGACAGCTACTTCTAATGGTTTGTAAGTTTTCTTAAGTCACCAGACCTGTGATGTTGCCCCTCAAAATACAGCAGTGTGTGAAAAACTTTCAATTCTTCTCCTGCAGAATTGAAAATTAATATTGAAATTAATTTCCTTCTATACAGTTATTTTGTCTATAAATTCTATCTTACCCTGTCTTCATAAATATCTGTTTTATTGGATTCTTATAAGCTTTATTCCATGCTTCTGCGCTTTTCAGAGAGTACATTACTCACTTTACATTATCCCTTCTTACCCATGAAAAACGGTTTGAGAAGAGGAAACAAACTGAGTTAGGATACTGTTTCACCAACTTTCCTGCCATATATTATCACGGTTACACGACTGGCTAATCAGAAATTTATTGGAAATAATAGAGATGTCATTTGATATCAGATGTAGATTTTGATCCAGGATCAAATGCCACATTTGTAGTTGGGAGTAGCAACTGACTCTCTTCTGACATTAGCAGTGGAGTATTCAATGCCAGATAGGCAAGATGGAATTCGGTTCCAGAAATCTATTTTTAGGAAAGTCAAGGAAAACTGAGGTGACCAAGAGTAGGGCAGACATTTTTTTAAGACTTTATATTAGTAAGAGGAAACATTTTCTGCACAATTCCATCACAGAGCTGGTCTCATATGATGTTAAACATTGAAATTCAACTTTAAACACCTACACAGGGTTTGTACCTTCAGTCTCACATTGTCAGAAACAGCTCGAGAAATAATATTTCACAATATGAAGAAAGAAACTGTTCCAATATTTTATCATCAGACTCCTTAAATAATTTGGAAAGCTGCTTCAGTCACTAGAATGATTGTAAAAATCTGCTAATAAAAGTGTGTTCAAACAGTTTTACTCACTAAAGGGCGACTGATCTATGCAGGCCTTTGTTTTGGTTAGGATTGGTGTTCCCCATTACAGCCCTGACATCCAGCTCCAGGTACTAGAGCTGGCACAAAGGTGAAATAAATCAGTACTTAAAATGTGATTCATATTGTGCTGCATGTCCCCATTGCATCTCCTGCACCCTGTCAGACTGGAGAAAAAATTGAGAGCGACAATGTCTGCCAGAACAGCCAGGAAACTCCACCTTGCACCTGTGGCTCCTCAGTATAATTTTATGGATCAGGTACACAGATAAAGGAAAATGCTGCCTGAGACAACAATATGACAAGACTAATGTAAAGTTTATTTCCTTATTGACATTCACAATGCTTCTGCTGTTGGCATTTTGTCCTGGATTTTCACTTTAGTGGGTCTGTGTTGCCCATGAAGGGCAGCCCTGAGCAGAGCCCTGAAGCTGCCCCAGCAGCCCAGCAGAGTCCTGTTAGTGGCCCTTCCTCATACATGTATGCTATGATACACATATATAAATTCATATGTATAAGGTGTATCTATGGATAAATAATAATGCATATTTGTACACCTTTTAGATATATTTATGCAGACAAATGTAAATAAATACATGTCTAAAGCAACATGTCTTCTTTAAATGACTTTCCTTAAAAAGTCAAAGATGTTTCTCAATTAAGAAACCAAGTTTAGAGTTTCCTGCCTGCCATGGTCTTGAGGGTGATAGCAAGAAGTCATTTAGGTGCTCTATAACTTAGTCCTTACTTTATAAATTGAGGACAAAGCTTTCCCTTGAACATGAAGATTTTCAGCTTCAGAAGACTGGTATCTCTTACAAGGGGGTTGTAAAACACCCTCTAGAACAAAAGTTCATAATCAATTGGGATTTCTGGGTGCTACAGTAAAGAATAGCAGTGCAGAGTACTGTGGGATCAAATAGTGTAAAAGAACAACTATAGCACAATCTCTGTGCAGTTATAATTCACATCTATCTATGCTCTGAAAGCAGAGAAAACTAAGAATCGTTGGCTAAGGTGAGCAAACTCATCTGGGTTTGCTTTGTTCAAAAAGAAAAATAAACTGCACACTGATGAGAACACACTGATAATTAATTAGCAGAACTCAATTTCTTCAGAGAAGAGAATGGTGGTAACATTTTTCTTGCATTGATGCCCAGAAGTGTTGGTGAGGTGTGTGGTAACGTGCTTCAGAATACCTAAAGATGAAGATGAGCTGGAAGAGGGAATTGCCGTAGTGGAAAAAACAACAAAACTGGGAGACAGGATGGAGGAATAAGTGCTGCCCTTGCCAAGACAACACATGAGCTAATGGAAGCTCCCATTCTAGTACAGACACAATTTGTGGTGTCTCTTCATACAGCCACCCACCAGCTGAACTTTGGGTTAGTTTCCCCCACCCTCGCATCCCTTGACCAGCAGCATAACCAGCAGGTACTAAGATAAGAGTATACAACTTCTTCAAGGTAGATGTGGCTTAAAAATGCAATGATGTGGCGTGTTCACCATCCCTGACATAAACTGGAATACAGAATTTCTGTGGCTTGGGAGACTGGGTTCTGCTTACCTTTTAAATCTTCTCTAATTGGGGCTAGCGTTGGATAATGAAGTTATCCAGACAGAGGAACTCAGCGCTTTTTTTTTCCTTTTAGAATAGGAAGAACAAGAGCTGCTGGGGATCAGCTGTGAATGTACTATTGATTTCTCTCCTACTGTTACCGTGAATGACAAATGCCTTGTAAGACATTCTAATTTAGCTGGAAATAAGAGCTTTTCCAGCAAAGTGCAACAGCACCACCACAATGCTTCCAGCATGAGGGGAGGGTACATTTTGCCAGGGATTGCTTTTGGTTAACCATACTGGTGAAGTGATACAGAGCTTTGGACTTTCCAGCCTTGCCTGGACTAAATCCCTGGATTTTCAGTCAGTAATATTAATCATGCTTTATGTACATCACCATCAGTGTGGAGACAAGCCACTGATGAGCACTTGTCTGCCGTGGCACGTGGCAATCGCCCATGGCAGGCTTCTCACTTGGCAGCTTCAGTGGCATCAAACGGGCTGTGTTTGCTTGGGAGTTCCCAGGAGGCAGCAGAGCAGGCTGGAGAGAGTCAAGCCAAGTTTTATCTGTGCCTGTTATCCAGTTTTTTTATTTGAAATCTTGAAATATTTCAAATCTGAAGTGCTCTTTTGGCAGATTTGGGGAAGGATGAGGTGATATTTTCCCCAAACAGTCAAAAACTTCATGGGAAATGAAGAACTTATTTTGTGACCTGCACTACTCTTTCAGCCTCTGGTCAAACAAAGATATGGGTGTCCAATGTTTTGGACACTGGTGGTTTTATAATTTCAAGGGAGTATGTTGGAAGAGGAAATAAAAAGACTCTCACTATTCCAGCACATTTCAGAAACAGAAACTAAAATGCTTTTAGCTTTAAAGACAGAGCTTGACATCAAATTTGTATGATGGCTGAACTACCTTGGTTGAATTTTAGTATAAACTTTCCTGAGATCTCCTCTTAATATAGAATTTGATGCTTTTGCCTGTGTAATTGTACTAGACTGCTTAAAAAACATTCATCTTGCCTTATTACCAGTACCAGATCAAAGAAGGGCAATAACTAACCAGATGTTGCTGCATATGTGTCTGTTTGTGAATCTGCTTACTTTAGAGTACTTTAAGGAAAGACTGAGTAAAATTGTGTAATTGTAGCAATAGGAAACTGGGAATAATGCAACACTGTATTTTTATTCTCAAGTGATTTGAATAACTGAGCAAATCTGCTTTGAAAATATGAAGTCTGTGCCTAAACGACGAATTATTTCTTACTCTCAAGTTCTTGTGAAAAAAGTACATCAAAATTTATTCTCTGTACTCTTGCTACTTGTATACTCAGCTGTAATATTAGGTCAGTGTTTAACAGGATGCATAGCTATGGAAGCATTTCCAATTCCCATTTGAATGTGTTAAAGAAATATAAATGCTACAGTACAGTGCTCTGGACCTCACTGTGCTTTAAAAAGTAACAGTAAATTTTACAGAGGAAATTATTCAGTAATCCCATTTTTGTTGTTATTTTGTAAATTACAGATTAAAATACATTACAGTTAAAATGTAGCAGTTTCAATAAATATAAAGTAGGTGAAAGTCTGTGTAATTATACGCACATGAGTAGGAAGACCCTTTACCTGCTTTGATCCTGGTTTTAACAGAATTCAGGGTCTCAGGGAATATTTCCATGAGGATGAAATAATTATGATCAGAAGTAGCTGCTTTTGAATGGAGCCCTGTCTATTAACAGAAATTGCAGACAAAACCCTCTTTATGACAACACAGCAGGAACAAAACCAAGAAGCCTCTGCCTTCCATGTGGTTCTTTATTCTCTCCGTGCCAAAAGTGCCTGTACAGCAGTGTCATAGCTTTCCAGAATTGTTGTGTTTAGGTTTTATATTTTTCCCACTGGCTTTATGCCTCTGCCTCTAACAGAAACACACAGCCATGATCTAATCAGTTCCTTCTCTCCACTAACCATGTGGACACTTAATTATCCCCCGCCATCAGACTGAACTAAAAGTGTTTCAGCAGAACAATAGTTTTATATTCCTATGCACACTGTGCCTTTTTATTTTCTTTGCAGTTCTGGTGGCTTTCAGTGAATCAGCCCCGAACATTTTCCTCTTTCTGGCAGCCCTGTCTTCCAAGTTAAAATTCTTTACAGTTGTCACCAGCCTGAAAGTGGACCTCAACACCTTCTTTTCATAGGAAGCAGGTTTTGTTCTACGTGACCAACTGGGAACATACTGGTTATGTTGACATCTGTGCCTTTCAAGGTACACCTAAAACCCTCAGGAAATGTCTTTTACTCGCCTAAGATGGGGAGAATTGGACAGTTTCTTTCTAGTGTGAGTCATTACTTGAAATAAAGAGGAATGACTCCAAATTCGTATCAGCCAAATGCAAGAAAATGTCTGTAATTAGAAATCTTATGTTGCTTACTTAACTCTTATTTCAGGCATTCTGGAGGTCCATCACTCTTCTTTTTTTTTTCTTTTTTTTCCCTATGTAATTTTAAATTTCAAGAAAATAAATAGAAATTGTTCTTTCTGAGCAAAACTGGGTTATGCATTTAAATTTAATTTTTGATGCAGCTCTGCAGGGGATGGATTTGGGAAATAACAGAGTTTCAGGTTAATCATCAGTGTTTATCTTGCTGTAACAGGATCACCTGGAGCCACTAACTGTGCATTAAAAGTCCTTGTTTGAAATGCATGGGGTCTGTCATTAAAAATTTACAGTGTGAAATAATTGTAGAAGTTATCTCGTGTCCTATAGGTAAAATGGGATCTAACTTCTACAGGACGAGCTTTGTACTGCTTACAGTTGCACTGTAGCAAGCCGAAACTCTTTAGTTCTGCCCTCAAAAACCTGGAAGTATAACAAAATTTTTCCTATGAGAATGATTTGGCAGCCTGGACAACTGGAAAAATGTATTTAAGGAACTTCCTCAGAAAATTTGTTTTCCCCATTGCATCAAAGAATAGCTTTACTTAGAAAGAGTCTGCAGTGCAGAAGAATGTGGGAGGAAGCAGAGTATAAAAAAGAATTCGCCACCAGAAAGGAATGGATTAACAGAATTGATCAGAAGTTTCACAAGGGTTTTGTTTTGTTTTGTTCATAGATTTCTTTTGATTTTTTTTGGTGGTGTTTATTTGTCAAAACTGAAACCTTTACAAATTTGTGGGAAGTTTAGGTAATGGTGCATTTTGCTCTCAAAATTCCACTGAATTAATGATTTCAGCAATACTTCGAAGATCACAAAAAATCACACTTTAAGATCTGAAAAATAGATTTATTTTCTAGCTTGCACTTTAAGATTTGAAAAATAGATTTACTTTCCAGTTTGTGTAAAAAGAAACCCAAATTATCAAAACTTAAATATTTAGAAAACAATCTAGTGTTTTAACTGTTCTGCAGTCAATTCTCCTCGAGGGTCTGGCTAATACAAATGTGTGCAATTTTTAATTTTCATACCTTTTTGCAGTAATTTTTTTTTAATATCTTGAATTTTTTCTTTAATGGGAAAGCTATTTCACACTCACATCTGCTAATTAACTCAGTTATTCTTGCTCTTTGGAAATGAGTGATTGTCTCATAGATCTCAGCTACGTTATCTATGCCAGAAACAGTCAAGTAATCCTGTGAACCTAAAAACCCCAAAAAAGCACTAGATGATATTAATATTCATTTATCATTAATTTTTTAATAAAAATAATAAATGTGACTTACTTTTATGCAGTCTCATTCTCTATTGTGTCGCGTGTGTATGAACTGCTGATGTCAGATAAAACGCTGAGCTTTGGCAATGCTAAATCTCCTGTTTCCAAGAGGGATGTTGGGGTTCCTGAAGTTAATTTCTATTTTCCAAACCACAAACATACTGCAAAACCAGAAACATTTCTGGGTACAAATAATATTTAAACCTATTCTCTTTTCTTATCCTATGACTGCAAATCTGTGCTCCAGTGTTAATCTGTATTCCAGTAGATGTTGGAATTTACATGTCTGCAACCCTGCTGCAAAAAGCAAGCTCTGCTAATGAGTGCAGAAATGTTCCCCGATTTGAAATATAATGTATGTTAAAAATTACAATGCCAGAATCGTGCTAAGTGCACATGTTCTACCACTTTTTAACTGTTGTGAGTCACTTTTGAGTGGTTCACTGCAGAAATATATGTGCAATTTTCAGTAGATGGAAATACCACTGCCATGTTACATAAATTAAAAATATTTCAGAATACAGATCTGAATAGGACATGCTGGCTTACTATACATTTGGTGATAGAATTTATGTTTTCCTGTAAAGCATATTGGATTAATCAAGGAAGAGCTCTAAAATATTAGGTATTCTCCATGCAAAACTATGAAGAGGAGGTACTAGAGTAGCACAATAAAAAAAGTTTTAAATCACAGGGCAGCAATGTAAAGGTTGCATGTATTAATATTGTATCCTTATATATATGTTTTCCAGATAGTTTCAAGTTATGTCATGGAAGAAATAAAACATAGCAGTTCTATATTTATCTTATGGTAATGGAAATTCCTCATCAAGGTTTTACGCTGATTAAATTTAGCTATTTTTCTAACGTATTTTTTCATGGGAAGTTTTACTCTTTGCCTGTAAAGTTTATTTTTTGAAGAAAACATATTAAGCCAAAACTTTCAATGAAAATTTTTTTCCTAATTGTTTATTGGAGGGATTTTCTTTAATTTTCTGATTATTACTTGTTAAAAATTTAAAAATGGAAGTAAAGTAACCATGTAATTATAAGTACTCATTTGGTTGAGCCAAAGTATATTGCTCTAAAATTGTTGTTACATAATATAACATCTTTTCATATATTTCCATACATTAAAATTTTATTTTCCTAATTACTAGAAGTACTTTTTCTTAAAGTAAAGGGGTAAAAATTTTTGGCAGTAAAAACCTGGGAGACAAAACTTGCACTGTCTGCATGTGCTTAAAGGCACATGCCTGTTTAGTCTCTTCAGCAGCAGCAGAATAACTGATGTGTATTAGCTTAACTCCTCATATGTTAAATTATTCATAGGCTTAAGTATTTTCAGGACTCGACCATGGTTCTGATAAATTGCATGAGTCCTTAAATACTTGGCATTTGTTTCCCTTTAAATTTGATATGTAATGTCCATAAATATAGCGCTCATGTCTCTTTAACATATTATGGCACAGAGTTTTACCAGAATGTCTCTTTACATTCTTCGTCTTGTAATTCATATTAAATTGCACTGAATAATGCAAACATACAGACTTCTGTTGCAAACTGACTGAAAGTCTATCAAAATCCGCACTGTCTGATGCAATCAAAATTTCCTTGCTAAATCTGGTTCCCTCCCAAAGCTATTTATACATTTGCTAATGCCTCACTTTGTGTTACACCAGATAAGTCACTTTGCATTACAGCTGTGGAGTGTAACATGTCATAAATGGTGTAAGCAGGTGTGACATAGTGGAAAGCAGTGACTGGAACATGATATTCTAAAAAGTTATGCCAAAACACTCTGTAATAAAATTCTTACCATTGTTTTTCTTCAATACATACATACATTTAATATGCAGTCCTCAGCAGCATCCTTTGAAAATTAATGAAGAAGATCTTTTGATTGCTGATATGAAGGTTGTCAGAAACAAGCACCATTTCAAGCTTGGTATGCAGGGCAAAAGCTGTTAAAATATGTGAGTTCATGTATGATGTATTAGCCATGTTATCTTTACTGCCATAGGCCTGGTAGGAAATGTCTTGGATCATGCACTGGTTTACCTTATTTCACATCACAGACTGGGAGACACACATCTGTATAAACCCCTGTCTACTGGTGTAACAGGATTTCTCCTTACATGCATAATAATAACTCTTAAAGCAACACAATTTCCTGTTACAAACAAGTTTTATGTCAATGTGATCTTGTGTGTAAGCCCTTATAGATGTCTCTTCGTATCCATGTGCATTGTCACAGAATGGTAAATGAATTTCCATTTCCTCTTACTGTAATTAATTTAATTAAAATTAATTCACTCAAAAAAAAAAATCTGGAGCTCATGGTATGGTCTGAAGCCATGTAATTACCCACACTAATGATTTTGGGGCACCTCAAACCCAGCAGGAAGATGCCTGCATGAAACACACATCTCTCCAGTCCTTGACTCTCTGACCTTCCTTCATAGCTCACCATGGGGAGAGTCCCACACTGGTGCGTTTGTGTCCATTATAAACAGGGTGGGTTTTGGTTTTCACAAGAACAGATTGAGGTTATTAGGTATGGACCATCCTGCGTTTAGTAATAATCACTTTAGAATAATATTAATTTGGATAACATCCAGAATAAAGACATCTATTTCTACAAGCTATTTCTACATGAAAGGGTTTTCATAGTTGTGTAAAAGGCATTAGTGTTGCTTTGAAGGTTTGTTCACATTGAATGGAACCATAGAAGAAATTTTAAAAGGGAGTTCTGCACACTTCTGTGAAATGCAATTGTTCGTATCTTAAAACTGAACACCTGAAAGATCTGGCTTTGTTAGAATGGAAAAGCAACTATTTCATGTGGAAGATGTTAATTACTAATCAGAGAGCAGGAGACTAGGACAGAGATGGTATATTATTTTTGGCATAGCTGATACTAGACATGTAATTGGATCAATTGAATAATACAATGTGATTGACAACTGTGAGCAAAATTAAAGGTCATGTCATTTTATCAATAACATAAACCTGAAATTATGAAAATTTATACATTATTCACTTGAATAGTGTTGTCTGATTACACTGATTATAACAACCCACTGAGACCATGAAAAATATGTTTCTGTTGCTTAGATGTGAAAGGTTTTACATTGTTTTTTAAAAGACCTAAATGGGAAATTTTTAGCAAAAATAATTTTTGTACAACATAACTCTTAATATCCAGTTACAAAGGTATCTGATGTTTTTTCTTTCTTTCAGAAATGTTAGAGCTTCAGGAAATTTTAATGAGGCATAGGATTAAGAGTTGCTTAAAATAAGGTGATATCATGTGACTATCAAGTAGTTCTCTTTGTACCACACTTTCCCTCAATAAACATTTTAGCCCTTTGGAGTGAGAGAAAGGAAGAGAAAGGGAGAGAGACAAAAAAGGTATGTTGCTGCCTAGAAAAAACTGTTAATATAGATAAAATATCATTAAACAGGCTACAGGGAATATGCAATGCAATGCAGATAAAATAGCTGCTATATTTATCAGCATTCTCTAGTGTTTTAAGATTTCTTAGTGAAGTCGCTGCTTATAAAAGGTGCAAGACTGACAGCACAAGAATATGAAGTCCTTTGTCTGTCTCCTGGAAAAGTACTGAGTAGGCAGCAAAGTCCTGGTTCTCTTTTTCTTTAAAATTATTTGTCATTTGTGTCACTATTGAATTTACTGCGTGGTTTGCCTTTGATTGACAACAATAATTCACAGAGTATTTGCCTCCCTGCACTGTAGTCCCATTATATGTCAAATGAGCAGGGAAGGCAACATTAAAAAATAAAAAGTGTCTGGTTTCTGTAGCTATTTTGTGTCTTCCAGTACTGGACCAGAGAAGGAACCTGATGCTCTGAGGAATGCACTGAGTAAGAACAAATTGGTTCTCCAGCCCGTGGGCAGTGAGAGAAGCCGGCACTTGAGTGTGGTACAGAGCCATGGACAGGGGTCCTGGGGCTGGGATCTCTGGAAGGCAGCATGGCAGGCAGGCTGCTGAGTCTGGAAGCCAGCAGAACGCTTACCAAAATGGAGTGGAAGTGGTGGCAGTAGTTAGAGATGCCATTTAGTTCTTGGAGTCCATCCAGATACTTCCTCAGGATCCTACTGCACCCACAGTTTTGTCACGTGGACGTTTTTTCTGCAAGGAAATGGGTTGAAACTGCAAAGAGATCCCATAGATCAGGAGAGAGATGATAACAGCCCCCATCGCCTATGCCAAAAGTTTAATAGGCATCTTAAATGTTTCTACGATAGATGCTGATCTCCTGCCAGCTGGTGCACAGAGTGCAGCGGGTGCCAGCTGGGCTGGGTGCAACAGACAGTTACATCCCAGCATATATATATTTTTTACCCACTTCATGGTATTTTGCCTCAATTGCCAACATTTTTGGAGTACACGATTCATCTGCCAACATTCCTGCTCCTTTGTGTGGTGTGAAGAAAAGATTCACACTTTTGTTAATATTCTAATTTCACACTCCAGAAGCACATTCTTGTCACTAGTGATGCCCTAAAGGTTAAAAGCAATTGTAAGGAGTTGATGAGGTTTTGTTTCAAACCTGCAGAGGTTTCTGCAGAGAAAAATGCCAAATTCAGAAAAAGGGAGAGTCAAAAGCATTGGGCTGTGGGTTAGCCAGTGCCAGAAGTGATGGGCTGCAGTTGTCAACCAAACCCTATAGATGCTTAGAGTGGAGCAGATGGCAAATTTCAATACATTCCACATTATGAGGAATGTGCTTTTTTTTTTTAATGAGTTGCTAAAATCTGCAATGAAAAATTGCAATAAGCAAATAAATCATCTGCCTGGATTGTCTGTCACCAGAGCAGTAGGAATGACTTGGCTGCACAGTGAAGCAGTGCAGTAGTTGTTGCAAACTATTGATAATTTTTTGTAAGAGTTCAGAATGGACCACATGTCTTTAAAGTTCAACTAAGCTTGAATGAAATCCCAAGACGTAAACTATGCTTAGGCAGAGTTTTCTTTCCTCAGGGACTCTTCAACTTCAACATGCTGATTGCTCCTGGAGCCTCTGACACTATTCCATCTGCTCCATCTGTTGTCTTCCAGTTAACACTGGGGGAGGTTACAGCTGTTCTCTAGTCTGCTAAAAGTGCTTTCCTAACCTGCTCATAAGACTACTCATAGAGCTCCATGCAGCAGAATGCTCCTTCTGCTCCCTCTGTATTAAGCACCAGACAAAAAAAAAAAGACCTAGAAAAACAAACAAACAAACAAACAAACAAACAAACAAACAGTAGTTGCTCCCTGAACCTGGACCTCTTTCCCCGACAGGTGAAGACCACGACATGGCCAGAAAGCAGAAAGCTTTCTCTTATCGCTGGGAGAAATATCATCTGAGATGGTAACCGTGCTTTCTTTTCAGTTAGGAGCTTAAACTCTCTGATTCTTCAGTATTACCAACATAAATCACTTCCACCCTGTGTTTATTTCCTGGGAAAGGGGCATGGAGCGGAAAAGCCTTGTTCTGGTTTCTCCTGTTAATGCCCCATTCAGAACAGGATGAGACAGGTGATTAGATTAAGGGCTGAATTTATTTGAAGACAGAGTCGAGGCAGTGGCATCCTGCCCCTCTCTTTCTGCTCTGGCGTGTGCTCTTCTGTCTCTGTCACTGCTGACCCACTTCTGTAGACCTTCCTCCCTGGGATGCTGGGTGATTCTGTGAGAATATTGTCCAAACCCAGTGCAAAAAATAAACTGGAAGTTCAGGCTTGACTGCATGCTGAGACTGCTTAACCTCCAGACACAGAGACAACCAAGGTTTTAAAAATACTACTACTGTTTTTTGTAATAATCCCTAAAGCCTTTGGATCCCCAGCTCTGTACCAAAGTGTCTGAGCAATCACTGAGTGCCAGTAAATTCGTAATACAACCACAGTCACACAGCCCATCAAACCAGTGCCACCCCCATCCACTGCAGAAACATTGGGTGGGGTGTTCCAAATTAATATTCTGTAAGCATCTGATAACAGTTCAATGTTGTGACATGCTTAAATGATCTTTACACAGCTGATCCTAAATGCTTTTACAATACTCTGCACTTCTGTAAACTCTCTGATATTTTAAGATACACACTCAGCACGTTTTCTGAACCCACAGGCAGTGACTTATCTCCAGACCCTTCTCTCACTTAGAGGCAATATCCTTTCCAGCTGATGGTTTTCATTTCAGCTGCCAAAAGAAAAAAAAAAACCAGAACAAAAATCCTTTGGTTTTGTCTCCCACATATGTTCTAACCTGCTTTTAAAGGGTCTGAAGGAGATGGATGGTTGAGTGAGGAGGGGAAAAGAGTTAATTGAAATATGGAGGTTTTAAGTCAAATTTTAATCTTACAACAAAGACACTGGCTTAGTTGAAAGCATAAAATCATACTTGAGTCTCTTTTTAATGTCACTGAAAAATTTATCTCCAGAAAGAAAAAATAGCTTTTAGTTACTCCAGACTGTCATGGGTGTGATTATAGTGAATTAGAAAATATGTGAGAAAAGAAATATCTCTTTTATGCAAAAACTCACCTTGAAGAAATTTAATGAGTGAGTGAGTGAGTGAGTGAGTGAAGGTTCTTGCAAAGGTGCGTTGAGGACTTTTGCATGAGTCTGCAGTCTTGGGAGCAGATAGCTGAGAGGCAGTAATCACAGATATGAGTACATGTTAAGACTATCTTCATGATGCCAAAAGTTTAAGTGAGATTAGAATCAGTCCCTTTAGCTTTGAAGCATTTTGCAGAGTTTGTATCAGACCATATAGACTTATACCTTAATAAAAATCCACATATGTTATCTAACTGTTCAGGAGGAAGCATAGATATGTGATAAAACTAGAGCTACAGTATTACAGGCTCCTAAATGCATTCCCTAAATCTGGAGGAGTTTAGTTCACAAGAAAAAGGCTTTGCATTCCAAGTAAATGAGATCCTGCAGCTCTGTAGGGAATAGCTTTAATTGGAAAGTCACATTCCTTGCCTCCCATGTAAATAAATCAAGGTACTTGAATTTGGTCATGGCCTTTGTCTAGTTTGAGGCCAACACCAGCCCAAGGTAATGCTGTGAAGGTTAGAAATAGCACAGTGAGATCAATCTTCACATTAATACATATGTGACACCCTAGGCAACACACAGGTGGGATTGAAGTGAACCCCATTATCTACAGAACATATTAGGGTTCAGTAAACATATTAGAACATATTAGGTAATACAGTAAAAAAATAATACACTGGTAACGTTGTATTTGATTGGGAGTAAAATTCTGGTGGGTTCTAAAACAAGCTACAAGCAAGCTAGGAGAAAAATCACCCCTCTTAGCTAAACTAAAAATGTGCTAAGGCAGTTTTTATTATTTCTTAATGAATTGCATTTTAATATGCAGTTACAAAAATATCACCTGCCCCCACTGAAAGCAATGGTGATGCTTCTGTCGTCCTCAGTATTTTCTCACTCCATTAAAAAAATCCAGCTGGTTGCTCTCCAATCAGTTTAGAAAACAAGGACTAATGTCTTTAAATTATCATTGCACCATGGAAGTATATTGTTCTTATTTACTGCTTGCAATGCTTGGGTTCCACAATATAAAGTGCTGTACAAAGACAGCGAAATACATTCCCAAGTTTAAGATAAGCAGCAAAGTAGGGAGTAAAATAGATTTTTTTTTTTGTTTTAATCATTCTCTGGAAACATGGAAGAAGATATCTAAACTCCCACAGATACTCTCCTTTATCATTCCAGCTGTTTTGCTATTTGCTATGTAGATGTGTCCTTGGTGATACCATGGGGAAATATATGATTTTTCCATATCTTCATTTCCAAAATATCCCAAATACATTAGGGAAAATAATTAATAAAGTGACACTTTGAAGCTTCTGTATTGCATTTGTAAGAGGAACTTAGTTAATCTACTGCATCAAACTAGTTTATACACTGGAAAATGTCATGCTTTTCATAGTCAGAGTTACATTTTCTCTTTGAGTCCCCACGGCTATACATTGACATACAAATGTTTTACTTAAAGAAACACTTACAGAAGTTTATGTTACACTTCCCAGGAGCATGAGCTGTACTATCAAATCATGATTCATTTCACTTAGCCTTATAAACTTTAGGCATGAAGCCTAAATGAGTGCTCCAATCTTCCTCCGCAGCCAACAGACAGAGGCTGACTTCAGCAAGGTGTGAAGAAACTTTATAGGAACTTTTACCTAAATCTCACATATCTAAATATAAATGAGCATCATCCCTGTTACTAGTGTAGTGGAAGATCCTGTATCTGGTTTAAGAGCAGGAATCCTCCTGGTATAAGATGACAGCAGCCACAGGGCTGCTGTCGAATAGCAAACATTTCCCTTGAACCTAAGAAACACACTGCCTGAGTTTTTGAAATCAGAAATTATTTCTCTGAGGAAGCCTCAATAAGCAGCATTTCCTCATTCATAAGCACTGAGTCTATGTGTGAAAGAACAAGGACTTTATTATGGAAATTAGAAAAACTACATGAATGATAACTAAGTGTACTCCGTGGTAGCTTTGCCAGCAGCCCATAATCACGATGCCTTTCCATTCTGGTGATGAAGTAAAAGAAAAGCACCCTTAACTCTGCAACTTGTTTCTTTTTTAGTGTTTATCTACACTACCACGTAATTTAGCTCCTGAGTTCATGGCAGGCACTGAATCCTTACTGTCTGCATTGTGGGGATGTTATTTTGTATTTGGGATTTCTTTGGCAGTAAAGCAACCAGAGAAAGTGACACAAATCTTACATGCAGCCCATGTCAGGGACCCCACCACACCCACAGGGCTGCCTGCACCTTTACCCTCAGTGGTCTTTAGAGACAGAAAGTCCTGCAGACTCCAGGACTTGTGAAATGTACCAATGCAATAAAAAAATCAGTTAAGTGCCCTGCAACACAATTCAATCCATGTTCAAACTGAATTTCACTTAAAATGAACCCCACAACAACTCTCAGAAAAAAAAAACAATTAAATCAGTGTGTCTCAAGGCAATGTAGTTACTCCCTAGACAATGATACCCCTAAGCCAATTTGAAAGGGACTAGCCCTGATCAGCAAAAGTGTTTTTCACTCTTTACCAGTTTGCTTAGGGGTATGGTTAACTCCTTGGGTGGGATGCATTTAGCAGTAGGGGTGCAATCTGAGGATATTAAACCCTGTGTAGTGTGTTGGTAGTGCATTTCCAGTGTCCTGAGGTGCAGACAGACAGATCTGTCCTCAATTCTTCACACTTTGCTGCTCAGTGATGCTACTTTTACTGTTTGACTACGTAAAAAAGCTGAGGCGCTTTTATTCAACAAGTGATGGTGCTCGTTCTTCACCAAATGATTATTCGGGCAACCAAAATCCTCACAGAGGTACCTCAATAACATACAGGACTTTTAGGTGGAGATAGTAAGGATGTACTGCTTCTCAAAAGCAAAAATTATTCTCCTTTTCTCCTATTTCAGTTACGATGCCCAATCAGTTCTGAATTTCACACTGTCTATGATAATTCCCAAAGTGTCTTGAAGATGATCAGGAAGAAAATTCCTCAAAACAAGCTCTCTTTGGAAGCTATTCAAAGTCTCTCACTCATACTAGGATGTGGCAGAAGACACCTTCTATATGGAGTTGTAATTAAGAGGAGGTATGGTGATAAAAACCTGATGAACATGGTTTTTTTCACTGAAAAATTCTGTTTTAGAAACACTGGGATGTTTTGGAAAAAACATTTAATTTCAATGGCATTTCTAACAGAGTTTTAAATAGTATTTAATTTTCTTTAATTTTGTTTCAATAGAATCATAGAACGGTTTGAGCTGGAAGGGACCTTAAAGCCCATCTCCTTCCAACCCCCCTGCCATGGGCAGGGACATGTCCCACTAGACCAGGTTGCTCAAAACCCCATCCAACCTGGCCTTGGACACTTCCAGGGGTGGGACATCCACCAGTTCTCTAGAAAAACTGTTCCAGTGTCTCATCACCCTCTGAGTAAAAAAAAAAAATTTAAGTGCAGATGGCTTCAAAATAAAGTTTCCAGAGGAGAGAAATCTCACACCATCCCAATCCTACTAATTTGATGCCAGTGCCTATTTTTAGTTTGCTTTCTTTTAAACATTATATTTTAATTTCACTGAAACTTCAATTTTTAAAATTTTTTAACAAGTGATTCTGAACTGTATCACTGCCTGCTACATTTACAATAACAGCATGAGCCATCTTGACACCAACAAAATAAAACATTCTGATGAATTGTAGAATTCTTGAAAATGAAATGTTTTCGAATACTTCTTCCTCATAAATTTAGAAATGGATGTAGTCTACTGAGTTTTAGGAGAAGTATGAAAATGTCACTCTTCCACTGGAAGAAAAATTGTTAACAATGATCTTAATAGGCAGAGAAAGCAGTTTGCTATCTGTCCACCCACCGGTGGGAGTCCATTACCTTGCAGAGGGCACTGCTTCCCCGCCTTAGGTGGAAGAGAATTGAGTTGCCTTGCTGAAGTCAGGGTTGTGCAATATACCTGTATCCCAGTGCACAATCTTGTCACTCACCATGGATCTGTGACCAGAAGGTTTAATATAGTGTAGCTGAAGGATACAGCACCTGCCTTGGCAGCTATCTGGACCAGGGAGGCTGAAGGGAGGTGAGGTTCATATATGAGCTACAGGTGAGAAACCATCCCTGTAGCCATTGGGATAGGAAGCATTTTAGAAACATAATCAGAACAGTTAAACAAATGATAGTGAGTTTTTGGAGGATATTCAGCTCTGTGCTGAGGTACCACATTATGCTTGATATTGTCCCTGAGGCTTTATAAGCCACGTAGAACAGAAAAAAGGTAGCTGGGAGGAAGCACTTCTGGGATGGGAGTTTGAGATACAGGGATATGCAGGTTATGTATGAGGTTTCTTTCAGCGATAGGAACTGTCATGACTCACCTCAGAAGAAGCTGAAGGGAACAGACAGCCCTGTATCCCCAAGCACCGTGGCACAGGAACGACCCTCAGTGCAGCAGGGAGGTGCAATCTGGGCAGGAGTGATGTCCTTGGGCTCAAGGACACTGCAACTGCAAGTCATTAAGTGTGTGTAGAGACTGATGAGCCATCAGGAATGCTGCACTACAGCTTCTCTTAACCCGTTTTAGGCAGAGACGATATTTCTCAGTGTTATTATCCCATTAGTGAAAGATACCGCTGCCCAAATTACGGTGCAAACGAGACCATGCACCAAAGTCAATAATACAGAAAGTGTGAGGTAGAGAGACAGAAGGAAATAGAAAAGAGGGGCAGGGAGGGGGGAGAGAGCGAGAAAGAGAGAGAGAGACAGAGAGAGAGAGAGAGATCAAGCAGAAGATAGTGACTGCTTGTGGATCCAGCAGTGTTCTGTCGGTCCTTCTTCCCTGGGCTTCTCAGGGTGGGGGTGGGGGCTGGAGTCTTCTTCTGCAGGTACCACCTTTATACAGTCCAAGTTCCAGGTTTCCACAGGGCACAGATGCCATTCCCATAACTTGGGGTGATATGTGTATGACCAGCTGCTTCCTTTCCCACAGGCTGTCACAGCAGGAATTTTGTTTGGATACCTTAGCTCAGTTGCTGAGAGCACAGTGCCAGCAATGCCGAGGCTGTGGGTTTGATCCCCAAAGGGACCGTTCATTTAAGAGCTGGACTTGATGATACTTGTGGGTCCCTTCCAAGCCAGAATATTCTGTGATTCTTTGATTAACCAGGATGTGCTAACCAGATCTCACCATCAGGGCTGGAATTAGCACTTTCCTGTTGCAAATTCCTCCCTTCCATGCTTATCTCAAGTAACTAAGCTGTGGTGGCTTAGCTACTTCTAAACTGGCAAGTTACTTCTGTGACCTTGACGTTGCTTTGAGACAGGCAGATGTGTGGATACTGAAAAGCTGCTAAGCAGAGAGATTTTCCATCTCCTTGCACTGATTCTGTGAGAATTTTCCTTTGCTATGCAAGCTACGTAAACAGTAAGATAGGTTTTTGTAAATAACCTTCACATCTGGTGCTTTTGTTAAGCTACATGGGACAAATAATCTGAAGTGGATGTCTGGTGCTTCCGCCTATCACCTCAGGACAGGGTAGACACTGTCCAATGGTTTTTTGGAACTAGGATATATAAATTTTATTGTAAAAATAATAAATAATTCATTCTCTCACTGGACTCGTGTGCCGCTGCATCTCCGAATTCCTGCTAAAGGCTGCCACACAGACGTATTCTTTAAGTCCTTACATTGAGTTCCTGTGATAAATTTTTGTATGTTGCTACTAAGTGTAGGAAAACGTCTGCTTGGCTCCGCCTCAGAGGAGGCAGCATTCCAGGTGGTCCCTATGGCACACCAAGTCTGATGGCTTGTAAAGTGCTCTAGAATCCCTTCAGAGGACAAAATAGATATCTAAATGGAAAATGGTGATTATTTTTCCCATCTTTCTACCTAATGCAAGCCTTCAGAAACAAAAGTTATTTCATAAATCTTGATTAAAATAACATCAAAGCTTCTGAAATGTTTCTCCTGCTACTTAGTCACTTTAAGAAATAGAAAAAAAATGAGTTCTATTCTCTCAAAAGAAAGTGCACTCGCTTCACAATTCTTATTGTTCCTGCCTGAAAGAATCCTACTAATCTTAAAATAAAGCACATTGGGGATCCATAAACCTTCGAAGTATGTAATATATTTCAGAAACACTGTTCATAAGCTCTGTTTTTTTGAAAAGCAATATTTGTAAGCACAAGATCATTCTGGACATCACTCCTAACTCCCTCTAGCACTCACAACAAAATCCAAAGGGAGACTCAAAATCTGCACAAGCATCAGCCTAGGACTGCACTCTGCCATGAATTCAGCAGCACAGAAATATTGCAATTCCTTTTCCTTCTATTCCTGCGGCTCAGTGATCCAATTTATGTTATCTATTTTAAGATGACCAGCAAAGGAAGTTTTTCTTCTGGTTTTGGAGAAGATTCATGGCAGAATACAGCAACGACTGTGTAGGTACAAGCCATGGCTATGTTTTAAAAGTGCATGGGCTATAAAGAAGACTGTAAGTTTTGTCTACCGGTTATATCTTGGGAAAAGGCTGGCAAATTGAAAACACTTCATTGCAAGTTTATTCTGTAGAAATATTCCTTCGCTGGGCAGTGAGGCTTCTCCTGTGCTTTGAGATCCACAGTAGAGAAAGACCCTCTATAAATACAAAGCTTCTTCTACTGTGCTCGTTTTAAAATAAAACCCCGAGGATGATTTCTGCCTCATTTGCTGTGCCACTGGAGAATGTACTAAAGAGTTTCAGGAAGAGGCCAGTCCTTGCTTGACTTCAGTGTTATGGTTTTCTTCTCTTCTGCTCTGTCCTTTGAAATGCGACATGTTGTGGCATGGCTCGAGAAAGGCACAGCCTGCTCCCTCTGGGATCCTCTCTGCGAACCCACGTGGGTGGGAACTGATGCTGAGAAAATTTCACTTTCACAGGGAAGTTTCATAGAAGCAAAGAGAGAATAGAGATCTCTCGCTGGAGGTGTCAAACCACACCTTTGAAATCTGCAGCAGGAATACTCTGGCAAGTGTAGGACTGCTGTTAGCCATCCAAGCATGCAGTCTCTTCTGAAGAGCAGTGAGGGAGTGCCTGACTCTCCAGGGTCGGGACCACGGGCGGCCTTCACACCATGGCAGCTCGTGCACCCTCTGCACTGCAATGCACGTTGTCTGCTCAAGGATGCAATCCTGTTGATAAACATTTCCAGGATTCCTGCTGAATCCAGTACTGAGTTTTGAATTGTGATGGAAATAACCATGAGAGAAAACGTAGTCATTTCTTCCGGGAACTTTAATCAGCTCAGTCATAATTACAGTACATCTGTTGTTACTAGATTATTTGCTAACACACACGTGCCTGCACACTCCCTGATAAAGTAAGGACATGCTGGCATTTCTCTGAGATGTTGACAGAGAGACAATGTGTGCAGGCTGAGGCATTCTAACTACATTGTTGTTTTAACTCTCTGCATTATCATCAAGGATTGAGAACAGAGGAGGTCAAACCCACAGGTTATTCAGCCTTATGGCTGCTCTGATTTAGAATGTTCTTTTAATGCTTCATTGCAGAAACAAAAGGAAATTCCTGCAACAGTGCTGAACTGGCCACTGTGAATCATTTTGTCCATTCGAAATGCTGATTTAATTCAAGATGTTATGTGTGGATTGCTCACTGATGAATTTTATTCCTGTATACATCATCCTAAGGCTTCTGGTCTGTGTTTAATTTGCAGTGAGTAGGCAGATTACTTTTTATTATTTACTCTAAGTCATAGATTTTTATTATCAGATGCCAAAGTGAGGCTGGCTTGCTTTGTGCTTTACATGAATACTGAAACAATTCAACATGGAAATTCAATCAAAGTGCAGTTTCACCATGAAAACTTCTCTAATGTTACACTCAGTTTATATTATTCAATTATTTTATTTTATACTATAAATATACAACCACCTACAGATCAGTAATAGTATCTTGGGGAACCCTCAGATATTCTAATTCTGAATGCCTGTAAGATAGTACCCGGGTTTGTACGTCAGGCTTCCTCAAACAAAAAATACTCGAGAAAAAAAAAAATGTTTTAGACAAAACGTCAGGTACTACAGATTTGTTGTAAATATTCCCTGCAACTCATTTCTGTATAGCACTTTCAGTCAGGTGCCTGAGGAGGCCAATTTAGACTCAACTGAATGCTAAAGGAGTGACTAGAAAATTGCAAACCTCTCATTAATCTGCTGTGCTTACTTTCCCACTGAAACCATCTTCCAGATTTTGCATATGCTCATAATTTAAAATAGATCTGAAAATGGTAAAATATTACAAGTCCAGTGATGAATATATTCCCAGATGTGTTCAGATCATCTGAACTTCTCTGTTTACAAAGAAGTCAGCAGCATTGTTTAACAAAATATGAATCAGTGCTGCCTTTCCCCTTGATAACTCTAAAAAGACAAACCCTGTTCTATACGGTTACCATAATCATGAGTTTGTTACTTATGGAAAATAAATGCTTGGCCTATGCTTGGCACTGATCCCTTTCCAAGGTGATAAAGGGTAAAGCTACTTAAGGGATTGATCTACTAGACAGAAAATCAGCTCTTGCCAGCACGCCAGGAGAAGTTCTGTTAGCAAAACTCTGCACATCCTAGCTAGAGGCAATGATTCAGAATTAAACCTGCATAAATAATAGAGGATTCATTGTGGGATAAACCAGAATGTGTTGCTTGACTTCGGAATAAAGCAGGAAATGCTTAATTTATGGGTTATATAGCCTTTAACATAAACCTTTTTTTCTAATTGTTGTTAATTTAAAACTGAAAAATTATGTTTAAAAAAAGTCAATCATTTCATAAACGTAAAAGAAAGTTCTTACATGAAAATTCATTTAAACGTTTTTCATTTTCTATTGTTTAAACAGATCCTATCTACTGAAGTATTCAAATTAATATTTTTGCTAAATGCATTATGTGGCAGAGAAAATATATTGTTGCCTACTCTGATTCAGTGCTGTCAAAAAGCTTACACTGGCAGAGGAGAGAAGGAGTCAGGGTTTTTCTTCCACTTAGCTTTCACGGATCTGAGGTTGCTGGAAGTGGCCAAGTTCACCTGGGTTATGGGTGGGTGGCAGAGAGCAGGTGCCTGAGCTCGTCCTGCCTCTCAGAGCTGTGACTCTGTCCTGCTTCCAGACATTTCCACGGAGCACCATCCTGAACTGCCACCGGCAGGGCTGTGGCTGAGTCCAGCATGGACAATTCACATAGGAATTGCAGAGTGGCTGATAACCTGTGTCAGAGAACCAATCTTTTAAGCCCAACTATATAAGCACTCCTGGTTAAGTCTAGCTGTGAGAACACAAGAACTGTCCCCAGTCATAACCTTTCCCAGCTGTAGAACCAGCTGGTGGTGTCACCCCCGTTTGTTCCTGTGTGACTTTGTTGCTTTCCTGAATGATAATTTATAAGTTGCAGTTAAAACAACAACAACAACAACAAAATGGTCAGAACAGCCTGATTTTTCCTGAGACTTCTTTTTTGTGCTTTTCCTAGTAGTATATCTTTAATTTGAAAAATGTTTATGTTCCACCATATTCAGCATTACTGTTTTTCACAGCCTAATGCATTAGGCTTTGACACACATCCTGAAAACTGTCCAACACACCATCTTTCCTCTTCATATCCCATTACTCCTAATTACTGTTTTGTGCATCAAATACTCAGCATCTCTGTGATTTTATACGGCAATTAATTTTACACATCACTGCCAACACATTTTTTTAACTTTTTGTCTCTGTATGTGCGATCTGAAAGAATTTCTGTTACTGTGTGTGAAGCCACTGCATGAGCATATGCACTACTAAAGACCAACACAAAGGACAAGGTAATGGAGACCTTCAATATAACACATCAAGTTCTCTGCCAGCTTGTTGCAGGACTTCAGACTTCCCTAATAAAACAGTTATTTATGGATTTTAAAAATCCATAACAAATTTTACACCTGCATTTATACCTGAGCATCAGCAATAAGATGTGAGAGTAAAGTGTGGTACAGCAGCCTGGATTTTTAAAGTTCATTGAAACCAGCTGAATTTTCTATTATAAAACAGCCGAAAGTTTGCTCATGCCCTGTGTTAGAGAGGAGAAGAATCAATTTTTTTATGGAGACTATTTAAGTTCCCAGGACACTCTTGAAATTGCTTAATATTTAATAAGATTAGCATTTTATTTATTGAATATTTATATCAATATTTACATTAATTATATTTAACAGTTATTAAATAACCCTTGAACAATTATTTGCATAGCTAGTACATAGAGTTTCTTTAATAATCTGGGAGTGCTCCTGTGAAGGAGCAAGGCATGGAGCTTTGTACGTTATTGCTCCCACAGCAGAGACACGCTGCAAAAAGCACAGTTTATTGCTGCAAGAAATCTTGTTGACCAAATGTAGAATGCAGTTTTCATTAAAGCCAGAAATGAAACTTCTAACATCAGGTCCTGGGTAGCATCCTCTGTGAATTGATATTGATTTTGGATGCCCCATAACCATCTACATCTCTGGATAGGCTGCAACGTACAGGTCATTTTCACTTACTGGGGTCTAAATCTGTTCTGCAAGGGAATTAACAAATTCCCTTGCAGAACAGATTAACAATATAATAACAATAACAAATTAACAATATAATTATTAATTATATGTCATCTGAAAAGTGCAGGCACAATTGCTAAAGACACATCTGGATAAGGCACAGGGCAGGTTCAAGATGTTTCATCAGCCCTTGTGCACAAGGAGAATGGTGAGAGAGAGGAGTGGGAGCAGCATTTGGAGGCAGGGATGCCACCACCCCTTAAGACAGAGGTTCCTCTGGCCAGCAGGACCTTGCTGCTTTTCCAGTGGAGCTGGGGACCCAAAACAATGAAAGTAGATGGTAGTTCTGGTTTTTATAACTACTCTTTGTAAACCCCTCAGTAATCATTCATAGATATCCTGGGTTCAGAGACCACAGTTAAAACAAATCAGAAAACAAAAACAAAAAGCCCACATCAACAAAATCCTAATACTGATGCAGCCAGTTGGAAGCAAGCTGGCTTGGACTAGGGCTAGAGATGAAGTGATGTAAACAACACGGCCATGCTCGGGAGATGAGCATCATCCCAGACACTGAGACACTGAACCCCCTTAGAAGGGTCCTGAAGCCCTACTCGGCCTCCAGCTCTCCATCCTCCCTATTTCACACTCACAGAATGTTCTGGGGGCAAGGGGGCTCCCACAGGTCTGCTTTCTCAAGTCACGTGTGTCATCAAGGGTACACTGCTGTCAGTATTGGAAAACCAAATTACAGAGGTGACAAATGGGAAAAGTCAAGTCCTTGTTGTCCAAAGAGATCTGGGAAGGAGGGAGGCTGCACCTCTTTCACTGCCAAAGCAGGGCATTAATTGGCAGAAGAAGGAGGAGTAAATCACAAGCTCTCCAGAACTGCTCCTGATATCTGCATTTGCTATGTCTGGTACCCCGGGGTCCTGCTCGGTGGCTGCAGCAGGTCAGTGCTAATGCAGAAATGATGAAGTGCGGACAAGGTTGGATGGGCATCAGTCGTTTTGGATGAAGCACACTCAGCTTATGCCTACAAGCAGGTTTGATGACAGGCTACTGTGATGGAATGTTAATCAGCATATTTGTTTCTGCAATATTTCCAAAAGCCTCCAACAGGTTCCTGCTTTATTGACCTGCCATTTCCAGCATCCAATGCAGATTGAGAATGGTAATATTAATAAAAACTGAGTTCAGGACAATGTGATACATTCACTGATTTTTTACATATTAATTAACTGATGTCTTTTGGTAATAGACCTTATATGTTTTAATGTCCTTGGCTGCTATCCATCATTGGCCTATATATTTCTTTAATATGAGACTACTTGAATTTGCCGAGATATTTTTCTGTATTTGCACAGGCTGTGTCAATTCCTAAAATAATAAGAGAAGTGTTCCCCATGGTGTGATGCTTGTTGTCTGTGTCTGTGACAAGAAATGTGTTTGCACCTACATATTTAAGCAACTAAGAATAAAAGCAAAACTCCCAATTATAATTTGAGTAACACTGACTAGTTGGCTGATTGATACATAAATTAATTATGTGAGTCTGGCTGTGCTATGTCAATTAACAGCTCATCATTTAAACTTTTAAAATGTAAATCTTACTTTCTCTATTCAGTTAAATAAGGAATATAGAGATGAAATTCTGCATGAATGGTCATGAATAATAGCAAAAACTATATTCCAATTAAAAAGTAAGTAACCAAATGAATCTGACAGATACCAAGCAAGCAGTGGTAGCTCTTTTATAGCAATTTTGTTCCTTAGTGGTCTTCAGGCACGTTAAATTTACATTAAATCCATGCAAGTCATAAAGAACCAGGTGGAATAAATTAAGAAAAACCAATAAAAAGTTAATCAAATATTACATTCTGAAGGCTAAACAAAACTGCAGTTATGCACCTGTGTGCCTCTAACACTGTGTCTACAAGGAGCTGCTATTGCAAAGCACAGTTAGAATTATACCTTAGAACACAATTATTATTCTGTATTATTTTCCCATCTTCCATTCAAACTCAGAGCTGTAGGCAGAAACACAGAAGAGACAAGTGCATCTGAGCCCTGCTTGTGGCTTTGGTCACTGCTGCTAAAGCTGCTCTGGAAGCAGAGTGGAGTGGTCACAGTGAGGGACAGATGGCAGTGAGAGTAGCCATCAGAAAGGCCACAAAAAAGGTACATCCTGGCATCCTCTGGCTGCAATGCTGATGTCCTGCACACTGACACATTGTCATGCACAAGTACACTTGGCTGAATGGGCAGAGATTCAAGAAGTCCAAGGCTGATATAAACCAAAGTTAAGTAAATACTGAAGTTCAGAGTTCGAATATTTTATTCCTTTTCTTTTTTTTCCCTCTGCTTTTTTACAAAACTTTGCTTTCTTTTAAAAATAGATGTAATCTTTTTTAGGATACTGGATTTACAGTTTTATAACCTCAGAATTCTATGAAGCTATATGAAAAATGATATCAAGCTAAGATTTTCTCCCCAGAATGAGTACCTATACTACAGAATCTGTTTTTTCAGAGAATTTGTACTATAATGGGGGACAGGGAAAAATAAAGAAAATAACTTTTAAGTTCTCTTTATGTCTGAAACATATTGAAAGTCAGGTACTAGCGGACAAATGAAGTATGTCTTCTTCAATGCCTGTGCATCTTCCTGCCAGAGTGCTTGATAAAGCACCAATAAACTTAATTGCTTTTGCAAAGCACTGATACAAAGAACAAAAAATACATGCCCAAGTATGGCTCCCATTTTGCAGTGAGTTACTTATGCATTCTTCTTCATTCTGTGTGCTATATAATCAGGAACTGCATCTTGGAATTCACAGCAACTCTCCTCACTTGTGCTGAACATTTATGAGACTTATTACTATTTTTATAGATATGGTAAGTAAATATAAACTGGGGAAGTGTCATAAAATATAAAACTCATCAACAGATGCTGATTAAGGAGAATTGTTATATAAGCTTTATATACTTTTTCAAAAAGTTTAGCTTTGCTGGTTTGTTAGAAAAGGGTTCATATGAGAAAGGCATGACATGGAAAATCCTGGCAGAAGGGAATTGTGGACACCAATGGAAACCTGTACTTTGAAAAACCATTACATCCTACCATTGTTCACTAGAAAATAGTAAAGGAGGAATATTTCAAAAGCTTATTTAATTTGACCTACTATGTTGTGAATAACACTTTTACGCCAGAATCTGTGACCAGGATCGTTGGAAGACATCTTTTTCATGGGATCATAGACTGGTTTGGATTTGAAAGGACTTTAAAGATCATCTTGTTCCAATCCTCCTGCAGTTTTCTCAAAGCCCTATCCAATCAGGACTGGAGCTCTTCCAGGGGTGGGATATCCACAGCTCCTCTGGGCAACCTGTTCCAAGGTTTCAGCAGCCAAGAAACTAAACTTCATTTAGCTCTACTTCAGCTTTATACAAATCTTTGCTGGGCCATCCCACAACACGTCAGGAGCTGAAGGATAGAGCAGACCCTCACACCATGTAGAAAATGACAGAGACATTCAGAAGGGAGAAGGGGAGATGCCTTTGAGGGTATCAGGCTTTGGGGCCAGGGCCAAAGGGATTTCATTGAATGAATCCGACTAGCCCATAGATAGATTTTGCAGTTGTGTTTATCCACCATGTTTTCCTATTGCAAATATCAGCCTTCAAAGATGTGCAGTTCAAGGAGGAGATGTTGCTCCTGGAACTGGTTCCTTTGCAGTGCTGAATGCCTGTTTCATGCCTTCACCTGCCAAACATGGGGACTGCGGAAGGGTGGCTGCGAGCCAAAATGAGAAGCAGGGTTCAGGGTAGGAAAATTCACGTAGCAAATTCCTGTTCCCTGAGCTTTGGCAAGCTGAGCTGCCACAGAACACGGCTGCCTTTGCCATCAACTGCAGAAGAGCTAATGCCTGTGTCTCCAGAAAAAGCCTGTGTTTCTGCAGCTGAGCTGGTAAGCTGTGGCTGCCACAGGCAGTGGGTTTGCTGCATTAAGAGCTACACACTCAGCTATAAAAGTAACCTAATTGCTGTTGGGCAGAAGCGTTAAATACACAGTGAGTTCACTTTCTGCAGAAGCGAATAATTACCATGCACAATTTTACACTTAAAGGGTCAGATTTTGCTGTGTTAAAATTATACAGTTCAAAAGCAATTGGCTTTCTTCTAGCACAGAGCAATTTGGTTCTGGTGTGGGATAACATAACCAGCAACACTTTGCTGCAGCACTGACTCAGCTGCAGCATTCCTCGGGTACTGGTCAGTATAAATCTACAGCTCAGGGCTTGATCCCAAGCCATGTTTCTGTCACTGTTTCCAACAGGTTCTAACTCAGGGTGTAAAAAGAAACCCGTGGTGAAAAGCCAGAGAGCTGAGCGTATGCCCTACACAATTCAGCTGACTATTCCTATGCTCAGCAGCTGATAGTTTAGGGCTGCAGTATTGATTTGTGTTACTGTACTTTATAGCTAGTATGTTACAAGATTAATTTTGTGCTACTCAGCATCTGCTTTCTCCTTGGGAAGTTTCGTAAAGAATTCTGCTGACTATAAAGAATCGACTTTTTAATTTTTTTTTTCCAAACCAGCTGAACACATTCTTTATACGCTGGCCTTCCAAAGCATAGCATGACAGATACTGTTAAGATGATTATTCTATATACTTACATGTGCTTCCATGCTCACAGGCGAACAGCTAAAGTCTTATTAGTACAGGTCAGCATCCTTGTTCAGCCTTTCTTCTCTCACTTACTTCCAGCCAACATTACTGTGATAGATTATTATTCTGCTAGGGTAGGCTACGGCTCCTGTCCAAAACATGATATAAATCTATAGACTTTCACAGATGAGTATTATTTTCTTCTTGCATTTACTTGTACTTTTAAATGGGAAATAACAGGGACTTGCTACAGGTAAAAGGGTGGATATTTAGTTCAATAAATAAATGTATAAATAGCTCAATAATAAAAAATGTGTGGTATTACCATGAACAAAATTTCTCCAGATGGAATTTGTTGATTTAGTTGTCTATAAATATCAGTGAAGTGATATCTAATACTGACATCTAATACCTTTTCACCAAATCGATCTAGGCAAGGTTTTGAGTACCTATGATTTGGCTGTGCCTCCTTTTGGGGGTCATTTAGGAGCAGGCAGTGTGTGATGGATGGCAGGCAATGTAATGGGTCTTTACACAGCTTAACACCAGCCACTGCAATGCGCAGGGCTAATTTCAGGGAAGAATGGGAGAAGTAAGCTGCATCATTTCGAGTCCTGACATAAATTTTTTTCCTTTGCTTCAAAGGAAAGGAGCTCCGACCCCATTTGTTTCTGGACTGAGCAGTTTTGTGCTGGCTTGAGTGAGACTGTGCTTCATTGCACATTGCTTTGTACGCTTTTGTGCCTGCACTATGCAGCAAGACATCACCCTCATCCTCCAGCTTAGTCGCTGAATTAAAAGCAATAGAGATGTGAAAAGTACATGCTCAGTCAAAGTGGGAAGAGGAAGTGAAAGCATGGATGATTCTTAGAGGTTAACCCAGGTTGTGTCTCAGAGGCAGGGGCAGTGACAGATGCTTTTCAATGAGCCATGAATGCTGCTCATGAAGGTTCTTACAGATGTATTTCATCTACCTTGCTTCAGATTTGTTCTTATTGGGTTTCATGGCAGAAAAAGCCCCGTTTTATTCTTCAGGGAGTACCATGTGGTGGGAGGGCTGAGAGAAGGGCAGAATTATGGCGCCAAAGATTATAAAGCCTAAATCAGATAGTTTCTGAGCATGAACCCTCACACCTGAGGTTTCTGCAGTAGAAGCATACAGACTTAAGCCCAGTGAAGTTCTGTCCCTTTTAGCTGGGAACATGCCTAAAAGGCTAGAACAGGATGACAAATTTTTTAGTGGGTTTTCTGTAGAACTCTGGAAGCATTCAAATTTTAGACCAGAGAAAACAGAATAACTACTCTTCTCTATCAAAAATCCATGTCCTTCTCATAGCACAGGCTGTACACCATGACACAGAGAACAGCTCAATAAAGTTAGCAGTGTGTGAACAAAATTGTCAGGGTCCTTATCTCCAATAACCAAAATGTACATGTAAGTAATCCTTCAACCCTGGACACCATAAATAAAAAAAGGTCAGGAAGCCTTGGCAAGGGATCTATGGCAATGTACCATTATCTGGGTAAAGGCTGCTGTAAATCACTTTGTCTGACACATGCTCACAAGCAGAAATGGTTTAAAATCAGTAAGAATAACATTGGGAAAGCTGACTGCAAACAACCAGTAGATGGTGGTAAATCTTGGGAGATGAGTGCAGTATGTTTATTGCTGCACCATAAGCGAACATGGTTCTGCAGATGTAAATAGACCATAAATCTGATTCTGCCCTCAGTTAACAAGGCCTTTAGTGCTGAACAGAGATAGAGCCACTACAGTTGTGGATTTCTCCCTCAGAGATCATCTCTATCCATGTTGCCATCCTCAACAACTCTACAACAGAAGGAAAAACAGTTTAGCTCTCCCAGAGCATTTTTCCAAGTTTTGTTCACTGTTATCTTCTTGTAGCACCTTAACTTCCCAAATAATAAAGGCAAATAGATTCACTCTACCTCACCTTGTGAGGTTTTGATGTCAAAAACTCAGTCTGAACAGGTCTCCATGGGTTCCAGAATATGCCCTTCTAGAGGGCAATTCACCTGACAAATGTAACTGAACTGACCCTATAACACCGAGTATATGTTAGACTTGAGTCCAGACAAGACTTCTAAATTAAGGCTTCTGTAATGCAGGTGTTTGCATGCGAACAAGCTATGCCAGGTCCAATGTTAGTCCTCAGAAGTTAATTCAGTGCACCCAGTGTAGCCACAAGGCAGGTCTGTTCAGTTCAGTTCACCCCAAAATAGACATCTCTTGATCAGGCAGCTAAAATGGGAACCTGACATTTTCTTAGATGTTCTACAGGAAGACATGGGATTTATAGGAAACCTATGTCCTTCTGGAGGGGCAGTAAGAAACCATGTGGAATAACCTCAGGCACCTCAAACAGCAGAAGATTCTAATGTCTACACAACCGAATTGTACCCCTTTATGTAGAACATTTCATACGAACATAAACTGAATCCTATCCCTAACTGCTTGTGTTAGAACAAATCAATCCCACCTGTTACATTATCTTCTGTCTTTGATATCTAAAGGTCTTATATCCTAAGATATAATCCTGAAAAAAGGTCTTTTTGTGGTGTGAGACCTAATTTCTGTATCTTTTCCGCTCTTAAAATTGTTGGAAGATTTTCAGCTGCCACCAAAAGGGCCCAAATTGAATTTTGTCATGTAGGACGCCAGGGTTACTGCATTGCTGCATTCTTCTCTGTCATTTATCACCGACAGACTGATATGCACCACTCAGAAATTCAAACTTTTATAAACTTATCTACAAGGCTAACAATTACTGCAGGCTCTGTTAGAAATCATTCAAAATGAAAATGATCTTCCATAATCCATGCTCTGTGTCTCCCTTTTGCTGCATTTATCATTCATTCTATGTACAAATCTCCTGAAAACATGTAGGGAAAAATATGCAGTATGTAAGAGAAGATATGTTCAAATATGTAATTTTAAGAAGTTAAAACAGCAGGATCCTTAAATCAACATGAAAGAAGATTCACTATCAGAAGAAAAGAAAACTGAAATGCATGGTGACAGAGCACTTTTTACTGGAGCTTTTTGAAAGCATATTTGTTTGATAGTTCCCAGATCCATTCAGGGTCAGACTCTGAGTATGTTCATCGTTACAGAAACAGTCCGAAGAGAAAGAGTGTACTATTAACCATAGTGTATTTCCTTCTTCTACTCAAGTTGCCAACACTGAGATGAAGCAGGAAACATTTGAGGGATTGTACAGCAGATGAAGAAACCCAGACGAGGGAAAAACTACAAAGATGTCAATGGAATGACCCCTGCAGGTTTCAGCATTTTGGACAAGACTCGGCTATGCTGCCTGATTTCTCCCATAACATGTTTAAAAGAGTAGATACCAGCACTCAATGCGACTTTAAATCTCACAGTAAATTTGGAGAACAGGTTGCTAAGGAACAGAACTCCCAGCAAGTACTAATGTTGCTTTCTGAAAGATAAATCTCAGTTACATCCCTAATTACCTGTAATTATGAAGGTCATAGTCATAAGGTCAAATACAGAGATGCTTTTTCTCCATTCTGGTAAAGTCATCTTTGAGAAAATCCTTTATGTCTTGGCCCACAGACAAGAAAAAACAAATATTAATGAACAATTGCAGAATATATTTGCATCTTAACTCTGTATTTTTTTCCTTTGATATCAGTGTTAGCAGTTAGCAATGAGAGAGGCATTAATTGCATTTTAAAGTACTGGGATTGATGTACAGAGGTGGGACAAACTGGTACTTATGCCAAGCACTGCTGGCAATCATACATAACCTTCTTTTAATCTCTACTTTATCCATTATAAAATATAGAATTAGTGTGGAGACAATAAATCACTTAGAGACAGTAGAAAGGTCCATTTCTCTTTGTAGAGATGCTGTATAGAAGCCACATCTGAGTTACTGCAATGAAAAGTAATTTTTTGGACACTTGCAAAAGTACATTTGCAATAATGTTTCCTTTTCAAGATACTGATTTTTACACACTTTCACCTGCTTATGATTTTTAAAGCAAATATTGTTTTGATTTTAAAAAATAAGTCATTTCCTCAAGGAACATGATACCAGATAAAGAAGGCAACATACAATGGTGCAAGCATGACAGCATAGACAGGTTAGAGTCAGAATAACCAGGGAGCAGTGCTTGTCCCATGCACAGGATAATTTTTGAATGAATAGAACTCTGAGTAAATAGCAGTGACCTCAAACAACTTCATTTTCCCTGTCCCTGATGGTGTGTCCAGTTACAGTCCCAGAAAAGGAAAGGCTGGGTATTCTGGAAAATGGAGCTGTCTAGCCCACTTGGTGTACACTGTGGACCAGCATGTACTGACTCTTCTCACATCACTTACCACCATTTTTGCCTTTTTCACTCCCCCAGTCCCCTGCTCCTCATTGCTGGCCTCACCAGGCATGTCCATAGCAGCTCTTCCTGCAGACTCAGTCCCCATGCCAGAGTCAGCCACTGATGCTCCTTCTACCATGGACTCTGATTTTGCTCTCTCTCTGGATGTCTGAAGATCACTGAGGTTACTGAGGACATGCATCCTCTGAAGTTTGCCATCCTGGCAGGCAATTAAGGGTAAGGTAATTAGCTGGACTGAAGCCCATGGCAAAATCACTCCAGGTTCTTTCCATTTCACTGAGTGTTTTGGGTTGAAGAGATGCTTCCCTGACACTTTACTCCCTATATTTGTTGGTATCTTTTTTATAATTTCAGGTTTGCTTCTCCAATACTGCTTTTCCCTGTAACTGTCATGGCTGGTTTGCACGAGGGATTTGGATATTGATTCATTATCAGTGCCTACACACCGTGTCCCTGGCATGAGCTGCAGGCAAGAGGAATAACTAAAGAGTGCTTGAGGCTGCTCCAGAGCACACTCAGATCTGTGTGGGGAGTGCTTGCAGCAGTGCAGAGCCACCAGGATTAATGTGAGTATCACTCACTGCCCACCCAAACTGCTCTGCCCGGCGGAGAGGGTGGCATGCAGGCTGATGGTGGGGACCTGGCTGGTTTGTGACACTGGGCAGAGTGGTGGCTGCTGCAGAAATATATCTGGCAAAGCTGGGCTCTGCCAGTGAACCTGATTCACAGAATCATAGAATGGTTTGGGTTGGAAGGGAACTTAAAGATGATCTAGTTCCAAACCTCCTGCCATGGGCAGGGGCACCTTTGAGAGACTGAAGTGTTAATGGGTAATGACTGAAAACAATTGCCTGTTTATGGAGGGGCAGGGTGGTTTGCTGAGGCCAGGTTTGCACCCCTGAGGGGGAGGAGGTGAGTTTTTGGGTGTGTAATGGCAAGACACTGGTCTACATAACACAGAGGGGGTGAACAATCACCACCAGAGGTTACAAGCTGGGCTTTAAGGCTATAAAGAGGCAGATCCTGTAAGGTGGAATGGTGCTTTTTATGATGCCATCTGCCCTCCCCTACATGAGTCACTCAGTTGTAAAACTCCCCCTCTCCCCTGTGGAAGGTCCAGAGGGTGTTCATCCCTTCTGATGGGGCATGACTGGCTCAACTGTGTTGGTATGAGAGCAAGCTGTCCTGTTTTATAAGGTGTCATAAAGCATCAAAAACCCCCAAGGTACTCCCAGACTCATTTCTGAGACCTTCTACCAGAGGACTGAAAGCTCCCCCTGCCCAGAAGAAGTACATGGGTGTTCCCACCTGAACCTCAGTTACTGAGGATCCATCAGACTTTGTGCTTTGCAGGCTTTTTCCCCAGTCTGATGCATCAAGACGGTGACCATCACTTCAACAGCCATCATTTCAACAAATGGCACCTAAATTGCAACAATCAAGTCAGTCTCATTGTGAGATCTGTGGGTGGTGATATATTTTTACTCTTATGCTTTCTTTCTCCTTATTTTTTATTTCCCTTATATACTTGCTTAAGTGATCTTTTTATGCTTTCATATTGCTACATTAGAGTAGATAATAACCAAATTGACTCCATACCTGCTTTCCACTGCAATCAAATTGTTCTAATATAAACCCCACACACATATATTTATAAACACTGATCACTCGGTGTTGTTTCACTCTAATCCACTCTAAGGGATTTTTTACCCAGAAAAAGTGTTACCCTTGCCTTAGCGGAGGGTTGAAACAACACCTTCCACTAGACCTGCTTGGTCAAAGGCCCATCTAATCTAGCCTTGAACTCTTTCCCATTTTCCACATAGGAACTTCTCTGCTCTGAACCTGAGCCTGGCATGTGCTGAGTGAGCAGGTTCAGTCTCTCTTGTGCATCAGATTTTGCAGTCCCTGCTTGCACTTATTTGTCTGGCTAATTTGTGTGTTTTCCTCTGTTGGTTCCTTGTAATTCAGATTTGTTTGTTAGTGGCAAGGATTTGTGTTTCACTCATTTTTGCAGTAGAAGAGAAGCTCTCTAGTGGAACACAGCAGCTGTTTAACAGTTTGTATCAGCAGTACGCAAACTGCAACAATGCAGGGCAAAGAACAACGCTCTGCTAAAAATCTGGGAGAACAGAATGAAAACTGTTACTCGAGGCTATAGAAATCTCAGCTTCCTGAAAACTCTTGTAGGAGCTCTAAAGGTCCCTCAATGAGTCATGATTTTACAAACAGAGAGGGAATGCCTCTTGAAACCTGTGCCAGAACTGAGCTCGTGTTACAGCATGGTATATGAGGTGCAAAGTCACAGATAACAAAAATAAAATTACCAAGGTTTTTCTCTTGAGGGCCCTCATTTGAGTATAGAAGGATTCTTCTTTGTGGGTAACTGTCCAGACTGGAGTTTGCGCTGGCTTGGTTTAATTTCCTCTGCACACAGTATAATCGCTGAAATAACTGAGCTGGCTGCAATTATTGGCCATGCAATTTCATGCATCCATGAAAATTTATTGAAGTACAGATCCTTGCATTTGCTCTAATTTGTGCTAATGAAAGGCCTTGGCACGTTTGCTAGTAACTCTTATAAAGAAGAAGATTCAGAGGGAATTCAAAGGGAATCACTGTAATGATTTCAAATTAGAGTAATAAATTTGACTTTATCACATTAAAATTAATAAAACTGTTGTTAGTGATTTGATTTTCCACTACTGTGCACCTAGTATGGAATATAAAGATGGATCGTTTTTTCAAGAAGTTTCTGGCCATCCACAGTTGAAACTTTTGATCAAAGCAAAGCTATAGAATTACTTCTCAGCATAGTTCTCATTAAGAAATTTATCTCTGAAGGAATTATTAGAAACTGCAAGAGTGGGCTACAGAAACACAAAGGCTATCCAGCAGCAGAATGAGAACACAGTTTAATGAATATTTAGTTTACAATTTAACTTATGAGCTGATTAATGACACAAAGTTATATTTTTTCCTCCGGATGACAGTATAATCAGAAAAGTGTCTACTGCCATAGTGGTAGGGATGTGACATCTTTCTTTTTCATGCCTAAATACTATTTGCCTGAAGAGGAAACATTGTTCCTGTGCTGGTTGAAGCTGGTCTACAGCGAACATACACATCACGCTTAGCCATGGAAATTCACCTCTTTGTCTGTCATGTTGTATTTCGCTGCAGCGAAAGCAAAAGCTTTCAAATGTGCCTTTTCCTTCTGTATTCACAAAAATAATAAATTTCCACATGAATAAAGATGAAGAAGTTGAGAAAAAAAAGGAACAGAACCATTCAGCTGTCTGTTGAAATTCAGCTGCACTGCATCCTCTCGCAGCAGAATGGCCCCGCTCGTACCCCTGAGGTGGGAATCACCAGCCCGTGCCCTGCCAGAAGGGCGCTGAGGGCTCTGCTCTGAGATCTCTCTCTCAGTGGGGCTGCTGACTCTGCTGTGAAGTTATAAACAGTGCCAGTGATGAAATAGTGCACAGATAGCAGTGCAAAACTCATTTTGATTGCAATCACAAGAGAAATGGAGGGATCTTCCTTTGGTACAAGGTGGGAAGGTAGAGGAGGATGGGTGGTAGTAGGATTTTCTTTAGGGAACAGGCTGAAGAGGATGGAAAGAGGAGACAGACTATTACTGATACTGATCCTGTTTTCTCATCTTCCCTCTCCTTCTCATTAACCTCCAAATTCTCCCTTCCTCCCTCTTTTTTCTATCTCACCTTACACAACCCTTCATCTTATCACCTCTCTCTAAGTCTCTTCTCTGTCTGGCCAGGCAAGATACTGAGGATCTACCTTGTTGTTCCTGTGCTGTCCCAGGAGTACAGTGACAGAGAACTGAAAGTATTGGCCAGAAAATCTGTCTTTGTGCCAAAAAATTACTACCAGAAGAGCAAGGCCCACCCTCTGATGCCAAGGGCATTTCCCAAGCCTGGCCCCTGACCCTGCTCAGCTGCTAGCACAGCTGGTACCAACAACAATTTGAGGAAGAGATTTTTTGGCACAGGGGTACCGTATGTAAGAAAACCCACTCAATCTTAGCCCTCTGACTGGGGAAACCTGGACACAGGAAAATTTCAATATCATCATGATCTTCAGCCAGTTCTTGGTGTAGAAAACCATTCCTTGGCATTGGATAGCCAGGCTCATGTCAGGATTCCTGGAATAAAGGACTGCTTGGGTGTCTCTAGTGGCTATTTATGTTCAGGTGGAGTATATAATGGCAATAAACTATTTACGGTGAAAGCTACCCTACAATCGATTCCTCCTCCTGTGAGAAACTGATTTGCAACACCCAACAGTTCTCTGTTTTGTAGGAGGTACCATGGTAACACACATCACACATGTGCAGGGACACAAATCCCATGGCCATGCTTCTAATGGTACTGCAGACAGCAGTGAAGCTGCTCAAGCAGCTGACTAAGGTCCTCTTTTCATTTTGTTCTCCCTGGAGAATGGCTGTTACCATGTTGACACCAAAGTTATCACATTAAAAGGCAGCACTCTGGCATTACTTCCCTCATCAGTAAGGCACCAAGTTTGGATTAATTCTTTTTTTTTAAAGATTTTTCACCTGCTTGGCATTACCCTTAACTAAACAGCATGCATGTGTGGTATAAAATGATCATGGGTGGGTAGTGATTTCGTGCTAGAGCTATGGAAAGGAAAGTCATTCTGCCTAAGTTCTGTAAAACTTTGCCTTACATACAGACTAAGCCATGCCTACTTCTTTTACTAACTATGTATTAGAGACAGATTTCAGTGAGAAAAAAGGAGTAGGGGAAAAAAATGTTTTCAGGAGAGCAGAATTACTCCTGGATTTTGGTGATATTTATGAGATGGCTGCCTTTGCAGGGTTTTAGAGTTGGTTTTTTCCCAGAAGCCAGAGTAGAACTGCTCTCCAGTATCTACCACTAATTGATTCATTGTTCAGTTTTTCACTCCTGGTTCCTGACAACCTGGATCAAGCAGCTAAGTAGCAATTAACATTTATGGATGGCTGATGCAAAAGAGACACTGACTACAAGGTGATCCCTCTGCTCTGCTTAGCTCTTGGATTTGCTTGCAGGCATAAGGCAGATGGAAGAGGCACTGAGTAACCTACACTGAGACCAGGATGCACAGGGAGAACACTATCTTCTGACAATGTTCTGAACCAATTTGAGAAACAATAGCCTGCTGCTGCAAGAGTTATTTTCTAATTTATTTATTTTAAACATTTGTTTTTATTATAAACATAAATTCTCTCATATTACAAATCCCATAAATAAGAATGCCCTTTGAGATACAACAGTTCAGCCATTGAAAGGGACAGGTATGAAAGCTGAACTCTCTGAATGGATGTAATGGCTCTTTTTTGAACACTGCAAGACAGAAGAATTTCTGCCTAGAACCTGTCTTTTTTTTTTCATTTTTGGCTTCCTGTTCACAGAGAAAAAGCAGTTATAGCATGACTTATTATTTGGTATGCAACACACTCATCTAGGGGAAGGTATTATGGTAGCATGTGTTGGGTATCATGTGGTGCACCAGAAATTTAAGAACAAGTATTCTAATAATGGTTTTGGTTTTGGTTTCTGAAAGAGCTGCTTGAAACAGGTAATTTCCAACTCTTCTGTTACAAAGCTATATGCTTCCTTCACCAGGAACTCAGCAGCATAAAGAAGTGAAAGCCAGCTAAAAAGAACCCAAAGAAGCTTTAAGGTATCAGAGCCTTAATAGATGTTTTATCAAGGCTTTCTGGGACTCAAAGTGAGAAACTGAAAAAATCTGTGTTCTGAAGAGATATAGGTCCTACTTGCAGGCTTTCAGGGCAACAAAACAGTATCTCCGTGGCTGGGAATTTTTTATTTCAAATGTCAGATTAGACTGGTCCACATTCGTGATGTGCTTTAGTTTTGAATAAATTTGGGCAGAAAATCTTGTGTTTGCAGGAGACAAGGATTTATTCTTATCTACCCTCCATACCACTTACCTATCTGCTTGGTGGATTAAAATTAGAGTAACTCCTGGGGGAGAATGATTAGTGAGCAGAGAAGAAGTGGCTAAGGTAGTTTATAAATAAATTTATCACCTAACTGCACTTTATGACTTACATATTCTCTGCTAGCAGCAACTAGAGTGCTGCAAATTACTTTGTTACTAAAGAAATAAATATCCATGTCTGTTCACATCAATCTGTCTCCTGCTTCATATTTTTCAAGGCAGTGATATTGCTTAAAATAATACATACCATCTGATTGCAAAATAAAATTGAAGTTAGTTTTAATTGTTTAATGAATTTGTTTTGAGAAACGGGGTTGAGAATTCTTTTTCTGATAACTGCATCTCAACAGTCTCTTACAACAAAATTCATAGACTGCCTTTAGTTCATATTGAACTTTGAAAAAAATTATTCTACCCTGTAGTACAGTTCCATATTGGTCATAATGGCCATGTCAAAATTATGTGCTTCTTCTTGTTATGGCTTACTCCTGGTAACAAAGAAAGAGGGAGCAGGGAAGGAGTTGTTCCCACCCAGCACTTCTCTTGGGGTACCCTTGGTACAGCTTATGCCATAGCCTGGGTCTTGCCCTCCTGCCAGGAGTGTGATGAAGTGACAGAAGGTGATTGTCCCACTTCCATCCTCCACAGCTCAGCAGCACGGGGGTCCCAGATCAGCCTTCTATTGGTGCCTATTGAAGAGAATGGATTGTGTCCATTTTTTATGGATGTGTAAGGTGAACTCCAACAGGAAATGCAGACTTTCTCAGCTCCAGCTTTCCAGGAGGTCCAGCCCTAATGATGTTGCTGCTATAATTATCATGCCCCATTTGATGCTTTCAAGAAGACTGAGCAATGATCACTTACAAGATCAACAAGCAAATGTGTTTATGAAGATCAAACTGATGTGCGACTTAGAGACATCCAATTTCACATATTTCATTTGCAAATTGTTCCCTGAAGATTTTATTAACTTTTTAATAAAATCCCTCAGCTTTATAGAAAATCAATTCTCTGTCATCTAAATGTTGTCTTATAGCTCAGCATGCCCTCAATTTATTTTTGTATTGCTCCCTATTAATGAGAGTGTATATTAGAAATAGCTGTAAAATATATGCTGTGCTTTTTTGCTGGGGACAATTTTAGAGAAGTTTGATGAAATTATATTTAAAGTGAGTGCTCTAAATTTTCAATTTGTATAATTTATATGTCCAGGGTGACAGATTAATCATAGGTGCCTGTATAACTTAAAACTCCAATTAAAATAAACAGAAATTAAATTGTCAGAATTTTCATGTATGCAAGAAATTAGTTTGAGTAATAAACGAAGATTTTAAGACAACTTTTTCTTTTCAGTGCTCCCAGCCTTAAGTTAATAGAATTAGTGGACTACAGTTTACCACAGGCAATTATGTGTTTCAGAAGGGACTGATGTAGACAAAAAATAATGATGGCTGTCAGCCTCACATGAAGAATCCATACAAATGACCTGAAGAACAGTTTTGTGGACTTCAAGCTAATGCCTTGTGCTTGTATAAACACTGATGAAAGGTCAGAGTGACACTGAGAGTCCGCAAAGGTCTTATTAAAAAATAGTATTGAAAAATATGATAGGACAATTTGGGGTTGGGTGGAAGTCATTGATATTGAAAATCAGTTATGAAAATAAACATTTATTTTTGATCACTGGAGTTTATCTGACAAGATATAATCTTGAATTTATACTGGTTTCCTTCTCTTTATCCCAAACTACTAAAATCAGAGTCTTTTCCTGCACTCTCCAATTATAATTTCTCATCAGTTCTAGCATCTCCAGCTCCCCTGAAGAGGGGAAGAGAGGTATTAGGAGTGAAGGAGATGATGGTCAGTCTGGAAGTGACTACCAATATTTTTGGAGGAAGCAATATAGGAATGAGAGTGAAATAAATAGGCAAGAAAGTATGGCCACTGGACACAGAGGAAAGAAATAGTCTTGGAAAAATCACATCTGTGAACTTTCATCAGTTAAAACTGAATCTAGCCAAACCAAATTGTAAAAGACACCTCCACTATAAAAAACACCATATTATATAATATTATTTTAATAAATAAGATAATGTTGGGAATTTAAAATAGTTACTGCCAGTAAATCCTGAATTTAAAAGAATACTGTATATGAAAGCAGGAGTAGAACCTGAATGTCGCCTTAATTTTTAACAATAAATTTAGTATCTAAAGTTGGCTCCTGCAGATAAGTGCAAGCACTAACAGGACAAACCAACCCTTCCCTCAACCATTTATCCACAAGTAAATGTGTAAAAGTAAAAGAAACACACAAGTATTAGTCAAAACATAATGATCTTGATGTATTAAAACCCCACCTCCATGTGTCTAGCTATGACAGGGGAGTCTTTTGCAAATGGAAATTTTCACACCACAAATGATGGATTTGGAATGAAGACAGAAATAGAACAGAGCAAGAACCACTATGTTATCCATAGGTGATAAGAAAAGCTCCCAAGTTTGGCAGACCTTGACCATCTTAATAACAGACCAGGAGTGTCTGTGTAAAATCCTAGCAATGGTCCAAAACTATTTTGTGTTCAAATGATTCTTATTTAAAGACTGTACTTACATCTGCATGGGAAACGTACAAAATAAGTATATTGTCAGCCTGTGCAAAATGGCTGACTAAGGATCAAATCTTAAAGTTTGAACCAGTGCTGTGATAGATTAATCATGGCCATGATGTATGAAGGAGCTCAGACTGGAATACTCTGACAGCCCATTATAAATCAACTAAGAGCAGCACGCAGAGCTAATAAATAAGCTCAGAACCAAATACACATACAATGTGAATGAAAAGGTAAAGACCAAAGTGATGACACAGGGCCAAGAGTTGAAGCATCCTCCTATGAAAGGGGCAGCCTTAACTTTTTCTGACACTAACGTGTGGAATAAAGGTAGACAAAAATTGAAAGAAATGTCTTGCAGTGATGTTTGTGCATGAAAAGTTCACCCAGCTCTTTCAGGAGCAGGAAGCCATTCGAGGAGAACATAGCCATAAATCACTGGAGGGCATTTCTTAAAAGCAAGCTGCTCCAGAGTGCTTTCAGCCCATGCTCCAAGGGAACAGCACTATTATTTTAGATGTATGCTGCAAGAAATGGACTGCAATTACTGACAACTTATCAGGAAGTTGTAGCATTAGTTGTAGCAGGAATTGTAGCATTAAATGAAAGATAAGTGAATAAGAACACAAAATTTTAACCCATCCAGAAATATAAAAGACGGGAGAACACTGAGACTATCGGACAATAAATTTTCGTATCCCTTTTAGAAAAGGCCTGGAGAGAATTCTATGAAACACGTAAGACAAACATTTACCACTATTCATAGCATTTTTCCTTTGGTCTGTCTGATGAACAGAAAGAAACTTCAATTCTACTGAAGTGTGCTAGAAAGACTGACATGAGACAAATATCCAAGAATGCATCAAAATGTACTTTGGAGTCAAACCACAATGTCCAGACTACTGAGGAAATAAATTCTCCATTCCAGAATACGGGCCTGTACTGGAAAGCTTTGGCATCCTGTGTGTCAGCAAACAGCCCTGAAGATCTCTACTGCCTAATAAGATGTGATAGATGTAGGAGAAGGCCAGGCAAGCCACAAAAGGGAAAAAACCCTACAGTCTTAGAGCAGAAGGAAAATAGAACACTTGAACACAAACCACTCATTACAGTGGCCTGATTCCTTGACTGCCTCAGTGACAGATGAAGCAATGTGTTTGTTAAGTACATTTGTTATCCCAAAGTATTATCTGAGAGAAGGGCAACAAATGGCAACAGGAACCATTCAGGGTCAGATGGAATGTTCATATAGGAAGAGGAAATATTCGGGGTTGTGTAAAAGAACAGGTTGAGCACAGAGGTAGTTCTGCAAGATATCCCCTCACCTTAGTATGGCCTGGGACTTCCTAAACCAATTGTTGGGTTTGTTTACTAGTCTCCAAGGAATGTTTCTTTCCATGCATTTTTCTTTATAGCCGAAGGATTCAATCACTACCTTTCAGCATGCAGCATGCCTGTGTGTTACTGAAGTGTACTATCTTTTCATTTCTCCATCTTCTCTTCTAAATGTTCTTTCTAAAAGTACTTCAGTTTTCTCTGGTAACTGCTGTTGATCTCACGTGAGCTTTCTTATGTGTTCTCAAACATTTTGTAAGTGCCGTGACTCATCACAGAATCACACAGAATCACAGAATGACCAGGTTGGAAGAGACCTTCAAGATCATCGAGTCCAACCCATGCCCCAACACCTCAACTAAACCATGGCACCGGGCACCACATCCAATCTCTTTTTAAACACATCCAGGGATGGTGACTCCACCACCTCCCCGGGTAGACCATTCCAGTACTTTATCACTCTTTCTGTAAAAAACTTTTTCCTAATATCCAACCTATATATTTCCCTTGGCGCAGCTGAAGACTGTGTCCTCTTGTTCTGTCAGTTGTTGCCTGGAAAAAGAGACCAACCCCCACCTGGCTACAACCACCTCTCAGGGAGTTGTGGAGAGTGATAAGGTCACCTCTGAGTCTCCTTTTCTCCAGGCTAAACAACTCCATCTCCTTCAGTCGTTCCTCATAGGGTTTGTGTTCCAAGCCCCTCACCAGCCTTGTTGCCCTCCTCTGGACACGCTCAAGTGTCTCAACGTCCTTCCTGAGCTGAGGGGCCCAGACCTGGACACAGCACTCGAGGTGTGGCCTCACCAGTGCCAAGTACAGGGGAAGAATGACTTCCCTGGTCCTGCTGGCCACAGTATTCCTGATATAGGCCAGGATGCCGTTGGCCTTTTTGGCCACCAAGGAGCACGGCTGGCTCATGTTCAGTCGGCTGCTGACCAGTACCCCCAGGTCCCTCATGCCAACATCTCTTTTCACATGAGGCTTTGCTAATGTGGCATAGACCAGAAAATTAGCCCAATATGTTTTACAGGTGAAATATGTGTTTCTTAGAAACTCAGAATAGCACAGAGGCAGAAGAGCTGGAATTTTGTTGGCTGTGACATTGTTTCTGTGAGAACAAAAGCACATTTGTTTCTCTTGTGCCAGAGTACTGCTGGGATGCTATCCAGAGCAGGGCTGATTTCACTGGAGGTTATACCTTTGCTGTCTTTTATCTACTTACAATGAAGAAAATAGTTCATGCATAGTGCAAAGTAAGAGCAGCATTGTAGAGTCATCCCTTACTTATCTGCATGACTGTTCAAAGCTGTCTGTTACATAAGGCATGAACACTGAAGAGTCAGTGCTTAGATGTCAACATAATAGACAGCTAAGAAATATCTTGTATGAAGGGGAAGATTTTGTACATCAGTGTAGAACAATGAGCTAATGAGTCATGGATGTCCTGCATGAAATGTCATAAGCCTATTATAAGGCTTATCCCATTCTAACCCCAAATTATCTCACAAGGTTTGACTGTGGGAAAGGGGGAGATGTTTGCATATTCATCTTATAAGAATTTTCCATCTATGTGGTGCTTAAGTGGGTTTGCTGGGAAAAGAGAATTTAAAAAATCATCTATTATGGAGCTGTAGCCTTCAAGAGTGCAATTAATTTTCACAGCACACTGCTCGTTTCTCCTGCAGCAGAAAGCACATCCAACATCCTCCTGCAGGGCCATTCAGCCTGAGCCTCACAGACTCACTGAGACCTCTGCCCTGGCTCCCCTCAGCACTCACTAGTCAGCTGGAAAGAAACAACTGGTCAGAAAATAACGGCAGCAAGTGGAGGAGCTGCTGGTGGCATCTTCCAGAACTTAACCGGGTCCTTCCCGACACCCAAGTCATGATCCAGCCATGGGTGGTGGGGATTTGCAGCCCAGACAGTTCCCCAGGTCCTGCAGACATTGCTGCTGCACACTGAGCTGACTTGGGGAATGATAGAAATTAAGAAATTTCTGCAGGGCAGGGGGAAAAAGGTTCAACTTTTGAAGCTCCTCATCCAAAGCACCTGAAGCACTTTCAGTGTTTAATGTCTTAACACCTCCATATTAGCTTCCTATAAGTTAAGTATTGCAGAAACATGAATCCTTTTATCAGTTTTGCCACGTTTGCAGATCTTATGAAGGCTTTACTGTCTCTTAGCACTTAGAGTGAATTCTATGTTTCTACAGCATTTTTTTATTTTGACTCTACTTTTTTTTTTCAGATTATATTATCTTTATTTGTATATCTTCCCTGAAAATTCAGATTTTCGTAACATGTTATAAGTATATAAATGTCCAATTAACAGGAGAAAGATCCCAAATAAATTGGAATTAATGCTCTGTAGTAAGTACCATGGTGCTTTGATACTTCCACCTATCCCTCTTGATATCTTCAACAAACCTCATTTAAAATCTATATAAAGTATATATAAAGTAGGAGGTTGCTGTCAAGGACAAGCACATATTCATTGCAACATCAGTCACTCGTGTTTCAGAGTTCCACTGCCCTCTCTCTGACTGGGTTGGCAAGTGAGTAAAGCTACAGCTCCCTGTCCTGGACATCTCTTTAACTAAAGAAGGGACAGTGAAGATCTTAGTTACCATGATGAATGAAGCCCTGTCACTGTCTGTAGAACTTGGAAAGTAGAGCTGACCCTCTGTTCTCTCCTTACTCATCAGGTGTAATTGCTTAATGACTGAAATCAGAAACTAAATCGTACATTTCTCTGCATATAATATATATATATAAACTCTTCTACAGTCAAAAGTTCTCCATCTTTATCCAGCGTATTGCTCTATGATAATTTATTGCCTTTCTTAGAATATATAGTGAGCTCTTAATAAATAATCTTTATTTCTCTCTTCACTTCTAGTGAGTGATCTCCAAAGACAAGCAACACTGTAGCAATATTTTCATTCTATATTAAAGTCACCCACCAGGCATCTGAAAAAGGAGCCTGATTTTTTTTAGCTAATGTTGAAAATACTGAAGTTCAAAAAATTGCACAAACAAATAGGAATTAACTATACAAGGAAGGCAGAAAATCTGGATTTCAAATTCAGGCTGAATATAGCTGAAGAAATTCTTAAGAATACACAGTAGCCCACAGAAAAACTGCTACCAGGAACATCCTACCCCCCCCCCCC
>VXBT01004355.1:137805-192821 GCA_013400235.1 Oriolus oriolus | reverse complement strand
CCCGCCCCACATCACCCCCAAAACCACACTGCTCTCAAGGACATTGGATTCTTCATCTAATTCACCCTCCTTGCTTTCTCCCATAGCTAATGCAGCCAGGCAAGCATTTCTGAAGCCAAATATCTGATGAGACTGTCATGAATAAGAATAACATTTGAGCTGTGTGAAGCTAAAGAACCAGGGAAGAATCTGCACCCTAAGGAAAGTTTGTCATTGCTGCTTGCGCACAGCTGGAAAACCCCATCCCTCTGGCAGCTAAAACAATTTAATTAGCCCCAGCTCGAGCTGCTCTGTTATTACACCGGTCCTTGACGAAAACGTTTCACAGCATTTCCCCTCAGTGTTTACTTTAGCACATCGCTGCTAGGAGGGGTATTTTTAAAGCATTTGGGGTCAGCTGCCTTTTCCTCCTCTCCAGCCTGTGAGGAATGCTGAGTAAGTTGTTCTAACCTGCTAAACTAACATTATTGCCTCCAGGTTACAGCAGTTACTGTGTAAACTAACAGATCCCACTTAGGCAAGTCAGGTTCACATTTAACACGTGGCCATTAGATCTAATGAGTGATCAAAAAAACCTGCCAAAATGTAATTTTAATTAAAAAATCTGTCTGCCACCAGAAGCTTATAATTGAGGAAACTGGTCTAGGGAAGAACCATGAGGATTTTCAACCCCAGGGCACGGATGCTGCTTGTGCCATCATCCAGCTGCTCCCTGGAAATACCCATTCAACAATCCCTGCAATATGTGGCCAGGCCAAAATCAGTGGAAAACAGCTAATGGATGTCCTCAGCATGCAGGTTAAAGAATCAACCTGTTCCCCAAAATATTCAGCCCACCAGGTTAGAGTTGAAATTGATTGGGAAGGAGTTGAGAGCTGGATAAAATTTTTGTGTGGCTATAGAGGGGATTTAATTTCCAAATATTGTTAATTTAGCTCCTTTTACTTAGTGAATGTCTACTTTCATTTGCACTAACTCAGAAATATGCCAATTTGTACTGTGAGGTAGCACTGGACATAGTCAAGCCCCAAAACTGCTTCGAGCTTTCTCATCCTGCTTTTTTTTTTGAGAAAAAAGCCCATAATGTCTCAGAAGAGACTCCCTCTAACGCTATTATTTTCTTTTGAGTGAAGGGAGAGTAATGGATGAAATTCACTCAAAAATTATTATTTTGGTAAAAGTTATATGAGCCTCTGATGTTCACAAAATGCATTTGGAAGATGTGCCACTCCCAGCTCAGCCATATGGAAGCAAAATGACTCTGTAGGTCCTTCCTGTAGTTTTATTAAAGCTTTTGTAAAGTCAAAAGCCTATGCAGAGACTGTATGTGAATTTGGAGCCATTACTAGGCTTTTTGCCTTGGGTATTTGAAAGATGCATATGCCGCATTTCAGAGAACTAAAATCAGTGTTTGAGGTATTGCACTTTGGATTATGCCTCTTCTAATCTTATTTAAATGATAACCAAAGCCGTGTAACCATGAACAAAAATAAAGGCAGAGGAACAGGCAGCGCTCTCTCCCCTGCTGTCCCTGGGGGTGCAGGACTGTGATGTGCTGTGCTGTGTTACTTCACCTCTGATCACATCTTTTTCACCAATAGTTACTGTAGACACCTCTGTGAAAACCTTTACCTAGGCAGATATTCCTCTTTCTGGATCTGTGTCTCAAACTACTCCTTGCTGCACAGAGCATCACAAAAAGAGCAGAGCAGAGTCTCTTTCCTGATGTAGCTGCTGCTTTATTCCCTCCTGTTCTTCCCAGTGGGAAAGGGCTTATATGACCACAACCACAGTCCAAATTCTCCTCTACTTTGAGACACTTCACTACTTTGACTCTTTACCCAGTGATCAGCCCACACCGTGCAGGGCATCACTCAAGCTGGTTTTGTGTTGGCTGTAGGGTACAGACAAATGGCAGCCAGAGTCTGATTCCCTAGGAAATCTCCTGGGAATCTGATGAACCGGCAAGATGAGTTTCTTATAGCTTACTGCCTGAGACCATGTAGCTGAGATACTTCTGAAACAGTCTGAGAATAAATTTAGCATCTCATATGGAAAAATGGTCAGTCAGTCAAAATGCACTGCACCTAGAGATACCCTTAACAAGGGTAACAATGGCCTGCTTGGTTCAGCTTAGCTGTCTGTAAAGGACTTTGGTATTCTAAGAGGAAGTGCAATGCATTGGCCCTAAAATTGTATGTGTTCTCTGAATCAGCAGAGCACATACGTCACTTTCAGCAGTAGAAGTTCTGCATTATGGAAAATGGAGTCTTTGTTTTCAAAAGTAGAGATTAAAAATGAGCTGAGCAATTAATAAAGGTTACAGCTCCAGATGGCCTGTATTTGTGTCAAGCAGCCAATACATAGCCACCCACAGTAATTTATTTATGGGGCAGTTGGTATTACCTAAACTTGGGCCTTTGATACCAGCTTAAATACACACTTACATTTTTCATAGCTTTCAGCTACTGATATACTCAATTGAATCTTTCCAGTACAAGAATGGACAGATTTCTTCCTCCTTTAAATCTACTCAAAAGGCCAGGAAGATAGACACAGTGTGACGTTTTCAATAGACTTTTTTCAAAGATAAGATAAGGGAACATGACGTAGATCATCATTCTTTCTCCCTATAGCCTGGGCAAGGAGGTAGTCAGGAGACCAATAATTCATATATCAACATCTCTCAGACAGAGCCTGGAAACTACAGTCAAGGCTGGAAACAGTCCTGAGCCATTTTTGAATGCATCCAGTGCCCAAGGACTCTACTTTCAAGGTTGTTTACATTCTTCATCCATCTAGGCTCCATCTTTTTATTAAACTTCTAGTTAAAACTTTCTTACTGATGAATGTTAGCAGATATTGCTAGACACCGTAACACAAGAACATTGTGTTGATTTGTGACAAATTGTTTTATATAGAGACTATATATGTTACAAAACTGAGATTAATTTTTGTCTTTTCTGCATAGCAGGAGAGGAGAAGCAAGAGTTATTAAGAGCATTTATTTCAAAAAGTCTGCAATGGAAAGTGAAACTGCTCAGTGCCAGGTTTCAGAAACCTTCTAAAATTCCATGTTGAAACATAATTTTTCACAACCATTATTACTTTACTGCGTTTTGTGAGACAGTTATTTCTGCCACACGGCTCAGTCTGGCAGTCGTTCACTGCTTGGCACCTGCAACCTGTTGTCTTGGGGATTGAAAGTACTGTGATGATGCTGCTTTGTTGGTAGGGCATATAGTCAATACTGAAGCCCAGGAAAGCACTAGTTATAACCCATGTTTTGACAGCTTGTCAATAATCCTGGTGTTATGATCAAAAGGGCTATATTGGGACTTATAACCTGTGTCAGGTGAACAGAGAGATTGACCTCATTGACAGTAGGGTGAAAAAAAAATCAGTTAATTTTATTGCCAGGAAATAAGCTGAAGACAACAGATTGCTTGGCAAAAACACACTAAAAAGGGCAAAGTGGACAGACCTTCTGAACTCTACAGCCAATTAGTTATTAATGAGAGAAATAATCAGTCATTAGATAATTGTGTTTTCCCACTTGATCACTTTCAAAGACAAGTGAAAATAAAATCTTCAGAGATTTTTAAAATATTTAATTTTAACTGTTCTGTCTTGTCTTTCAACACTATCACATCCCATAAGTCTTTAAGGAATACACACAGCAAAGCTTTATTAAAAAATGATCCATGTTTTGTACTTTTATATTAAAAGTTAAGCCAATTTCAGTCAGCACTGAAGAAATATCAGCCCAAGTGGACAGGATATCATGAGTTAGAAATGTCTCACAGAAACAAGAGGATTCATGGAAGCAAGGTACAGGAATAACTGAAATACTTTTATATCTACATTATTTTATATTATATTTGAAACTCATAAACCCTTGTGTCCCTCTGGGTGGAAAAGGCTTCTTTAATTTTCACGAAGGATGAACTTGGTGCCAGTTTGGAGCCAGTGCTGTTCCACGGTGGGTACCAGGGGGAGGATTTGAGTTTAGCCTACACAAGGCACCAGCATGCAGAACTGAGCCTCTCAAAAGGGCTTATTTGTTTTCATTGCCTTCACAGAGCACAGCCTTTCGAATCAAACTCTATCTTAATTATGATGCCTAAGTAGCCTGAGTGGATTGTACAAATGTTACCTTATACTTCATCATAATTCCTGGGAATGTTACGGCAATTTTATTACAGTTCACCCCACCCTTGTTAAACTTGGCTAAAAATAATCTTGCTTCCATTAATAAGAGAATCCACATGAAATTTTTTTGTGTTTGGTTAAGGTTTGAGGTTTTTTTGTGGTGAATATGTGTGATACTTAAGGTCTCAGTCTATTTCAGCACAGTGCTTGAAAGGCATAGTAATTAGTCAAGAAGAAATCACACAAAAGGAAATTAAATAAGACATAAACAGAACAGATATCACATGGCAGCATTATTAAGGAACTGTTTCTCACATGAGAAGGAAGATGAGTAAGAGGAAAATGCAAACGCAGGCTGGATCAAGCAAGGTGATTTCAGTGAAGAGAGGGAAGCACTGATGACAACGTCCAGGACAGTAAGAAAACCTTATTTGGAATACTGTATGGTATTTTGATCAGATTGACCTAAAGGGAGAAAAACACACCACCAATAATGGGAAAGGTGCAGAGAAATGCTGCTAGAGCTCAGAATCTGTCTTGCAAGAGTAAAGGCAATTCCTTGTTACTCTTAAGAAAAAGTCTTAGGGCAGCATGATTTTGCTCTGTAAATATTCTAAAACAAATAGAAAAACGATTCAAGCTCTAAAACAAAGCCAACCCTCTTGGAAGATCAGTACAGGTGGGATCTGATACTCCACATTGTGTCCTTTAGCTGACAAAAAGTAAACAGCCCAAAATATTTCTGACAGCAGCGGTGCCTAACCATTCTGCATTTATGAACTTCGCATGTTATAAACTGATCTCTGAAAGCCACAGAAATATATTCACACATAGGACTACAATTCATGAGCCTAGGAGAGACAGTACATATGAATCTTTAAAAGGAAAACATCACCAAGAAAAGTAAAGCAATTTAAGTTTGGCTCTGAATGTTCTGGGATAGGAATGAGTGAAAAACAATGTTCCATGAAAGAAACCATTTATGTGAAAGCACAATCTTTGATCTTGCTTAGGCAGGAGGTTTCAGGAAAATGGAAATACAGGAAACCTTGCAATTGAACAAATATTTGAGATTGATGGCACATTTTAGATGAAGAGGGAATCAATAATTTAATCATTCCATCATCCCTGGCTGAATTTCCTCTCTACTTGTAGTGACTCTAATGCTGATCCACCACACACAAGCAGCAGAAGAACAGATGTTGTGAGAAGAAGGACTATGCAACCCCATCCTGGGAGTTATGCTTGTCTGAATTTTCATTCCTTAACCTGGCAGTATTACACAGGAACAAAACCAGATCAGCCTTATACCTAGGTCTTTAAAGAATGGATTTCCAACATTTTCTGGAGCAAATGTAATTTCATCATCTCTATCCAGTGCTGAATTGCTCAATGTCAATACAGCTCCTGAGAGAAGACTTTTAGATGTGGATCTTAGGTCTAGTGAAAATGTAAAACCAGAAACTATAATAAATTCCTGCCCTAGGAATTGTTTTTGTTCATGAAAAATTACTTAGGCATACATATATACATAGGTATGCTCATCCTCCATAATGTAATTGGAAAACTTTAAATTTGACTAAATCAGTTTGAATTTTATGGTTCGTCTCAAGGCAGAAGACTGAGGTAATCTTATTTTACTCCATTCTTATTGGTCTCTCACTCCTTAGAGGAAGTAAAAGAGCATTTGCAGGGGATGAACATTGCAACTGATGATACAGGGAAAAAACAGCAAGAGGAAGCTGAGGTGCTGAAGGACAAAGCGGCTTGTGCAGCTGAAATGGAAAGAGGGATGGAGAAAGAGCCCGATTTTCTTCATTCCTATTCTAGCATCTTTCTTGATGCAAAATCTTAAAACCTTTCCCTCCTCTACTGGAGTGGTCATCCCTGAAAGCATTGAGGGAAATGTTGTTTAAGCCCTCTGTTATTTAATTCTAAAATATATCTATAAAATGGGGTTTTTGAGCTTTTTTTTCCATAAGTATGGATCTAAAATGAAATAATTCCATAATTTAAGTCTTTTAAATTCCCCAAAACTCATTCCTGTGACAGCTACATTTGCTCTTATGCTTGACTATTAAATGTCAGAAATCAGACTTTACAAGATATATCCTTTTTTTTCCTCTGAGAGAGCAGGCTAACTCCATTGTGTGATATATAGTTATAGAAACTGGTAAAGTAGCATGAATATGTGGTAGCAGTAATAGAGAACGTTTTCTAGTAATTTTATCTTTTCTTCTGTACTGAGTATTAGAACCACCAAACAACAGAGATTCATCGGCCATCTCAAACATCACTTAATTTACATGAAAATCTCTCTGTTTACACAAATATATTGGGAGAGCAGTGATTAATTCTAGTAAGATAGGCAGGTAATTTAATTAGCTGGTAAGGATTCTGTCTTGAAATGTCTCATTAATTTGTTGCGAGCAGCTATCTCCAAAGTGCATCTATTAACCCTATGCAAGGATATATTCAAATGTGACACACACACAAACCCAAGACAGTTACAGACAGAAAACTGCTTTCAATAACTCAGTTGGAGCTGTGAAATGCTTTTGTTCCGTCCTTGACAGTCCAGTGTGTTTAGTATCTTTTAGATGTCAGCAACTCAGCAGAGAGCAAGAGAGGAGCAGCTCCTGAGGGGTCATCACTGAGCAAGGGTGTAGGCAGGAGCCTTGGATGTGCTGCAGGAGACACACAAAGATCTCCTCCTGCCTCTGAAATCATTCCAGAAAAGAAATTCATCACAGCAGTGCCAAAAAGATCCTGCTGCAGAGGGCAAGTGTGTTGACAGGTAGAGAGAAAAGGAGAGTTTTCCTCATAGTCTGAGATTCCCAAAAGAGGCCAGCAAAGAGACAGCAGACCCTTTCTCGGATCTGATCTATTCCCTGCACCAAAAGGAAACTACTTCTCTGTGCCTCAGCTTTGTAACACAGACAGGTACTGAGATGATGGGGTCACCCAGCTGACAGCTCGCTCTCACTGTTTTTCTCCTCCTTCTAAGTTACTGTAGCAGCCAGAAACTATTTCACTGTCTCATCCCTTGAAGGAAGAACACTGAATACCAGGAAAAAGTGCGGAAAAATCTTTATGGGCAGCTTTAAGTGAGCTAGGCTTCTTCTGAAAGGAAAATAAACATATTTTGACCTGACAAAAACAGCTTTAATGGATCAAGGGATTTATAGATTTAGGCTATGTCAGAATCAGTAGGCAGATAGCTGCTGCAGTGTAAAGCTGCGCTCCCTGCAGCCGATGCACCAGCTTTTCCTCTCTGCGGGAAGAGGCAGGATGGAGTGGGGTGATGCCTGCCTCGGGCTCACCTGGATACAGCTGTGTGCCAGAAGGCACCTGTGGGTACCGTGGTTAAGCTGTCATTTCCAGAGGACGTTCAGACAGCCTCAGAGGGGGCTAATGAGACACTGCTGCCCCTTGGGAGCAGCTCCGTGCATCCCAAGGCTGTCCCTGCTCCAGCCCGTGGCAGTGACAGTGTGGCCTGGGCTCACGGCTGGTGGCCTTGTCCTCTCCTGCACAGCAGGAACCCACTTCTCCCAAGCTCTGCCCTGAGCCACAGACAGGCTTGGGAGGCAGCTGAGCTCCACCTAATCCTGTGAGGAGTCTGCAGCAACAAGTGCCTGGCATTAAAAAGCTGATCTAACAGTGGGTGCCCCTTAATTAAAGAGCTAAATCAGCAGGAACAGAGCTAGGTTTGATTGTCTCCTCAGCCTGAGGGGTTTCAGTTATGTGATTTTTGAGACTCCTACAAATGTATCATTCTACATGACCTATCTTTTCTGCAGCTGCAGGTGTTCTCCCTCCGGGCCCCCCTTCAGACCTAACGTCCAGAATTAAAACAGCCAGGAAAAATTCAATTAACCACAGAAACCTGCCTGTGCCACCAAGCTGCACATAACCAACAGGCACCAGAAGGATGCCGAGCCTGAAAACCATCCCTTTATATAGGAACAGCTAGAAACACTTCTGGATCATTTAGGAAATGCTTCACCCCATCCTGGTCTGGACCTTTGACCAGAGGAATTCCCAGTCACAGACACTCCAGAGAACACCCAAACTGTTTGGCTTCCATCGCTGCTAACATCACACACAGCCAGGGAGACACCCCGGACTGCCCAGGCTCACAGCAGTAGGAATACTGAACATAAATTTAATTTAAATTTAATAATAAATAAATATAAATTTAAATTATTACCCTCTCCTGTACAACCACAATTAAAAGATGGTATTCACAGCAATAGCTGGCAAACCCAATTCAGACCAGCCTTGCTCCCAAGTAGAAACAGCACAGGTGACTGATTTCACAGCAAGGACAAGGAATGAGGTGTCAGCTCTGATGCCAGGGGCTGAGAACAGGGGAGGTGCTTCTTTTTGAGAAGTATAAAATGGGATGCTCGAAATTACATCAACCACAGACAAACATGCCTCCAGCAATTGTAAATTTTATGGCAGAACTCCCTTCTCAGTTGCCTCAGACTGTTATATATACAGCTAAATAGGATAATTTGTCTGTCTCATCTTTAGAGAGGCACATATAACACAGTCTAGAGCAAAGGCAGATGTGCCATATTATATAATATCTGTTTTATTTGACAGGTTAATACAGCCAAAACTATCAAGTCCTCCTCCACACACACATGCAGGAAGGGAAGGATACTGCTGATGTTAATCTTTGCTAATAGATCTACAGTACAAATAATTTAAACTAATTCACAGCACTGGGGCTAGACACACCATAGCTACTTCTCTGTCACCTTAGGTCTTGAGCAAAGGTCACTGATGCCATGAAAATCCTTGACTTAAGCTGGTGCTGGCAATTTTTCCCAATTGCTACATTTAGTTTTAGGAAGCCAAGGGGTGTCTCTGCTCTGCAGTAGTTGTTTACTTGGGTAGAACCATACAAAGCTCCAAGGGTCTGTGCTGCAGACAGTGTTTGTTTCTATACGACCTGGTCATTGTCTAATCTACCTCCGTGATACCAAAAACACTGAGAAGGAAAACAAAGCAGGGAAAAGACAATAAGCCACAAAAATATCTGTGACCTTCTGGAATAATTTATGAAGCCCACCACACAGGTTAAGATCTCTGAGAGTATTTAACTACTGGGAAAATACTCAGGTGCTTAGAACTGATTGCACTTTTCACTCTTCCCTCAAAAGAGGCTCACCAGCTTTGGATGTTGTGGCATGTTGGACATGTCTACCCCCTCTCACTACCAGATGGCTGGTGCACATGCAAGAGATAACTCAGGCGGGTCACAGACCCATCATGGAGTATCTCTGGTGCCAAAAGAGCTCAAGCCCCCAGCTAAGAATCAACATCTTAGTCTGGAAGGCAAATGTGGGAAGAGATGAAAGAAATATTCTTGACCAAAAGACGCAGTCCTTATGACTATAAAAGCCCACACAATTATCTCAGAGGCAGGAGTCTCTTACACACTCCTTTGGGAATGTGGGTGAAGATTTCTCCCTGGAGCTTGGATGCAGCTCTAGGTCACTTTCCTGGGAATTGAGAGAGAGGACCTTCAATGTGTACTCCATCAAAAACTGGATGGTAAGAATCATTGAACCCTAAGTTATAGTATTTTTTAGCTAGCTCTAAGTTCAATGGTACCTTTAACTCTGCATGTAATACTAGTATTCCCTTTTTGTCTATTTCATCTGTAGTAATAGTCTGTTTTAAGTCTTATGTCTGTTACTTTTGTGTCTATAAATAAAGAATCCATTTTATAATAGACCAAATCAGCCATTATTAAAGAACCTGTAAATAAGAGTGGATCTTGGGGTGCTGATCACCTCAATGCAGCTACTGCCTGCTGCCAGAGGCCTGGGCAAAAGACAGAAGCTGATTTAAACCTACATCATCCATTTATAACAGATGTCTAGCATTGCTCAGGCTTAGCTCTGCTCTAGGCAGGTGAATAGCTCTGCTCATAAAACAAGATGAACTGTACCTATTACTAATTGAATACTGTTTTCTTTTCCTTTCCCCTCAAAAGTAAAATTTTGCCAAATAAAGTTAACAAAGTCAGAATTCAAGTAAATAGAGATGCACTATATTTCAGATACAAGGAGAAAATGTACTTTCCTTTAAAAAAAATATTGTGTGTGTGGGATAAAAATAAAAAGAAAGCAGGAAGCATGATAAGATTCAGAGACAAATAAGCAGCTGTCTATGACTAGGTAATGAAATAGTGGCAACTGCAGCATGGTCCACATGCCAGGACCCGGGACAGGGCTGGTGCTCCTAGACTGGTTTTGGGAGGTGTCCTCTCTGCCCAGAGTGTGCAGGCAGAGAGGTGTTTCAGAGAACACCACCACTCTGATGTCCCCACTGCTCCACCTCACAGGGTGGTGGCCAACTGTGAAAGAAAGGAACAAGGCCAAACTGATGTTGGAAGGTCCAGGCTTTGGGCAGGGACCTAGAGCAAAGCTATGACCCTGTGGTAGGTTTGAGTGCCACGTGAGGCTCTGTGTGCTCCAGCACTGAGGTTTTTGGAGCTGTGATGGCTCTTTTGCCATCCCTCTTTTCCATTTCTCCAGCACTGCACTAGACCAGTTTTCTCCCATGGAAGAAAAGGGAAAAACACGGAAGGAACTATTCCCTTTGAATTTTTCTAAACCTCTCAAAAATATTTAATTACTTTCTGCACAAAAAACTGTATTTATAAACTTCAGTCCTAAAGGGCTTTTGATAGTTGTCATGTAGGCTGCAACAAAAGCAGTTGTGTCATGTAGTTAAACAGAGAACAACCAAAAAGCAGCTGATAATGACTGCAGAGGAAAAAAAAAAAACCCTTTATAATCATCTGTAAGCTGTAGACTGCAGAGGAAGGCTGAAACAGTGCAAATATCCAAGAGAAAGAGAGATGAGATTCCTGGCTGGAGTGAGACAACTCATTTGTAGCACTACCATGAGGAAAGCTGTGGCCAGGGGGCCTTTCAGAGATCCATATTTCTCAGGACCAGGTTATGACACACTTCTGCAATGCTCTGCAAAGAGTACTCAGTCTTCCTCACTAACTTTCACCAAAGGGTCTGGGTTCTGTTGTGCTGCATTTTACACCCTGGTAAACCCGAGGAGGGGAAAATGGTTGGTGGCACTCTTCCAGTTAATTTTGCAGTTAACAGCGTCCTGAGAGCCAACTGACTGAATGTTAATAATCCCTATTCATGCGTTGCACAATGTATAGGTGAGGAGCTCAGGGACTGGTATCAGCCCTGCCTCTTCACACCACACCTGGAAGTGCATCTGTACGCTTCCATGGCTCCCACCAGGTTTCCAGAACCACACAATTGCCCCTGGTCCAAACCTGGTCTGCCAGCAGCGCCTCTCAGGGAGAACAGGCAAGAACAGTTGGTCAGAGCCATGATGGTTCTGTAGTTGATACAAAAATCAAAAAACGTGGAAGAATAATTTCTGGATGAGATCTTCAAAGGATCCTAAGAGGGGGTCAGGATTCAAATCAATAGTGGGTTGGATTTACTTTGAAAATCACAGTCTTAATCACTGAGGTACTGCTGTGAGAACTCAGCACTGTGCTGTTGAGTAAAAGATCATTATACCACAGTCTTTTTTCACAGCAGAATTATCCTGCACTGACAGTGATTAATAATCAAGAGCTAGTCATTAAGCTTGTATTTACAGAAAACACAGAGATGAAAATGATGACTAAGGAAGTGGCACTACAAACTGACCCTTCTCACTTCAAAGAATGTGAAAGGTGCAGCAGACTTTGCACTCACTCAAAGATAAATATCTAATTACATTCATCTGCTCATCCTGAAAGCTGTAATGAGGACATTGAACATCTAAGTGACAAAACTAGCAACTACCCTTCTTGACGGTTTCTACAAGAAAGAGTTAAATTCACCTCATAGAAAAGTGAGGAAATGCTATCTCTGCTTTCCCCGTGAGTCTTTCAGGGCTCACCCTTTACTGAGAAACAGAGAATCACTTTGTAAAAGACACCAGCAAGACAGAGAAACAGTCTGTTTATTTGGGCCTCTTCTAACACTTCTGCAAGACAAGGTAGATCCTCTTCCCACCCTGTCGTATTAGAGACACCCTACTAATCTTTCTCATGTGGGTCCCAGCCCAGAGTCAGCCCCAGGAAGCAGGTTTGCACATGTTTCTGTGTGGGACAGTGCAGCTTTGGGTTGTAGTTGCCAGTGTGGTCCACAGTTTTTGTGGAAAAACCCACTGGCTCACCCAGCCAAGCAAGGAATCTGCCGTGTGCTACATCATGGAGCAGAATAGAGAGGGAAAGGAGAGGGGGCACACAGAGCTACTAAATTCTGTCAACTCTTCCATCATTTCAGGGGATAACAGGTGGGCATAATGCCAGTCTTCCTCAGCAGTGCAACAAGAACACACTGCATGTCAGAGCCAGGGAAGTCTATGGGGTGAAATCTCTGTCTTTGCAGCACTGGGGATCCAAATGCAAGTTCACAGTGCAGGTGTGACACAGGTTCATTCCGTGTGTGCTGAGATAAAATGCTGCCAAATCTCAGGCCGTCTAAAGCAGTTGTAGGTATCTATTTGAAGTCATGAATCACGCTGGGATTGCTGGGCAGCCTGCTCCATCTCAAGAGTAAGTGAACCATAGATCTGATAAGCTTTGTATTACCTTTGTAAAACTTGAATCAGGCCCTGGGCTGTTTTCTTACGTTAGTGTATTTAAGATTAATAAACCTAGATGTGGTGTACAGTTCAGAGATTTGGAGGGCAGATCCTATGTTTGCCAGGAAAGATAGATGAAATAGATACTTTGTGAAATAAATATTTTGTAAAAGAAAAATAAAATAAAATTCAGAATTTGTGTCTCAGAGGACTAATGTATCTTAGCATTTATGCTGGAATGACTCTGAGGCCTCCAATGTTTCATTTCCCTTGCCTTTGAGCAACATGATTAATTTAAATAGACAAAGAACCAAATGGTAAATCACAATTCCTCTGAAGTTTAGAGCTAAGTCTGCTGAATCAGTATTAAGCTGTTCCTGCATTTCAGTTAACTCTTTGAGAAACCACTGCTTCATGGAGACCTTCTGTAATTACTGATGTGAATGAGTGGAATTCCAGAGGTGATGAAGACCTTTCAGTTAATTGATTTTGAGGCTCCAGCTAGACAAGCCATGAAAAAAGGAGAACATATCTCTGAAAGTGGTGATAAGTAGCTTAATCTTCAAGGCTTTTTGGTTTTATTTTCTTAAAAAAAAGGCAGTGAATAAGAATGTTTATTCTTGGAGTTCTTTTGAGAAGCAGCTTCTGTAGTTGAAAACAAATGTGTTAGTAGTTAAAAATAAAATCAATGACCTCAGTAGCCTCCTCTAGATGCAATCCTAAACCACTGCTGACCTGAGTCTTTTTATTTGCAGGTTTTTAATTATATGAAGATATATAATTAAATATTCTTCCTTATTCTGCCATCAGTGTAATGGAACAAAGCCGCTTGCAACCTCTTTTCTATAGTGGATTACGTTCATTTTTTTAAATTCAGGGGACAACAATTTGGGACATGACTTACATTTGTGAATGGTCTTGCCAGGGGAGTACTAGAACAAGTTTTATGGTGTGGCAAGAGCACTTACCTCCTTCCATGAAATCAAGGTTGGACAAGAGCAAGGTTCATCTCCTCTCCAGGTCATCTGAGTTTTATTGTTTCTAAATATGTTGGCAGTGTACTGAAGCATTGACTAATATACTATAGCATGCATATTTATTATTTTTATAGCATCTTTTCTCTTTCTTATTTCTATGCCTTCCTAAAGTAAAAGGTGATAGAATTTCAAGAGAGCTTAAAGTACAAATTTTCACAAATTCTTTGAGATGCAGACAACTTGGACTTTAAAAACTTGGTTGTTAAATTCTCAAATCTGGTATAGATACACCAAATCTTGTGTATGTGTGAGAAATAGGAACTGTATCCAATTTGTGATTCCTAGCAGAAAGCATTTTTGGGACTATTATTCATAATCAGATAAATAAAACCAGAGCAGACAGGTTGCTCCTTCTGTGCTGGACTTTGTTGATGTACATCTGCTGTTGTAGATGGGATTGCTGAAATCACCACATTAATTTATGCTGTGTGTTGGCAGAACTGCTCCCTTGGGTTCTAGGCCTCCCACTACCAGTACTGACTTTTACACCTTTACAGTTTGTTGCTTTGAGCCTTACCATGCCCCTTTACTTGGCACAGCATTTTTGCAGCTGCCAGTACCCACTTGGTGCTACTGCTTGTCCAAATCCACAGCTGGATCCCCCTTCCATCTTCAGTTCCAACATGGAACTGGCCAGTCTTAGCTTTATTGCTCTTTCTTACTCTTCTCCTCCTTCTGGCCTTCTCTGGAGTGGCACTTTGTTTTGGAGAAGAAAACTTTTTGTGTTAGAACTGGAATGTAGGAGCTTAGAAATTCTGTTTTGACCAAGCAATTCTTTTATGAAAAAGAAATTTTTTCAGGCTTTCTCCAGCAGTTTTGGTGAAAAGCATAAAGTACCATTACAAACTCTTGCCTTGGAAGCCAGTCAATAGTGACCTGCTTCTTAAAGATACAAGCTGAAACTATTAATGATGTAGTGAAAAGGTAAAATTTGGTGTATTTTTTGAGACAAAGATATGGTTTGATTTATTTTTTACTTCATTATAATGAACTGTTTATTTTAGTCCTCGATGAATTAATGTGACTAACCTTTTTATCAGAACAGTTTGTCAAAATCAGTGATAAATAATGTTATTAGACTTAATGTTCCAGCCTCATTTGCTTTTCACACAGAAATTCATAACAGCCAATAAAACACAGCTGTGTAATAATATTGTGCTAAAGCCATAAACACTGTATTTGTAAAGCTGACATGTAATGAACAGGACAAAAACTATCTTCTAACAAAAGAAGATTCCAGCCAGACTCAATAAATGCTGAGTTTGGACTCTTTTTAATGCAAAACTGTGAAAAAATAACAAACTTTTTTAAAAAAAATATTGTTTTAGCGAAATGAGAAAATTAATAATAATTGTTTATTTCTTCCCTTGTGTGATCTTTCTTTCTCCCTCCCTGCCTTTTCTACCATTTTCCAGAGGCAGTGGAGAGGGTCAAGATAGGAAGGAAGGAAGGAAGGAAGGAAGGAAGGAAGGAAGGAAGGAAGGAAGGAAGGAAGAGGTAACATATACAAATCTAAAATTTGTAAATTACTTTGAAGAAATAAAAGTATGTGTTTTAAGCCTACAAATGAAAATGATCTCATTTTTTTGTGTTTTTTTTTATTTCAATATTCGAATGTTTTCCAGCTCCTACTTGTTTGGATATCAGTGAATCACAGTCACATGAAGTATCTCATACCATGGTCAGATTTGTTCTTTTGTTGAGTAGTCTATTAAACAACTGGTGAAAGCTCACATGATGCAAATTAATTTTATTATCACTACTAAGTCAGAGGCTTCACCAGGAAGAAAAGAGCATGAGGAAATATGAAGCATGACTTCCAGTTCCTTACCAATCTCCCTGCCCCATTTCCCTCTTGGGTTCACAGAGCACAGCCTGAAGTACCCATCTGTTTCCAACTAAGTGTTTCAAGCTCTGTCTTTTATACAGGCTTTTTGCTACAAGCCCAGAAATGTCCTAAAGCTCTGTCTCAAACCAGACTTGTGCTGCTCTCCCGTGAAAATACAAATTCCAGACAGAGAAAAAAATTTTTTTTGCCTCTTTTAGAGCTGGCTGGTGCTCAGAGATACCCAAACACCACTGACAACACATTAAACGTGTCTGTATTAGCAAATACTGGTCCACTGACCTTGATATCACCCATGAGCAGAGGCCGCGCAGCCACAACATTTTACAACATGTGAATCTGAGTGCTCCAAAAGGTGGTATTAAAGGCAGGCAGGAGGTGAACACTCCTCATTCCTTCCCAAAACAAGCTGCTACCACAGTGCCCAGAGGCCCAGCACATTCATTTCAGCTGGGCTCAGGCAGAAACACACAGAGACATCAGTTCTCATTAGCTCTGCCACAGACAGGGCAATGGAGGCTTCTGGGAAAACTCGATCAAGGAGGTGGATGAAAACAACCATAAACTATGTAATGTTTTAATGTCTTCCAAATCTCATTAATATATTTCAAATTGCATGGAGTGGTTTGAGTTTATATATGATTTGATTTCTTATGATCAGTGACAACATAAACAATCCCCAAACTGCAGAGGCTGAGATTTCCTCTGGAATTACAACTCACTTTTCCCTAGAAGTGTCTTTTCAGCAATACCAGTTACATAGTTATTATAGTTATATAGAGTATATACTGTCATTGTTTTTTACTGGCTTGTTTAATTGTTTATAACTAGAATGCAGTTTCAAACTGAATTTACTGGGCTGAATGGAAGCTGAACAGCTTTGAAGTGTGTATGGAGCCTTCCCAGATTCCATTTTACCATCTTCATAGCCAGAGGCCACTTTGCTGCCTGTTTAGTTTGGTGCCTTTATAAAATAATGCCATCAATATATTCAGACTGGAATGAGAAGGCACACATTGACCTTCTTTTTGCCAGCACCTCTGGGCTGTTGTTATTATGTTAAAGATCTATAGGTCAATAAAAAAGCTTATTAAGGTGAGGTTACTAAATGAAAACAAGACAGACAGTGGGGTCAGTCATCATCTACAGCTCAAAGAAATACAAATATAGACTTCTCTCCTTCCTTCTCTCTTTTTCAGAAGTGACTTCAGCGCCTTTCTGTTTGGCCTCAGTTAAATGGGTTGTGTGAATCTCTACTCAACTAATTTCAGGTGTACAGAACCAAAATAGCTCAATCTTACTCTATAGATCCTCTGCTGCTAGCAATTAATGATTCTGCTGATACTGATTCTGCTGATATTGATTCTGCTGAGTATTAATTCTCATGAATTATCATGAATTTTCTTCCTCTTCTTTTCTTCTCTTCTTAAATCTTTTGCCTTTGAAGATAGGTGCAGACCTATATGGTTTCCCTATCAAAACCCCCCCAACAAAACAACCCCCCAAAGCCACCAGAAAACCAGAAGAAAAAAAATCCTCTGAAAAATCAAAATCCTTGAAAAGTGGAAGCAGTCATCATTGACATAATTTTCATTCATTTTGGCCAGCTCTAGTTCAAGTACAGTGCAGCACAGTGTAGCACTCTGAGCTGAAATAAATGACCTGCCTGAAGATCACATTTATCTGGTCATTTCAATGCAATTTAAGGAGACCATCTGACCTAGATAAACTATATAGGTTCATTGCATAACACAGGTATGATGAAAGAACAGGTTCCTGAGAATATTTTTCATTATTACACCAACAGAGTAAAAGGGCCAGTGCTGAGAAAAATAATGTTCCAAAGAGCATAGAAAAAGAGCAAATAGGGAGAAAAGAGCTATTTGAGTAGATGGCAACAGGTCACATATTAAAACTCCAAAAGAGCTGGTCACAAGGGAAATTAAGAGAAACATTTCAGAGAGCATATGATTAAGATGTGCACAGAAGCACTGCAGTCAGCAGTGGAAGCTCTGCTCCTGCTTCTCCTTTGACTTACATCACCCTCATTTCAACAGCACTAGGGTGTCATCAGACAAAAATGAATATCTGACTGCAGTGGGCTACTCTTATTCTGAAATTTCCAGAAATTAAGAGGCCTGGACTCAAAGCACAGACTCTCATTTGTATTGCACAGTGACTTGACCAGCATTACTGTTTGAAACATGGATTTAAACTGCTCCTGGTGTTCCCCCTGTTTCCCTGCTCAAGGGAGAAATTTCCATCCATGGTGGTGACTGTCAGTTCTGACCCCAGGCACTTCCTCCAGCTGATCCCATAAATGATTGTGGGGTGGGGGAATATAACGTTTATACAGTCAATGGCAAATAAGAGCTGAAGAAAATCCCTGGAGGAGAATAAATGGTTTCCCCCAGAAGAATCTTTAGAAAACTCATAAAGAAAAGGCTGCAGATCTGCTCTTGCAGGATGCAATTTATCCTAGGAAGGACAAGATCAGTGGCAGCATGAGTTCTTTTGCTCAGTCTCTCTCTAAAATATAAAAGTTTTCCATTGTATATTTTTTGATTACTCTATTTTTAAAACAATATCCTTACATCAGATCCCGTTAAATTTGAGAACCAATCATGCCCTGGTTTCAGGCTTATGCTTCCCTAGAGAACATCACTTCGGCCTACCAAAATAAAACCCCAATGAACACAAAAAGAAAAATCCCCAAGCATTTATATTTATCCTCATATTCAAGTGTTTAAATTTATTCAACTTCTTTGAACTCTTGAGTACACCAAAAAAAGGGAGACACCAAATAATAAACTCCATGTATTTCTTTCTCCAAAGTAATAGAGAAGGCAATTTCACTTGCTGCTCTGAGTTGGCTAAGATTCCCATGGAGTTATCTTATTTTCTTCTCCTTTATCCTCCTTTCTTCCTCTCTCTCCCTTCCTGCAGCCAAGTCACTGATCTAGTTTCTGAGGTCCTCCTGCCAGAAGCTTGCCCATCTGTTCAGCAGTGTCTCTTTGTAATGATGCTGGCATTATCTTTTTCTGCATTTTGTTTTAATGGTGTTCATCAGAAATGTGCAATCTTTGAATCGCAGCCGACTTCTCATCAGAGTGATAACTTGTTTGAGTAAAGCTCTGGAAGAGAGAGACCCTTAATTTTACATTAACAAGCACTTCAGGGATGGCCAGAGACAGGCAGTGGGAAAGAAGACCTGAATCACCTCCTAGATGACAGCTTTTTTAAATTCCATATGCATTAAACAGGAAAGGTTTACTTTAAAACACTTCTAGGAACAGAGAGAGTGAACTGCTGAAGTCAATTAAATCAGGTTATTCAACATGTTGCAATGGACTGACAGTAACTTTTTTAAGCACAATGCTCTTACATGCTTTGACTGTCTCAGTGCTGATCAGAGCAGTGCCTCATTCAAAGGAACAGGGCATTTAAAACAGCAGGTGAGTATAAACAACCTTGCTCTCCCTTCGACCTGTGATAGGCACATTTTACTTTCTAAGAAGGCTCAGGAATTCATAGACTTGTGGGACACATTTTCCTCCCACTATAATAATATAAATCAGAGGAATTCAATTTTAACCAATTGATTTTCTGTGAGCCTGCATAAATGGAACATCACAAGGTCTGCACCTTTTTCATCTTTTCTATTTTGAAGCTCATAATTTTCATCAAAAATTAGCAACTAGCAGCTAATAATACTTTATATATTTAGCATATGCTATTCCATAACTCTTTCCACAAATCCTGCATCACCCTTGAGGAGAAATTTAAATGAATAGTATTAGATAAGGAGAGATGTATAGGTTAGCTGGGTAAGAAATACGTATTTTAAAATCAGAAGAAATACACTGCTCTCTAGTGGCAAGAGCAGGAAGTCCAAATACACTGCAGCCCATAACCACACAGTTTAAAAGACGGGATTTTTTTATTTGTTGCTCATTTTCTTTAATAGAGAAAAGCAAGGTCAGTGCCCTATCAGTGTTTCTGATGTCAAATCTCAGCATCCAGTGTTTGTAACTGGCAGTAAGGTCTGCATTTTAACTACATTTATGATTCTGCTGTGAAAAGTGATTGTAGCATTTCAAATGCTGAAATGTTTTTATAAAATATGAAAAACATTTTTATAGTTAGAAAGAAATATTCTTGATAGAAGCTTAACCAAGACATCTAAACCAAGACACTACTGTACATCTTCTAAAAATTGTTTAAAGTAACTTCTGTCAGATCAACTCAGCCCAGTTTTCTAAGCTTATAGGTCAGCTAAATATTTTCCCATCTTTTGCAACTGTTTCTAATGATAAATTTTGAGAACACTTAGGAGACTTACTTTTAAAAGGACATGTTAAGTTGTTTTCAGGGCCCAGAAGTGTCTAGAGAAATTTTTCATTTCCTAATTCAGCCAGAAGTCTAAGGAGGAGTGTTTATTTCCAGCTCTCCCGCACCCAGTGTGTTGATTCATCATTCTCTGCTTCATGAGAGGGAATTTTTGCCAGCAGCAACAGCAAAATGGACCCTGGATTTGTATTCCAGCCTATTCATCCTGCTGCCTGTAATGAGAAGCCCTATTACTTATCTGATGCCCATGGCTGGAGACATTAGTTGAGGGTGTTGTGAAGTTATTCTCCCCAATGTTTCTCAAAAAAGCTCTCAGGATCTGATAATGGTTGGTATTTGATTAATATCTTTGGCAGTTTGAAAAATTCATTTTATTATATGGCTTATGAAAGATAAATCCTACATGGTGTGGCCCATGGACAGCAAGCCCTATGCTGCGAGCCAGTTTAAATGCATTTGTATATGTCTTTTCACATATGGTCCTGAAAAAAAGCTGTGCCTGGAGGGAAGTTATTAAGGGAGGGTCACTGGATGGGAACTCTTATTTCCCTTTCTAGTCAATGGAGAGAAATTTATTCTTCCCAGAAGGAAGGTAGAGGCAGAAATTTGTTTGACCTCTTTTAAATAACTTCTCTGGGTGGGGATGAATAACAGCCAGAAATGTCCATTTCTCTGCATTGGTTATAGAGGGACTGGGCAAGCCAGCTTAGAGAGGAGTTTGCCCAAAGGAAAATTGATTAAGTCCTCAGGCAAAAGCTGAGCAAATTGAGCAGTCATGGTTCAGATCTCGGGCACTGAGCAAAGACATCCTCTCACAGGTGGGATGTCCATCCAGTGCGCCTGGAGCCCCACAGTCTGGCCACACAAAGGCAGAATGCAAGTAGTGATGCAAGAGAGGTGCTGTTTAGGTGACAGGTCTGCTCTGGTGATCCACTCTTCTGATCTGGTCATGAGAAAGTGCAAGCCATGCTCCAGCTCACTGGGTATCATTTATGCAATGAACCTTCCATTTGTGTAATGGAACTGCATGTTATCCCAGGAACGAGGCAGTTTATTAAGTTTTGTAAGCAGAAATCTCCATAAACGTGCTACAGTAGCTTAAAAGCAGCACAAAGATCTGTTTTAAAGATCCTTTAACTCTTTTTTGTCCTTGCAACAGCCATTCACAAAACAAATTATCAAGATTTCTAAGAACAAAATGTAGTAACACATTAACACAGAAAAATAGTCCTGTAGGGAGTTTTATTTAAACTATTTCATAGGTCTATAAATTAGCTGTATGTTCTAAATTTGTTCCCCATGACTTTTCCTCAGTCAGTGAGATGGGGTAGGCACTTTAAAGATGACCAGATTAGCAAATACATTTTGGTAAGGAATCTTAAAACCACTTTCTGGAAGTGCTCATCTGTCTCCTTTACCTACAAAGAACCAACACAAGTGGCTATCCTTGTACTTCCATGAGCAAACAGGAAGAGATACTCCAGCCTTTATCTCTGCCTCTGCACTTTCTTTCCTCTCTCTCCTCCAGCTCATGTTTTTGGGCTGTATGAGAACCTCCTAGGGCCATAACTGTGGGAACAAAAAAAAAAAGGAAACAATTTTAGCCTGAATCCCGTCTGTAAACCACATCACTGGGGCCAAGCCCTGCCAGCATCAGAGAGGGGAGAGCACACAGGTAGGAAGGAGTGCTCAGTTCCAGGGGAACAACTCAGACCTTAATGCGCAGCAGATATTGCAGCAAAGTGGAATCTCGTGGTGACTACAGGGAATTTAACTGAAATAATCAATTATTCCTTATCACAAGATGATTAGCATGGCTGTACTATTTTATTTATGTCCATGTGTGATGTTTGTCTTTTGCAAATGGGACTCCTGGCTGAGAAACTCCAGTCACACTTGGCATGTGTGAGCCCGACTGCTCGGGGTGCCATGGGGAGGGGGTTGGTTGTCACCCTGAAGGGCACAGCAGTGAGTCCAGAACAGTGTCTACAGCAGTGAAAATAAACAATTGTTGTGTCTTTTGCAGTTTGGTTCCAACACATGCACAGTGGATTTATTCAGCTTCAGCCTACATTCACATCTTCATTTTGCAGAAAAGTTTTCAGCAGCTCATCCTAAACACACCTCTATCCTTCTGAATCAAACAACATTTTTCAGATGTTCAGAGGCAAGAATTACACACACTTTAGAAACCTCAAGTGTTTGTCGATCTTGGACTTAACAATTCTGAGTTTAAAGATTTCATTTGGAGTTTACTGAGTGCTAAATACATTCTGAAGTGTATTTTCACAAAAAATACTCCTTTAAACATCTGCCTTCTTATCTCAATTGTAATCAAAAGGGTTTTGGATCAGTATTCTCTAAATATGCAAACAAGCTGAAGGGTGGGATTTTGTCTGTTTATCACGTGCCATTACAATCCTGCATTTGTGAGTCAGCTGCGACATTCTGCAATTGATTCCGGGGCAGAACTTTAAAAGGGCTGTTAGTGTTTGCACTGCTGAACAAATATTCTAAGATACTTGAAATCCCAAAATCTCATCTGTGCATTCCAGTGCAGTGTATGCAGAACAATTGTGCCAACACTGCTGTATCCCATGTGAATAGCAAGGACACAGTTTTCATATATCAGGGTAGAAATATGGGTCCACAAAAATTAAAATTATCCCAAGACGCAGTACTGTGTTGAGGGCTATAGGGCAGTGCCAAGATGCCATCAAGCCTGAGGACTCTGACATTTGAAGGCTTTTCAGTGCCACAGAGGTGTGCCGAGCCCAAGGGCCTGGTCAACCTACCAACTTCCTTAAGAGTTCAGAAAGCCAGATCTGAGATAAGGGCAATTAACAGACAGAAACAAGTGAGAGGGCAAAGCTGGGCTCCAAACACATCACAGCAAGTTTCAATTCAAACAGCCAGACTGCTCTGAGGAAGCTGGTTGAGTGCTGCGGAGCAGCTGTCTTGCATTTTATTGGACATAAACTCCTTTTGCAAATATGAGGAAATGCTCTCTTCTGACATCTGTTTGACAAGTTTGAGAGAGATTATCAGCAATAGCTGGTGAGAGCAGTGTGCAGCTGAGGACAGTAGGCAAAAAGATGCCTTTTGCAATTTTTCAAGAGTATTTTGGAATGATCCAGACAATGTGAAACTGAGACGTATTGGCTTCTTTCCTCCCTTGCTCTGAGTGAGGGGTCCCCGGTTTCTGTTTTCTTTTTATTCTGCAGTTTCAGACAGATACCCATATTTATATGCCTCTCCAAGTAAACATTCACAGCTGTCACTAAAGGACTAGAAAAACATTCTGCTTTCAAGTAGAACTATTGCTAAACTAAAAACATGAGAGAGGCTAAGTCCCAAAAGACTGATATTTTATGGCTCAGCCGTGAAGTAAATCTCATAAAATACAAAGGTTGTTGAAAGCTTATGGGATATTTCCTGTCTTAGTGTGGTTCTCTCTTGAGATAACCCTTCCAATAGCATCCACTTTTTGCATAAAATAGAAAAATGTATTTACACCTATTTCTGCGCTCACTTTTAAGCACAGTTCTTCATTAGGAGCTTTTCTTCAAACCAATAAAGCCTCCCCAACACCTCTAACTCCCACATAACCATGTAATCAATAATATCAGTATTTTGATGGGGGGTTGAGGTGTGTGTGTTCATGCAATTTGGTAAATGAAAAAAAGAAACAGTTTTATTCACGTGTTGTACTAAAGGGAAGGGAGTATTTCAAGTGATCAAGGTCCTTCAGTGCAGGGCATTTGTGACACTGTCATATGAGATGAGGTGCTGTCCAAGACATACCTGTGACTTTAACATAAAAATTGTAGTATTCATACTATGTGTATACATGGCAATATGAGCAGTTCATAATTTATAATAACATTTCCACCCTGCAGTTAAGGAGGAATTCAGCCGAACTTTCCGACTTCCCTTTTTTTTCTCTCTCACCAAAATGGCCTAACCCAACTGAATAACTGAATTTCCCATGCTGCTTCTCATTTCTGTAACCAGAGGGTCTGGGGCTTTCTTTGACTTGTTTGGTTTGAGTTGGGGTTTTTTGTTTGTTTGTTTTTGGTTTTTGTTTGTCCTTTTTCCCCCCAATAAGTCCCTTTAAAAGCAAATATAAATCACACACACACATAAAATATTGTAAAGTATTTCTTAAATTAACAACTTGCCTCCTCTGGTGATTTTTTTTCCCAATAACTCAACATATCTTCAAAATGTTATTGTTTTGCTGTGAGATTTCAAAGCTATGGGGGCTGAACAAGCAAGGAAAATAATGCCACATGAACTCATAGTTCTGCATGCAGACACAAACGCTGAAGCTAAACTTTAGAAAATACGCATTTCTGAGATAGTGTTTCTATCAAATTTCCTATTTGTTTATTGAGAGAGTGGACTTACATCTAAGTATCATGGGGAGTTTTTAAATATATAACATATGTATAACAATCCTTGTTTATTTCATCTTCTTTATGACTGTCATTAGCAAAGACAGAGTTCAGAGGCACCGTAAACATCCCACTGCAGGGCACAGCTCACTTCTGATATGAGCAAGCAGGAGACAGTGTAAGGTTTTAAATACAGTCTCTGTAAGACACCTACTACAGGTGCCTATTTCATGAGAGATAAAGAGATTTGGGGTTTCTTTCATCCTTCTGGGAGGCAGGATTTAGTGTACACTAACAGAGTGCCAAGATTATAGCTACACCTTAAGAGTGCTGCTTTCTTGTTCAAAAGGAGCTGCTAGATCCCAAACATTTCCTGCTTTGCTGATTATAAAAAGCCTGTGCTGCCTCTCATAGTTTCAGAGTGAATGGGGAACTGCAGATGTGATATTTGGAAAAAAGCAGTGCAGAGGATGAACACACAGGCCATATAATGTTTAACTTTGTCACAGCTTGAGACCTTCCATGCTCAAATGAATCCTTGGTCTTCTGACTGCTTTTCCTTATGTAGCATAATCCTGTCCTAGTATTCTCTGCTGCTCAGCATTTTAAGTTGCCTTTCATAAAGCTTGCATATTAAGAATTCATAGGCAATTCTACTCATGAAAAATTATTCCTTTTAAAGCACAGGGCAAAGGCAACGTTTTCAAAGGTTGCTGGCTGTTAGAAAGATGGCCATTAAAATGAAGCATTCCTGCTGCAAAACTGCTTTTTAAATTAAAACCAGTTCTTTCAAACTTGCCAGAATTGTGAGTTTGATGACCGAGGCCTAAAAGAAGAAAAAAGAAGGATAATCAGAGTTTAAGAAGTCCAGTGACAACATATAGCATAGACAGAGGGTGACTGATTAATGGAAGAAGCTAACAAGCAAGACTAAGTGTCTTTTTTACCTTCCTACTTTACTACTAGTTAATTAGATCCTCAAGCCATAAAGCTGAGAGAGCTGAGACATGGGAAGTCTAAGCAGGAGATGTGTCTGTGCCAGCATCCCAGCGTGGTGCACAAGTCAGTGGGTGTAGACTCCAGGGTAACTTGGGAGAGGCTGGGGATGGAGAGGGAGTGAGGGCAGGTGACTGAGCCCTAGGACTTGATACCTGAGTACAGTAAATCCATTAGGAAAGCTAGAGTTTATCACCAACTACCCTTAGGAGTCCATCACCTGAAAGAAGAGGACATCGTTACTACTGAATTTTGGGAATATAGAATAATTCTCTAAATTTAAATTTTACTCACATTGCTAAAAAATGGAATTGCTAATGCTATCCTGCTAGCAGCAGATGAGGTAAAATTGCTCCTGAAGCAAGCACAGTCCTTTCTGCCCTGAAAAGAAAACAAACCATTCCTGCTTGGTTGTATAGGCTTCTCTAAATCTTCTCATCATCAGGCCAAGTTGTTTCTCCCACTGATCCCTTCTCTCTCTGCACAAGAATTTCTCATCTCCATCCAGACACGTCTGAGATGGGTCCAGTTGGTTACTGCTCTTCTGGAGACCATGGAGCACCAATTTTGTTTCATTTTAGATTGACAAGGGATCTATGTGTAAGAAAAAGTGACTGGCACTGAATTTTGCTCCCCCATCTCTGCATTCATTTTGTGGGCTTGCAGAGGGGGCAGGCAAGATGCACACACCTTCCAGTACATTTATGGGTGTCACACACACAGAGCCATACCTAAATTGTACTCCTCTTTATGGGCAGACAGCCTCATTGTGTGCTATTAGACAATTTAAACTATTTCTTAATCATTAATATAATTATTTATCAATTGTGAAATCTGTTTCCAGCCTTACATAGGCAGAGATTTGCCAGTCAAAAAACCCCCTGGAACTTTATTCACTTGTTATTGCCAGCTGGATCCGTATGTACTTTTGCATCAAGTGATGAGGTGGTAGAAGCAAAACACGCTTTTTTATTCCTCATAGCTATTCTTTCATATCTTCCACATATTAATATGAAATTAATATTTTACAGAAGATTGTGTAGTTTGTTCTCTGCTAGACACCACTGTTGCTTTGCTAACTTTTTGCCATACAGTTTTCTAAACTTAAAACCTATAAGATAAATGTTCATTTCATAACTTGGAATTCATTTGAAATATGAATATATGTATAAATACTGAGCAACAAAAACAAAAACAAGCTGTTCTTCATGTTCTGGAACAATATAAAAAATTGTAATAATGCAGAATAAGAAGTATAATGTTTTATTCAAGGCTGTAGAATCAACAGGCATTTTATAGCTGAGATTTCATTCCATTTGTGCAGACAATGAATGTTTGTGAATTTTAAGCTAGACTTGACAATGTGACCATTTTAACAGCAGAAGTAATTAGAGAAAAGAGGTAAAATACTGAGAACAAATGCTGTTGTAAAAAACCCGCTAACTACTGAAGTTAATGGGAAGCCAAATTACTGCTAAATGGCACTGCAGAGGTGTTGTGAAATCATAGAATTAATTTGTTACCAAATTATTGCCACTGGAAGCTGTACATTAAGACAGAAAACATGAAGTGTTATGTCAGGAACAGCAGAGGACTTCTCTGAGAAGTGTTTTGCTAGATCCAAAAAAAGAAGTGAGCTTCGATGGAAACATTCAATTTTCCTTTTGAGTATTCTGAACCATGGCAGACAATTTTTCCTAGATTCATGAAGGAACAGATATTTCAGCAGTAGGTAAGTAATTTCTTAAAAGAGATTTCTCTACTTTGTAAGACCAAAATCCAAACACAGAATTCTACAAACAAATCACTGGAAAAGCCTGCAGGTATATAGAGATATGAAAACAAATTTATCAAGAAATATTAGTGATAAAGATTAATGTCTTGATCGAAGTTCAAAGGATTTCTATGATTGTAGCTACTTCTAAGCAATTGATTTTCCAAGATTCAGTGCTTGATAAAACATAAAAATATTTAATATAATGAAATTATAGTAACTGTGTGTTTAAGAGAATCTAGACTCAGGTTATGTTTCAGGCGTAAGCATCTAATTTCAGTCATGAAAAAGGTCGCTTATATTGTTGACAGGTGGTCAGGACTCCCTGGCTCCAGGCATGGGGGTGAAGGGCAGGGCCCAGGTGGTGCTTCCTTAGTCTCGCTGGTGAAGGGGAAACGCATGAGAAGGAGCAGATGGTCCTGCAAATCAATACCCAGTTGTGCAACTGGTGTCATCAAAAGGGATTTGGCTTTTAAAAACACAGGATCCTTATTGAGGACTGCTAGGGAGAGATGGGATTCACCTGAAAAAGCCAGGCAATGGAGTGTTTGCTCACACGCTGACCCACCTGGTGAGGTGAGCTTTAACCTAGAAATTGTGATGGATGGAAATAACAACTTGCGGGAGACAGCACTGAATGGGATGGAAAGCAAAGGGTGCAGGGTGGCAGGAACAAGACATACCTCAGAATCAATTAGAAAGGTAAAGAGATATCAACTTTAAAAGTATACAAAGACCTGCCACCCATGGAGGAAGCAGGACAAAATAGAGCTCTGCATGGAGTCACAAAAATATTGGAATAACTGAGACATGGTGGAACAGCTTTCACAGCAGGAGAGAGCAACAAGATGGAGCAAGCTCTTCAGAAAACATGGGCAGGGACAAAGAGAAGGGGTTGCCCACTGTGTGCAGCTTGGATTTATGGAGCTCTCCTATGGGATGAATGTCCTGCTGGTAGAGAGCCTGTGAGTCAGGAACACAGAAGAGGCTGGGAAGGCAGACACTGTGATGGGGTGTTGTTACAGACTCCCTGGTTATGGTGAAGAAATGGACAGATTTCTCTAAACTTAAGGGTGTTTCTGGTCACACAGCCTGGTTCTCATGAGGAGCTCGACCCAACATCTGCTGGATGGGTGGCTATGGAACACAACCAGTCAGCGCAGTTTCTGAGCATTCTCAGGGGTAACTTCTCAATGCCGGTAGTGGATGGGACTGACCAGGTCTCCTAGACATCTGTTTTTGGTCAAATGTTCAGGGAAGACCATCAAGCAGCAGCAGAGCTTTCACTGAGAGATTGATTCAATGTCCATTCTGGGAGGGTTCCAAGACCTGACTGGAAAAAACCCTGAGCAACCTGGTCTGACTCTACAGCTAACCCTGCTTGGAGTTGGAGGTAAAACTAGAGACTTCCTGAGGTCTCGTCCCACCTGAATTGTCCTATGATGCTATAATTTGTTGAAAAACAACTTGCACAGATGGATCACTAAAGCCAGTTCACAAATATCCCAGTTCACTCAGCCAAACCAAATACCATCTGTTTACCAAAGAGGTGAAGCTGACAGAAATAAGGGTCATAGTTTCAGGTTTCCACACCATGACAACAGTAAAACAGTGAGTTATATCAGTCAATCGGGACATGATGACACACGTACAAGGAAGAAACCATTGTTTAACAGTTTACAGATGTCATGAAATAATTCACTTGAAGAAACATAAACACCCTTACTGGGGACGGCTAAAAATCTGTGTTAGTCTTACCAACGTTAAAACATCAATGAAGTAAGTATTTTTGTATGAGATCTGCTAGTAATAAAGTTGGGTATGACTTTGACTTTATTTATAAATGCAATTCTTTATTTTTTGGGAGAAACGAGTGATAGTAGAAGTTGAACAATAAATCCCTTTAACATTCATATTTGCCAGCATGAGTTAAAAGAATTTCTGATGATCTTTTCTGATATTTTACTTTGAAATGTATTGAGGAACTTGAAAAAATTTAGTTCTGCTTGTGCCAATTCACATCCAGTTCTGAACTGTGTCTTCTTGCCCTCTGAATTTTGTCTCAGCCCTTTGAATAAAGCTTTGCCACTTTAGATGGATTTTTATGGGAATTCATAAGCAGTCCTCTGCTTTCACTTGGAAACCCTTGTCAGTCTGCCTGTAAAGGAATATCTACAAGGATGCCAGGATGTGAATGAACAACGAGGTGATCAGAAATGAGGACTGAATATTTGTGTGTAGTAGATGGTCCTCGCTCTCCTGATGGCTCTGACACACCTGAGTCCTCCTTTACCGAGGGTGCCCTCAACCCCTCCCCAGTGCTACAATATTTACACAATTCTGATTTATCATCAGCTCATACAGTGGTGCCACTAATTGAGAAAATCTAGAAACAGGCCATTTTCTTGGGAGGAAGTGCACATAATTTCCTTAGGATTTTAGGTTTTGGATGGTTTTCCTTCCTATATGGTGCTTTGTTTTAGCCAACACCATACTGTTCTCATGAAGGTATCATTTTACCAGCAGTACTGAACCAGCCCTCTATAGTAAGACAAGAGCCTTTATAGTAAAAGAAAAAGTCACTGGAATTCTGGCATATATTCAGAGGTTTAAATGAAAAAAAAAATGTTTGGCAAAACACTCAGGAAGTGAATTCCATGCAACCTCACAAGAAGAAAACATCAAAATTAAACCATGTGAACTAAAATAATGCACCACAATATACCTTGATTTTATTTCTCATTTTTGTTCTCTGGCTTATGGACAAACACAGCTGTTCCTGAGATGCTAAACAAAAGACAGCTTTGTTATAAGTAAATACATCCCAGATGGGAGTGTCTCCTTGCAGTAAATCACACAGTTAGTGCATGGTTTTGAAAAGACTTCTTTTAGAGATCCTGTTCTTTCAGAAGGGTTTCTCTCTGGGCTGTAGGGCAACAACCTGCCTCCCTCAAAATGCCAGTGCACCTACAGCCTTGTTGCTGCAGCCCAACAAGTGTTAAAACACTGTGTGTGGTAGGAAATGCTGCTCAGCCGTTCTACAGAGTGAAGTCATCTATCTACTCTGAAAATCATAGCAGAGGAAAACTTTGGAAAATTCCATTTAACTAAAACAGAGCTAAAAGCATAATTATTTTAATCTTTAACAAAGTAATGCGAATCTGGAACATTAAGAAACTTTCCAAAACACATAATACTTAAAGAAGTTGGCTAATTCATCCCAACAGACTTTCAGTTTCTACTGAACATGTAGCTACTTTTCTGGAAAATTACTATGTGCCTTCTTGAAAGAATTGCCTGCCTGAAAAATATACAGCTCTCAGCACGGTAAGAAGATGAGAAGTAAAAACACTTATAAGACATAATGGGAGAAATCACCACTAGGTGGCAAAATGGTGTTTTCAATGTAATAACATCGGGATCCAGGTTCATTGACGCGGTTTTGAGGAACTTGTTTGCCCAAGCAGGGGTGGTTAGGTATAAATAGTGCATTGTAATGTCGCAGTGTGTTTCATTTTGCAGGAAAACAACCATTGGTTTGTAGCCTGACTTCCACTGCTGCTGGTAGGATTTCTCCTGGTGTGTAGCCACTCTTCGGCAGAAATCAGTAGTCAGTACCTGCTCATTTGCAAGCCCGATTTCCAGTTCTATTTCCATCTGACATACTAAGTTTGATGAGACAGCTAATCACTCACAGCACAGCCTTGCAGACTGCAGAATTTGCTTGCATTTTGTCTTGTCTGTCACACTATAGGATAGTCTGACCTCATTAGAATCATGCGAGTATGAAACAGGTGAGATGGAGAGAAGAGTCAGTTTCCATTTGAAGGTAAAGCCTAGGTAACATTTTAAAGACGCTGTGAAATAAAATATAAAAAGTTTTGGAACTAACAGATAGATAAGACAGATTTCTTCTGCCAGCTGGGATGGGATGTGGTGCTGTGAGCTGCTGACCTCACCTCCGTGGGCTCCAAGCATCCATCAGTGCATGGAAACAGGCCTGTAATGTGCAAACACTGCACTGCAGGAAAGGTATAAAACCACTGCAGTTAATATCTAATCCGAAACACAAATGAAAATAGGCATTGTGGGACATCCGTGAATACACATCCTTGTGTAAGGCCACAGGACTCATCACTGCCTCTTTTCTCTTGGCTTTTAGTTGCTGTGGTGATGGAATAACTTCTTCTCTGCAGCCTGTTGTCCAGCCAACACTAAATCTGTTCCCACCTCATCCTTTACAGTGTGCCCTGTCCACTCCACATTTGTCTGTTCTCTTCTTCTCAGTCTGTATTGATGTTGAACCACTCCTTTGTCTGTTCCACAAATGAAATTTGCCCTTTTAAACCTGCCTTGGCTGCAGAGCACCTGGCTCCCCAAAGAAATACAGGATTTAACAGACTGCAGAGAAACTGCAAAGGGAAAACTGTACCACAACTGTTGCCAATCAAACAGAGGCTAAGCACAGCTTGCTTTCCCTCTGAACCTTTTTTCATTCCCCAAGAAGTTAATATTTAAAGTAAACAGCATGATTTGAGTGTGCTGCAGTGTAGGACATTGCCTGGCTGTTGGTGAGCCAGCGATGCGCAGCAGCTGGGACCAACCTGGCCCAGTCGTAAAGGCAACTTCAGTCTCAGACAGCAAAAACTCATCATTTTGTCTAAATTATTTCCATCCTGCTGTACTCTGTCAAATCAACACAGTGTGCTCAAATGAGGAAATAAAATGAAGAATATGCTTTAAGTATGGTGTGGTCCCAAAGGGCATCCCACAAAAACTTCTTCAGCTCTGCATTGCAGCCTTCACAGGGACTGCTGGTCATCTCTATGTACACTCACTCAGTTCATGAAGTCATAAAATTAGGTTATTAATGAATGGACAAATGTAAATGCTAAAAAACAGGACTATGAAATCAACATTAACTGGCAGAAAAATAGAAAAAAATTCAAACCTTCAAATACTTCCCTATATCTACTTATCTAAATTTGTGATTGGATGATAATAAGTTTTCAAATTCTCACAAAGGTATCATAATTATGTGTTAGCTGACTTTTGTGGCTTCGGTTTATACTATAAGTCTCTCGCAATGAACTTTTAAATTAATATTTGATTGTATAATTATAGTCTTCAGAGGAAAATTCACTTTCTATTTACAATGTTAAATAGATGCTGTTTGGGAGGGGAAACGGTTTGTTGGGCTGAGGCTGTATGTTCTCTTACTGACTAGCGGGTGTGATACACTGTGCCTATTTTAATTTGAGGTAAAGCCTCATTCAGAGACCATTTTCATAGAATCAGAATGGTTTGGGTTAAAATGGACTTTAAAGACCATCTAGTTCCAAATCCCCTGCCATGGGCAGGGACACCTTCCACTAGACCAGGTTGCTCAGAGCCCCATCCAACCTGGCCTTGAATAGTTCAGGGATGAGGCAGCCACAGCTTCTCTGGGCAAAACATTCTGAACAAAACATTAATACATCCAAAAGTAACACTCAACAAGTTTTTTCTGTTCTGTTCTTTTCTTTTTTTCTTGTATTTCCAGATTTAACTCCAAAGCTCAAATATACATTTGTACAGAAGTGAAACAAGAACCATGTTCATTCTTGTGAAAAAAAGACAGAGAACAAGACCCAGACGAGTAACATTCAGCTTCTGGCTTTATAAATGTACACAATTTCTGCAGAAATACAATCAATATTTTAGGGTTCACAGTTCAATATACACCCAAAACCCTTTCCAAGAAGATGAAGAGAGTTTCCATAATTGTGTTGGGTAAACTATTTTCATCAGATCTGCCACATGTGCCAGTATGTTTATGCCAGTATGTTTCTGAGAAAACAACCCAAACATTGATAAACTCAACAAGCCCCAGGCAGGTCAGTTCCCTCCCAGGAACAAAGGGACTGGTGTTATTTGCAGAGTACTCACATTACAGAAAATCAGGGGAATGAGAGCACAGTAAAGGCTGCACTGGCAGATGCAGAGTTGAATCAGTCAACACTATTGTACATAATTCAGCTAAAAAGTCCCATTTGTAATCTACTAGAAAATCTTCTTAATTAGGACATGCTAAAGGCAAGTCTGTTCTCTCTTGAGTGGGCATACTGAATAAAAACCTGTTTTCTAAAAATGCCTGGAACATAAAAATTTGAATGAAATAAAATACTGACCTTCCTAAAAGGACTTACCACCTCACAATTTAGCCTAATATTTTTTTGATTCCTGTAATCCCAATCAGGCCATATCTTTCCAAAGGCTGAAAATGCAGGTTTTATTCATCTGACCTGACATCACCTGACCTCTTGGTGCCAGAAGAACATACGTGCATTATACTGAAATTATGTTAATAACAAAAGCAGAGGCTGTGGTGCATTCTGGGCACTTCAGTGTCTCATGTAATGCATCATGGTTATCACTAGCTGATTTTAGAAGTTGTCTGAGTTTTAGCCCTCTGTCAGAGCAGGTCTACAGGACCCAGATCTGATTTAGCTGCCAGTGGTCACCAGAGACTCAGGGGTGAAAAGGTTCCAACTCTTGCTGCCAAAACTGGAGCTGTCAGGATGAGAGCAACCATAGGCAGGTTTTGTGAAAAAACAGAGCTGGTCAAAGAGTAAGAAAGAATCCTGAAATCACAAATCCAGTATGTGGTGGAACTGAAGCCGGGAATAACTAGTTAACTGCAGCTTGAAAGCTTTCCGTTTAGGCTGTGCTGCATTTCGTATGTGCCACAGAGCATCCCACTTTGGCACAGTAATGGACAACTTGGTGCCCTTCAAACAGCACATCGGTTAGTACAGACTTCCCACACGTCTGAAAGTGACTCATAGTCTGAATTATCACAACAAATCATTTTAATAGATATACTTGTGTTAATAACTAAATGCATATAGCTAATGTAACATTGCATGTGAAGACAAATATTGCTCCTTAGTGTTTATTAAACAGCTGAATGCTTTCAAAAATTGGAATGTCAGACTGTGTCATATTGCACCATTTCATAGTTATTTTGAATTGAGCACTCCGACAAGAGTGAGTATTTATTCATTTAAAATAAGTCAGATTTATACTTAGACATATCACAGGCTCAGCATTTCTTAGAAAACTGATGGGAAACACGAGCTCTGGCAGCTGTTGGTTTGTCCGGAACACCAAGGTCACGTGCAGAACCTGTTGCTGATCCTGTCAGTTTACTGTAAACCCAGCACACCTTTTAGGCCACACCTTGTCCATGCAGTTTCTGTGAAGGTGATTTATCTGCAGCCTGTTACAATGGGATGTTTGGATTCCTCATCCCTGTGACTGAAGAGGAACACTACCTGAAGATCTAATGTTAACTCTGATACTTGGGATGAAAACTATCAGAAGAATTTGGTCTATTCACACTCTTCTGTACTAATTAGAATTGCTTTGAGCAAATGTTTTTTTTAACAGAGCTTGACCAAGCTATTTCACATTTCACAGAGTCACAGAATTAACTAGGTTGGAAAAGACCTTTGAGATCATGAAGTCCAACCTATGACATAATACCACTTTATCAACTAAACCTGAGTGCCACATCCAGCCTTTTTTTAAACACCCCACTCCACCACCTCTCTGGGCAGCAGAGGAAGTCAGTGACCTGTAAGTATAATGCATGAGAAAGGAAAGTACAGCAGTCCTTAATATTCCACTCCACTGTCAGTAGCATTTCAAACTAGGTGCCTCTCACACATTTGGTACAAACATACAAATGTGATAGGAACTTTAAAATATCCACAGCCTGATACAATCAGGCTTCTTGAATGTATTTTATTTCCACAGCTTGCTTTTGGAGTTGATACTCCCTGAACTCACAGACCCATGTGTTCACGTGCATTCATACCAAACCCCCGAGCCTGGTCCCTGGTCACCCTGCAGCTGCAGTCTGTACATTGCCACGGCTCTGGTGCAGACCTGGAGAGCTCACACAGCCTCGCATGTGGAATCTGGGGATTGGGTCATGCCTGCTGCTCTCAGCCCTGGCAGCTAATGCTGTTCTTGGGGATGAAAACACGGGACTGAGTCAGCCACTCCAGCTGTATTAACAGTTTTCACGCTATTTCAGATGAACAGTGAGGTTCAACCAGCACTCCACTCATTTCTCTGAGATCTCCTTGTCCTCCCTCTAGGACCATGAGCTTGAACAATGCACCCACAACGAAATAAACACTCTGTTCCTAATTTAAAACATGTATCTATATGACCACCTAGTTCACAGAAAAAACCACATTTTCCAGACTGTAAAGCTGCAACATTTCTTTGGGCATTCAAGATCATCTATTTGAACTGGTGTCAGCCACTATTCGAAGGTACACAATATGCTGTTTGTTTACTCTGTGCTATAAATAAGAACGCACAAAAGAAGAAAAGATGCAATTGTGTTTCATCTTGGACAGTTAAATGGAGCAATTATTTCTGTTTTCAGATTTCTCTTTACACTTTTTAAACAATGGAATTCTTTTATTCAAAGCTTTCCATCAAAATACATGGTTTCAAAATCACAGTTGGCATAAATCAGTTTTGCTGTGCTTAGTGGAATTCTGTGTATTTGTAAAGTTGATAATTTGCTCACAGAGCTGTTGTGCCTAGACATATCCATAGCTTAGGTCCATTAAAATATCGTAGAACATTACCAGTACATATTAAAAAACCTAAAATACATTAACATATTAATTAGCAATATTAATAATTAACAATAATTATTAATAAATAATAATTAACAATAACATAAGTTTGAGGATTTTTTTTTCAGTGGAAACATAAACATTTTAACATACCAGGTAACGTCTCTACTTTTGGGGTATGTATTATGGCATTTTGTAACAAAGGTTCATTGCACCACAAACTCATTTACAATACTTTACTACAGTGATATGTGGATCTATTTGGTACTTCTATTGGTTTTCTTGTTAGCTTCTCTGCTGCCCTATATTTCAGCTTCCTTCACTGAAATACTTTTTCAACCAATTTCCCTGTCATTCAGGTTACGTGGAATTCCTGTCTCCAAGCTTTTATCATCTGAAAAGTGCTGCAATCTAGGTTAGTCATATAGGTTTCCTTTGTAATCACTGTAAAGGGTCTGATAAATCTTAGGAATGACTCATCTAATCCCCAAATGATTGAATACAATAGGAGACATATTGTCTTTCAGAAATGTCTCTTCCACACTGCTTATACCCAGGTAACACTGACTAGAGAAACTGCGTGGATTACATTTCTAGACAGCTAAAATGAGAAGAGAAAAATGTCTTTACCCATTAGTAATGTGAGCAGAGTTTGGAGACACCTTTAACCACGATGGCAGCACAGATGCCAGCATGCACTGTGAACCCACCTGAGACAAAGAGAAGGTTAACATGCAACCAGCTCCAGGGTGCTCTCTCTGGGCTTCTACAGGTACCAAGCACAGGTCAAGGAACAGGCCATGTGCTGCAGCAATGTCTGTGGTGCCAGCCAAGTGCAGGGGTGAGAGAGATGGAAAGTGTAGGCTGAGATAGGTCAGAGAGTAGTGAGAGTACTGCTGCACATCAGTGTTCACTGAACTGAGCACATCTAGCTTTTATTGCCCTGGAAGAATCTGAGGAGTCTTTTTATTTCTCTGTATAGAAAACTCTACAATGCATGTTCACATCCACTACATACCAACACCTTGTAAAAGACATTTTGAGTAATACAGCTCCTCTTGCATGATACCTTTTGCATGAAAATGAAGATGTGTCAGCAGTATGAGTCCAGGCTCCCTCCTATTTCCTCCGTCAACCTCACACACCCACTTCCTTGCTTCCACCAATTATGACAGCAATTGAAGTGAAGGGCTCACAAGTTTCCCTGGTTAGTAGCATTTATTTGATCTAGTCATTTCAGCCTATTACTGCCCTCAGCACTCACTAAATTTTCTTCGCAGCAGCAGGTTATTGCATCTGCAATAAGAGGAGCAAAAGTCAGTGTATATCAACTTCTCAACTGCTACAGGTCGCTGCCAGCCACGTTTGATTAGAAGGTGACGACTGGGAGAAAAATGAGCTGAACACAGTCTTCTAGCCATAGTTCTGTCAGTTGCATTTGCAAATTTATTAAAAGAATTGTATTATTTCACAGAGGAGTAATGAGGAACTCAAAGGAACTCCGAGAACTCAGTCTCTGTGCTAATACAAAGCACAAAGCTAATTTCTTGCAAATAACTCCAAAAATTAACAAGGTTGTCATGCTGGTTAGTTACAGTTCGAGTGAATAACTGGGACAGAAGAGATGTGGAGAATTAGAGGCTCTAGGAAAAAAACCTCAACAGCCCTTCAACCTTTGCATCCCTCTCCTCTTGCCTACCAAAACAACCCTTCTCCTTTCCCGAGATGTGAGATGTGGCCTGTGAAAGGACCAGAACCAGGTCATGAATCTGAGGAAAGGCAACATAAAACTGCACAAGGTAATGATTAAAAAGCATCTGAGTGAAAGAGGGAAAAGTCACTGAAGGAAAACTATTTATGATCTGGCTGTGCAATGAAAGATGTGAAGCCAGACCAGGTACCCAGAAAGCCAACTGGAAGGTAATGACTGCAGTCAGAGTTCTCCTTTCCCACCATTAAAATATTTCTGTTGATCAACAGTAAATAATATACTGTGGGCAGGAGCTCTATACAGGGCAGAAATACAGAAACAAAAACCAGATTAGACTTTTGTTATATTTAATTCTAATTGACAGAAGAACAATGACAGGCATTTCTCCAGTATTTCATAACTAATTGAGAAGCAGAACTAATGAGGTTTTCTGGAATCAATAGTGGCAGTCAAGAGCGCCAGCCCCTTTTGGGCATGTTCACACTAACCATGGTAACAGTGTTAAGTGTTTCCATTAATGTGACTCTATGTCACCTGCCATACTATGCATTATTTAATGACCTTTCTCAGACATATAATTGCTTTTTAAGATTAGCAGGTGATTTGTAAGATTGTTTGATTGTATCCCTTGGAGTCAGCTGTCATATCAGCCCAGCTTTATGCGGGTTTTAAGAGCACAGGAAGAAATGAACTGGCATAGAGAGAGCAAGTGTTCACACAATGCCCAGACTAAAAACCCAGAGGGATTTCATAGTAATCTGATGTTCAGCGAATGTAATAATATAAATGACCAGTTCAAAGCCATAGAAACAGCTGTAGAGTTTAGCAAAAGATCCTATGATTCTCTGTTAGCTTCTCCTTTTGAATACTAGATCAATCCCTGATGTTTCTCCCAGATTGATTCAATGGCTGTATCAGCTTTTAGTGACAGCATTTGATTTCTACATCCTTTTCAAATTTTAAATACAAAATCAGAAGCTTTTTGTCACGCTTGGTTGTCATCCCTCATCCCTTCTTTTCAGCTGTGACTGTTTATTTATTGAATTTATTCCACCTACCCTCCAGCTATTAGCTATATATTGTCTCCATAGCAATCCCTCTCTTCTCCTCAGCACAAAAGCAAAAGAAGAGGCCTGGTAATTTTGATTTGAGATGCAAGGTGTTATTTTAATGCTTTCAGCAGTGCAAACAGCAGGGAATATGGCACTTCTGACACTTCTGGATATCATCCCTGTGTGCATTATTTTTTCCATATTCATGTTTCATCAACCATTTGCAAATTCTCATTTATCTTGACTGACTGTAACACTGGCTTTGCTCACATTTTATAATCAGTATAAATTTAATGATATTGTGTTCTTCTCATCAGGTTGCTCTCCTCATGCAATCTTACATTTACACTAAATGTTTTAAGGGGCCTTTACAAATTTTCCTTTCCACAGTGTGGGGGGAAATCACTTTCTTAAATTCCCAAGATAATAGGTGAATAAGGACTCTCTCTCCCACAAGCCCTTGCTATATATTTTCTATGTTTTTGTGTGTTTTTTACAACAAACCAGTATTGTTAATATCAGGAAAGTTCACTTTCTCTCCACAGCTGACAACAGTTAGTATACACTTATTTCCTTGAATCCTTCACAATTAATCCTATACTTGTGAGGAAAAAAAAAACATTTTTGTATGGGTAGGTTAAGAACATCATCCAAGGGATTGGATGCTCTGCTTCTGTTTTATCCAAGGTTCTGCTTCCATGTCCAAACAACCTTTGTGTATTAACAAAAATGGCACCCTGTATTTAGAGTTCACTACAAAGAACTAAGCTGAGTAATGCACACATTTACCACGCATTGCAATGTTGCTAGATAGCAGCTGGAACAGAAAAATGACATCTCTGTCACCATGAGGTGTTCTGTATTTTGTATTACTATTTATAGACTGAATGAAGTGTGGATGGTTCTTTGGAACACAGTCGGCTTCAGGCTCTGCCTTGGTTAGTTTGCTGTTTAGCAAATTAACCTTGACTAAACTTTATGTAACAACACTAGGGGTGGACAATTTTACATATAATTATGGAGTGGAGCAGCAAAGTCAAAAAGGGCTGACAGAAAATTGATAGAAAAGGTAGATACATTTAATATGGAAAAAAGCAAGCTGTGCCCCAAAAAGGTTAGTGAAGTATAACATTTTCAACTGTGAAGAACCACAGGGAAAATTTAAATGGAGGCTAATGACCCAAAGTGAGTTCAGGTGGCATTGTAATACCTGCTTTTGAAAAATACAGCAAAGGGTACCATGTTATTAAACACTCTACTTATATAAATTCATTCATCCAAACTAAATGAAAAGGATTAAATATTTGTAAGTCTGTACTTTTGCTTTGACTTGAAGTAGATAAAGGCCACTATTAAATACTCTGTTCAGCAAGAGCATTATCAGAAGTTCACTGCAATTCTCTTAATTATAAGTTCATTGGGATCAAGATAAAAGTCTAAATAACATTTTCATATCCTTTCTGTTTAAAGCACTACAGTCCCCTTAATCTTGTTCCCATGCCCTTTGTAAAAATCGGCTTTAGGCTTTCTTGTAGCCCCTTTAGCTACTGAAAGACTGCAACAAAGTCTCCCCAGACTTCTTTTTTCCAGTCTGAACAAACCCAACTCTCTCAGCCTGCCTCCATAGGAAAGGTGCTCCAGCCCTCTGATCATCTTTGTGGCCTCCTCCAGACTTGCTCCAGCAGATCTATGTCCTTTATATGTTGGAGACCCCAGAGATGGATGCAGAACTCCAGGTGGAGTCTTATAAGAACAGAACAGAGGGGTAGAATCCCCTCCCTCGCCCTGCTGCCCACGCTGCTTTGGATGCAGCCCAGGACACAACTAGCTTTCTGGGCTGCAAAAGCACATTGCTGGGTCATGTCAGGCATGTCATGACCTCATCAACACCCTCAAGTCCTTCTCCTGAGGACTTCTCAATCCATTTTCCACCCAGCCTGAATTCCTGCTTGTTATTGCCCTGACTCCACAGTTCTACAGAGAAACGCAGAGGTGATGCACTGCTTCGGTTAAGGACCAGGACCAGCGTTCTGAAAAAGATGTAGCTCTTATGTTGTTTCCCTTGCTGCCCAAGGAGCCCACAAGGAGGACATGAATTTTAGAGAGCAGAAAGAGGTTTTGGAAACAAGCCACTTTTAGCAAGAAGATAAAATTATTATTCCTCTTTGGAGTTACTTAATAGTAAGGAAGGCTCCATGAAAGAATTAAAGTTTAAATCTCTGCATATTTATTGTGTTGAGAGAGAGAAGTATTTTGGGGTTATTCCCCTACCTAACTAGGCTTTAGAAAGAAAAGCTCTGACAAAAACAGCCTCAAGGCATTAATTAGTATCAAATTCAGGACAATCATGTTGGTAAGAAGCACTGACTGACAACTCAAGTTACAAAAACATTTTGTATTAAACACAACTTCTTTAATGTTCAGTGTTGCTTTGAATCAAATTTAATTTTCACTTTCTTTACATTCAGTCTTTTGTATACTTCTTCCAGATTGACAGCACACATCTTGCCAAAAAGCAGTAGCAATCAGAGCTAGCTAGCCTTGAAGCAGAAGACTGCATGACAAGGAGTAGAGGCCTTTTTTATGATTTAACATAAAAAACCCACTTCTTGATAAAATTCATCACTCTAATTCAGTTCATACATATTAAAATCAGAAACCTAAAGGCAGATATGGAAATCTTGTTTTCACTGCAACTTATAATTCACTTCTACAAATTTGGTACACCGAAACACAACAATTCTATGTAGTTTAAGACCTTATTACCACTGGGAGAAAACTCACCCTGCTGCCGTGTGGTATTTACTGATGCAAATGGGGATTTTTAGATATTTTGTTGATATTTTTCTGTGAAATTACTGTTTTGGTATAAGAAAGAGCAAATAAGAATTAACACAAAGTCGTAAGTGACATTTTTTACAATGGAAAAAGCAGGAAGAAAATCAGAGGTGGCAGGATGCTACCCATGAGCTAAATTATTTGGATTTGTGAACTCTGAAATTCAGTTCTGTCACTAAATTAGTCTAGGGCTATTTTAGAGTCAGAGTAAAATATCTCCAAATCAAGATACATGTGTTTAATAGAGATCAATAGCACATATGATCACTCATCTCCAGCTTTACAAACCATTTACGATGTATTGCAGATGTTTTTGCAAACAGGTGTGTCGAAGGTTGAAGACCTCCCAGATTTTTTATTTGAGCCTTTTCCAGTTTTTCTACCAGTATTTAGATTTCAAACAACAAAGAAGTAAAATTTCAAAGGTTGGACTCGATGATCTTGGGGGTCTTTTGAGTCCTAAGGACTCTGTGATTCTAAATATTTCTAAATTTAGGTATTATTAATTAGAAAATTGATCAGCATACTGAAAATGAAAGGTTTTTTGTCCCTTTTTTTTCGGTTTCAACTCCGTCAAATGTGATTCTCATTTTGCACAATGCTGAACATTTCTGAGTTGGCTGATCATGACCCATCTGCATTATGTAACTGTCAAAAGCCTGTCTTGGCCTTGGATAATGTTGAAAGCAACTATTGTACAGAGGGTCACTAGCCATTTTTATGTAATTGTCCAGAGAATGTCCTAGTTCACATTTAAATGACTCTACGATACAAAATTTCTCCCAGCATTCAATCAGCCTTTTGTCTTGCTCTGAATAGATCCTATTAAAAAGCAGAAATGTATGAATAGAGATACCCCACTGCCTGCTTCAACCCACTGGAAGCTGTGACATGCTTGTGAATAAACAATATATACAAATACATAAAGAGGAAGTTAAAATTAAAAAGTTTGGTGCGAAAAATAACATTTATGTTTGGATAGGCTAGGCTGCTGTGGCCAAGGCAGTACTGAAGAAGACGTATTCCTAAGAAAAAGGCCGTGGTTCTATGACACCTTCATAGTTCCTCAACCCTGAAATCCAGCTTCTTTGCTGTCTTGTTATGGCATTAAATAGAGGACAGCAAGCCATGAACATTCATTCCTGTCTGTACTGTGGACACTAGCAGAGGGTGTCCAGGTCACATAGACACTTTCAAACTGTGCTGAGGGGCCAGAGGGGCCAGGGGAGCCAGAGACCCAATTCTGCAGTGCAGACCAGGTATGGCAGTGCTGCCTGGCCTTACAAGCCCTCACTGGAGAAAAATAATGCAAAGTATTTTCTTTTTCCAGCCCCATTAGCTCAGAACTTGCCCTGCTCCTGCACTGCACAGTGTGAGGCCTCCTGTGCAAAGCCAGCTCCCTGTCAGTGCTGGTGACGGTGTCATCTGTGTCTGCAATCACCACGGTCAAGTCACACAGTCACATCACACCTTCACCCATGATGGCACAACTGGGGAGCACTATCTCTTCTCTCCCCATTGTCACATTTATCAGTTACATACATTATCCCGTTTAGACATCAGATGACAGACCGAGGAGTTGGATTGCTCCGCACAACATCACTACCAAAGTGATTTTTTAGCGCCAACACCAACTTCTTTTTCCTGCCACTCACCAAGATCTGAAACTTTAGTATATAAGAATCAAAACTCAGCAGCAAGATCCAGTAAAAGACTCAGTAAAGCTGGTGGATACTGCATTATTATGTGCCCATACTTCTCTTTTCCTGAAGCTTTTATATGATTTTTAATCAGTAATATAAATCAGGCTTTGAACTATATCTGCAAGGCCCAGCAGCCATTTGGCTAGCAATGAGCTAAAACGGAGTTCAAAGGAACATCAAAGTTGCCAGGTATCTCCACCACGTTTCAGAATGAACTAAAAGGTTCCTTTTATTCAAATTAGAGAATTCTGTGTCACAGCTATCTCTGGCAAGTCACACAGCTTTATATTAACTAAGGGACAATCATGCTGCTTTGAGAATCAGCTTCACTTGGAGGATCTTTCTTTTGCAAGATCATATTGGAGCAGTTCCTAATCTCTAGTCAGAGGAGATTTGTTACAGTTTATTCCTAAATTATTTTACTTATTATTTATAGGCATACTGACATTAAGGAAGTATAAAAAGAGGATTATCTAGTTTAATATTCCATCTCTTACTGACCCTTAAATTGTGTACTTGTCATTTGAGAAAGAAAGTCTCAGTGGTCTCCTCAGTGCCCTGCCTGGCATGAAGCAGCCACTTCACATCCATCCCTTCCTGTTCCCTGGTACCACTTGAATGTGTGACACCTGAGAGCCTGTCCAAGCACTGCCAGATGCATGACAGCCAGTTCCTTCTGCTGCTGCTCATGTTCCTCATCCTCTCTATTAGAGAATTCTCCCTGGGCATTTTAATAATGATTTATACTGTACACCTTCAATTTCCTTTTTTTTTGGTGCATCCACATTAGTTCTGTAAGTAGTATTTCAATATTGGTCTCATTAAAACTTTAAGGAGAGATAAAACTGCCTCTTTATGTACTTACTCTTTGTTTAGGTGCATAAACAACTTTTTCCTCCCTTCCCAGGGCCCTGCAGCACAGTAATTTTAGGACACTGCATATAACTGCTTTAGCCTCATCATTACTTAATGTTTTGTTGGCCTATGTGTCATATGCAAGTTTTATCAGATAAGGTATGGTAAAAAATTCGAAGTTACCACACACTAAGCTGAACAGAACAGAAATGAGTCCTGCTTTCTGCTGAACTCTTCTACAAATTCCATCTGTCCATAAAAATCTAGACAAAGTATTTACACAAATATCACAAATGACAAAAATACATATCTATATAACGGCACAAAATTTTATATACATTTTAAAAATCTGCCAGCTCACTTCTCTGAAATCCGTCTAAGGTCTGAATCATGGATAAAGCATTTTGCTGCATTTTCAGTCTGAATGTCATGGAATACTTAGTCAAAAACCTTACAGATTTGCAGCACAGAAGTAAAAAGATTTATTTCTGGAAAATAAAATTCAGTAAAATGTTGGTTGGAATTGATTTTATTCCTACTTTTTACTTCATAAAGAAAAACAAATTGTATATCCGTTTTCTGTTAATTTTGGTCAGACTGACCAGCCTACTGTAGCAGGGGTATCTTAGCCGCACTATTTCAATGTTATTGCCATAATTTAAAAAAACCCCAACTTTTCTATATGTATAATCTCATTGCTGCTTTTATGATAGATAATACAATAACATCAGATCTGGTTTTGTAGGAACAGATGCTTGTAGAGACCTAATGTTTATACATTAATTGAAAATACTTCAGAAATGGAAGAGCACAATACAGCCCAAACTCATGCCAACTTTGCCTAACAAAACTAAGACTTGGGCTGGGACTTACTCTGATTTTGCCCCAATATACAAAGGATGCATAGGTCAGTGAGTGAGAAGGCTTACCTACCAAATAAGTCAGTTCAGAACTTCTGAGAATGTTATGAGGGTTGGGGGCAGATTGCAAGGTGGGGGTTGAGGGTTGCTTGTGGTTTGATTTTTTGTTTGGTTGTTTTGAGTATTTTTGTAAAAATGCAGTTTGTGGATTCTGAACTCTCTTGGTCACTCCCTACACGACTGATCTGCTTTCACTCTAGGACTGTTCTGGGGGAATACTGCTCATGGCTTACAGGTCGGTTGGGAAGTCAGAGCTCTGCCCCAGCCCTGCACTGAAGGAGGGACTGCTGTGAGCTTCGGGAACCGAAACCTGTGAACTGCTGCCATTCACTGACAGAACCATCCTCGTCCATCACCAGAGGAGCCGCTGAGACCTGCGCTGCTGTCTCAGCTGGGCAGTTTCAGAGCCCACCAGGGGTGAGCGGGCCTGTGAGCCCCTGGCCCAACACGTGCCTGTCCGTAGCCCACCTGCAGCAGCCCTAGGCAGTGCAGCTCTGCTCTCACACCACAGAGCACCTGCCATGATGGCATCGAGACCTCCTTCTTCTTTCCAAGGCTCTCTGTCCTGCAGTGACAACCCATTCGGAGTGCCAGCACCATGTATGCTCCTATCTCCATTTGTGACCAGCCCTGGGTTACTGTCTCCGTTCTCTAACACTCAGCTCCAGCTGTAGCTCACTGCTTGTCTGGTTCCCTCAGTTTACCCCTGACTCCTCTGACCCCAGCTGTAATACTGTGCTTTTTTACCACGTCTGAGATCTTTTCTCTGGTCATAATTCTTGTTTGCAGCTTGGTCCTACTAATTTAGGAGATAGTTGGATGCCTGACTCCCTTGACTCTAATTCCATTTTCAGCTTTTAACCAGTGAAGCACTTTGTGGGCAACTTTGCTCTGCTGATCTGGACTGCCTATCCTTGGACAGTGTCTGTCAAAGCTCTCATAGTCAGGGCAATGGTCATTCTGCACACAGCATTAGCATTCTGCAGTAACAAACAGTACTCAGCCTTTCCTGTTTAAATTCCTGATAGCTCTTTCTCATCTAAAAACATTTCCTGTTTTTGTTCCCTTAGACAGTTTTATCAATACATAGTTTTCTTAATCTGGGTTCTCCAAATTCTTGAAGCAGAGGCTCACAACTCAGTTTTATAGTTCTGCTCAGCTAGGGAAATATCTGGATCTTCCAAATACGCCTCGTGATAGAAGCTTGAAAACAGCATCTATTTTCTTGGGAATGAAGCCTAGATACACTAGCCAGAACTCAACATGATGGAGTAAACTGTGTAGAGTAGTTTGCCAGATCATTCAATCAGGTGATCTTGTGGCAGACAAGGAAGAATTATCTTTGCACACTGGAGAGAAGAAATTATTTTTTTATGCAGGGTTTTTATTTCTAGCTTCTTTTACCACTGTCTCCAACACTGTGTAATGCAAAGCTACTACCAAGTTTTAAGAATATTGATGACAGTGATCGTCTTTCCTTACAAAGGACCTGGGATTTGGTATTAACAACGTCGACAGTGTTTATATAATGTATTTTATTTCTGTTGTTAATAATAACAACATTTTTAGGACAAAATATTTCTGAGCATATTGTCATGTTATTTTACAAATAGGTATCATGACTCTTTCATCTTCGCATTTTTATAAAAAACATTGCTTGTGTTGCTTGATTTTATTTTGTTCACACAATTGATTCTACAAACTTTACTCAAGAAAAGAAAACCTTCTGTCAGAATCCTCCTCTGGCACATGTAGGTTTTTTTTGGAGGGTGGGTGAGATTTAAACAGATAAACAGAGTACGCCAAGGCAAAACTGCTTAGCTTTCAGAGTAAATATTACATTCAAAATGTAATTTATAATACCAGGCACCATTAGACATAATGTATTATTCAGCTGAACACCACAACAGTATGCAATCCACAATGAAAATTAAAAATGAATAAATTTGCAACCATTGATTTTCTGTATTCTGCATAGATACAAGAAAACTGAACTAGTCTACTTGAGAAAAAAAGTAGCAGCCCATTATTTCTACAAGCTTTAAAGACGCTGGACATATAAACAAACAATATAAAGAAAAACATTACCCAGGCAACTTGTACTAATTTATATAAAAGCAAAGCAAATGCCAAGACAAACAAAGGGGCACTGGAATATAACCAAATATGTGCTGGGTTTATGTGTTCCTGTTCGCAAGATGAAGGAAGTAACATTCAAAACCACTGTTTCCTGCAATAAGGCTCATACCTGCTTTGCTCTGAAAAATTATTAATTTCATATAAATAAACAAGATACAGCCAGTCTTGTCACTGCATTAGAGAATAACCTGTATATTTATCCAAGTCTTTGTGGTGACATGAAGTATTCTGCCTTTTTTAGGCCATTTAAGGAGAATTAAGTGAGAAAATTACTCAATCAACAGAAACACAAAATTTTGAATGGAAATAAACTTAGATGTTACTATTTCAAGATCTAAACTTTATTTGTATCTTTCCTACCAAATCATTTAGGATCCGTTTTTAGACAAAAAGTATAACTTTTGTCATTCACTCAGTGAAAACAATGGTTTTGCAACAGTGTCAGCATAATTTGTTTAACTACAAAACAATTTCGAAAGATGCTGGGGAGCCTGGCTGTAGATCAGGAATGCACTTAAACACATGTGTAACTTGAAGCACTCGAGCAGCTCCAAAAGAGAAATTCTGGCTGTACTTACATACAGTAATGGTAAAGTAACTAATAGTCACATTTCCATTGACCCCAGTGTACACAGGATTTGAACCACGAACTTCACTGTTTCTAATAAAATGCCTAAAACTAAGGCTTGTTGGCTTATTTAGATTAACTAGTGTAGCTCAGGAAAAAAAGACAGGCTTTGGGTACACAAGCCCATCTTCAGAAGCTGCAGAATTCAGAGCTAATGACAAGCTAAGAAAGCATAGGTATAATTATAACTCTGGATTGAATCTGGGACCTGGTATGACTGAGAATGAAGAGGAACATTTTGAAGATTCAGCAAATATGTGAACACAAAACCACAGCAAAGGGCTTCCTTCCTGTCACTGCTCCATGGCAATCACTGAAGGAGGCAGGCAGTTTTACCACTTCATTTCTTCTCCATCTTTTATAATCAGGGGAATCTTTTAGAGTTATAGAACAAAAATCCTAAGGTCTAGTATTGGAGACTCTGTGATCATGCCTAGGGAGAAGGACAAACCCACTTTGATAAATATTTCAAAGTTATTTTACTTAGCATTTACAGATCAGCACTCATGGTTGTTCAGCACTCTAAAATGGAAAGACTATTGCCATAGCCCACACATAAGTTACAAAAATAAAAAGGACCACTTATTAAAAAATACTTTTCATTTCCATGTAAATATTGTGCAACTTTCATTTGAAACAAAACAAATAATATTTATTGGATAATGCGGTCATAGTTGACTCCTCTCAATCAATACACTTTACCTGCAATTTATTTTAAAATTGCAATTATTGCAAAACTCTCTGAATTTCCCTAAGTAATCAGTTCTATTCTTTGTTTAGTTGATATGCTTTGTCAGCAAATCACTGCTGGATTTATACTATATTTATAACTGGAATTAAATCCTTGTATTAATACATTATAGAACTAATTTATCACAATAAGTAATGTTCACATATTTTCACATGCAGTAAAAGAAAACAGATTATTCAAGGTATCACTCATATGAGCTGCCTTTCAGAGCATGTGTGAAGACCCTTAGATATTACAGGCAAAAAGTTGATGTATTGTCTTCTAGTCATGCTGTGCTTATGTGAGATAAAAATTGACTACTCCTGCAGCAATTTTCCTGAATATCTCATTTATTGTAACATCTTATGCAGTTCTTTCACTTACTGTACTTTTATGAATCTTGAATAAATATATTTATTATAAAGTCATTTAAAAAGACCAATTTATGAAGACCTAGCATTGTAACAGGAAATATTATACTGTTGGATATCTTTGCATATACACTGATGTTTACTTCCTACAATTCAAAATTAAAACAGTCACTGTAAAAAAGTGTTACTGAAGCTTTACACAAATTGAATGATATCTGCTTTATAATTTTTACTGATGTGACAATTGCACATGAATATACCTATTTATGTATCTAATTATTATTAACATGCAGTAACATTTACAAATAAAACACTTAGTGTTTCAGTGCTATTTAACACTTACTGGGAGATAATTTCAATTTACCAATATGTACAAAGGAACAAAACATAAAGTAACTGCCCAGATCACATCCCCAAAAGCCATGTATTCCATAATATTACAGGTTTACCTGATTTTTTGTGGTTTAATTTATGTATAATCCATTTCCGCTATGGTTATACTAAAGACATTATGTCCTGAAGTTCTACAGGATTTTCTGTTGGCCTCTTAGCAATATAGAAACAAATGTCTATCAGCATGTATGTGTCTCTTTCTCTTATAAATTAATACAATCTTTATTAATAAAGTGCTCAAATTTTCAATGAGTTTTTCCATTGTTTATTTATACTATGAAGTCTGTACCTTGATTAGTTCATTTGCAGGTTGGGGTTTAACAGACAGTAGATTATGTAGTTTCTTCTGCTATAACTACTCAGAATTAAATCTAACATGGTAATATTTCAAAAACATGCTAACTGTACAAACAGAAATCTGCTTTGCTGGACATTTACTCCTGATTCTATCATATTCTAGGAGAGGACCTACCTACTGTGTTTTGAACATTGAAATCATCAACTTAGATATCTGCACAACTCATTGGAAACCTGATCTCTTGGAAAGGTTAACATAAAAAGAATGAAATGCCAAATTCCCTTCTGCCCCATTGCTCAGCCTTCTCCTAGCAAAATACATGCAGTCCACCTCCAAGGACCTCTGGATTACACAGCGTGCATACACAAAGCTGATTTTCTTCCCACATCACTGTAATTACACTGCCTTCATTAAAATTAACAGAATTCTCACTGTTTATTTCAAGGCAACAGTGAGTATTAGGATGTGCATAGCACTCACCGGCATACACGGCATACATCTCCTCTCCCTGCCAACAGCACCTACCTCGCACAATATACACCTTGGAATCTCCCAAGGTGCTAACAACAATTATTTGCATCCATATTAACAAGCACTATAGGTGTTAGTATGCTACCAAGCTGCAGCTTAATCAATTCACTAGTGCTCAGCTACAGCACTGGGAAATTTTCAAGCCAAACTTGTTTTGTGGTACCAAGAAAAATTTCATTTTGAATTAAGCCTAAAAAATCTCTTAGTCAGAAAGGCCCTTCACAGATGTGTTGCGTGAGCTCTGCTCTGTCGTTAGTGACATTGCTGAACAGGGACATTATCCTAGCTAATTAATATCTACAGTATCCGTTATCCATTAATTAATCACAGTAACGTGAGAGAAGAATCAGCGTTGTGTATGCATACAGTGTAATCCAGATGTTCTTGAAGGTGGGCTGCAAGCACTTTGCCAGAAGACTCAGCAATGGGAAAGAGGAGCCTTTGACATTCAGTTCATATGGAGGGTTTGTATTTGCTCTGTCTGTTTAATCATTTTTTCATCTGTTTAAATTTCAAATGGTGTAATACAGCTGTTGGTTTAGATTCAGAAAGCCAGCCATGTCCTGGGCTGCATCCAGAGCACCGTGAGCAGCAGGTCAGGAGGGGATTCTGCCCCACCTTGAGCATTGCATCCGGGTCTGGGGTCTCCAGCACAGGAAGGACCTGGACCTGTTGGAGCAAGTTCAAAGGAGAGATAGATACCAAGGTGACTGGATGGATGGAGCACCTCTCCCATGAGGAGAGGCTGAGAGAACTGGGTTTGTTCAGCCTGGAAAAGAGAAGGCTTCAGGGTGACCTCATTGTGGCCCTTCAGTACCTGAAAAGAGCCTAAGGAAGATGGAGAGGGACTTTTCCCAAGAGCATGCAGTGACAGAACAAGGGTCCTTGGATGGACTCCAACTGACAGAGAGTAAGTTTAGATTAGCTATTAGGAAGAAATTCTTTACTGCGAGGGTGGTGAGGCACGGGAACAGGTTGCCCAGGGAAGTTACGGACGCCCCATCCCTGGTAGTGTTCAAGGCCAGGCTGGATGGGGCTCTGAGCAACCTGATCTAGTGGAAAGGGTCCCTGCCTGTGGCAGAAGGATTGGAATGAGCAGTATGAAAGAAGATACCTTGCACCATGCTTTGGGAACATTCTATTTTCTTAGCACAAAAGGAAATTAAATAGGTAAAAATATTTATAAAATAATTAGGTAAAAACGTTTTAGTTCAGGCACTGAGATATAATTGTGCATATAGTAACATGCTTTATTCAGAAAAGTATTTTACCTTGCTCTACTCGCTTTTCCAAAGGCAGAAATTCAAACTCTTGCCCACCTTCTTCTCTTTCTTTTGTAACAACTGTATTCAATTTCTCATATATGATTTTGTGTACTGTGTCTGGTTAAAGATGAGAGGAAGCAAGATGACTAAATCACACAATTTAAATTAAAATCTGAAAACCAGCAAAATAGAAGGCTGAAGGCGGATCATCATCCCCATAAAACACTGTGTATTCCATACCAAACACAAGAAATTTATCTATTGAGCCCATGCAGCAGCAGCTAAAGATAATCTTACAGAAAAATGAGCCCATGAGCTGCTGATGGGGACTCAAAAGGAGGTCATATCAAACAACAGCTATTTGTTGTCAAACCAAGAAAAACAACAAAATCTCTTGAAATAATCCCCTCTCAAGATTGAGGCCATGAAGCACACACACAGCTCCTGAGCAATCTCCCAACTTGTCAGATGAAGGTAAAAGCTGCACAGTTCGAAATGCAGGGCTCAAATACACCATCTCACATAACTATATTGCTATGAAGCAACACTAATCAACAAATTAGAGCTTACACATTACCTAAATTTTGGAATAAAAGGGATCAACTACGTACTGTCCAAATACAGACTATATTTAACTATTTAACTATAGTTTCTTTCACTACCTAGTAGCCTATTTTATCTCATAAGAAAATACTTTCAGATATCAGGTACAGATCTGTGGTAGCTCCAGATAGAGACTCAGGCCTACACTGCTCTACAGCATCATACATTATTTGTTGTAAAACACTGCACGGACAACCTTTGTTGTGAACATTGGGAGTTTCCTGGCCACAACAGTTACCAGAATCATTCTTCAGCCATCTTGGGCACTGTAAAAAGAGTTTCTGCTATTCCATGATCCTGAGAGCTGCTATGTATGTGAAGTAACTAGAATACAATAATTTATCCCCAGGGCCATCACTGCATAAGTAGCACTAAACAACTGACATTGCTGAACACTGTTGAAAAGATCTCTTATCATTTCAAAGAAGACTGCATAAAGAAATAATATTGGTGAATCCTATGTAACCTGTACCATGCAGTACTTCCACTCCTGGAAAATTAAAAATCAATACAAATTGGCTTCAAATTTCAAATGAATGTATGTCAGATACTCAGGAGTAGCCCTGGTTTTTGTAATGTTGTCCATGTACAACAAGGTACAATTTATCCACAGGGTTGTAATAGGTAAAGGTAGTAGAAAAGTTCTAATTATGAAATAAAGTGGGTTTAGGTTAAATAGAACTAAAAAGAGAATTCAATCTTTATTTTTAAGACTAAGTTATATGCGTAAAAGACCAGATACTATACAGTTCTGTTTGCCAGATACAGGATGATAAAAAGAAATGGAACTTGGGCCTATTTTACCCTTTTTGCCTATGAGTGTAGTGACAGTGTTAAAGGGGAAAAAGGACAGAGAGAGAACCCTAGCAAATCCTCATGGTCGAAAGTATAGAAACGTGTGCTGTATGCACATGATTAAATGAAACAAAATCCATTCAAAGTTGAGGTGTCCTACTTGTAGTATCTCCATCTTTGTAACATCTGCCGCTCTCATTATCACATTATTTCCACCTACCATAATCTCTGTTTACTACTTTCTTATCCCTTAATCCATACTTTCACTTGCAAATATCCTAACCACGTGTTGTTTATCTCAGAAATCATTCTTTATCCTTGATTTCCAAATCAGAAAAGTATCCCTAAGCTTATTAACATTCATCTCCCCTAACTCTGTTCTTTCCTGAGCAGCAGTTAACATTGCTACCTCTACCATGGGAGAGGCCAGGAACCCTAAAACAAGACTAGGTTTCCATATGTGAGATGAACTGTTTCGTGAAAGCTTTTATCCCACAAGGTACCAGTGTGGAAGTCTGCCCAAGAGAACACAAAATGGACTATGCACCTGAACAACTCAGGAGGGCAGAGAAGCAAGAGACACCTCTCAGGTGCCCTGGCATTCTCCATAGCAGTAACACAATGAAGATGGCCAAACAAAGTATCTCAGAGGTCTGATAAAGCCTTGAGAACTAATATTGTTTGGGGTTTCTTTAAGAAAGGACTCTATACCACCCTTTGCTAGGGCTGAGAGGATGCCTACCAACCAGAGAATGTGAAAAATATTTAAGTTATAGTTTGAGTGTTATCTACTTCATTTTCACACCATTACTTATGGTTTATTCATTGTCAGCATCCAAAGACCCCTGCAAAGAAGAAAAACCAACACATCCAATAAAAATAGAACATTTGATACACTTTTCCATTGAGTATTACAGGAAAAAAGCCTTTCAATTTGCTAAGTATCGTAATAGCTGAGTCTGACTTAAAGTCTTTGCACTCTAATGCTAAAACACCTTCTGTGCTGTAAAATGCTGCAAAATGCTGCTCTTTTTGAGCTCATTCTGGGGGCAGAAGTTCTTGAGATTCTATAGAAACAAAATTCCTAAGGATTCACTGGGATGATGAATCCTAATTTAACAGATTTGCCTTGCAGGCTTTTGCGCCTTATGTTTTGACTGAAGTTTTCCCTGAGATTCATGAAGTTTTATTGCCTGTGCACAGTTTTATCTATGAATTTCAGTGAAATCACTGCTTCACCCTATCAGTGCTCACCAGCCGGGGTGGTGGGTCTCAGTCACACCGCAGCTCAGCTGATCTTGGACTGGATTACCCTGAGGCGCATTCAACCCCATTTGTTCCATGATCCCATTATCGGGTAATGGGATCTTTCTTTTGCAATCCAAACAGCACAACATGTGCATGGTGGGGAAAGACTTGCAAACATTGCATAGTTTTCTTAGGGTTTTTATATTAAAGAGCAAAACAAGTCACAAAACAACCTCTGACAGGTCACAGATGTGCAGACAGCCCCATGCCTGGGCTCTGAGATAGGGCAAAAATCACAGAGCGGGTCGGGCTGGAGGGGAACACACTGGGGCATCTGGTCCAGCCTCCCCGCTCAAGCAGGGCCATCCCAGAGCACATGCCACAGGATCGCATCCAAACGGTTCTGGAGTACCTCCAGTGAGGAAGGCTCCACAGCCTCTCTGGGCAACCTGTTCCAGTGCTCGGTCACTTCACAGCAAAGCAGCTTTTTCTCATGTTCAGGTGGAACTCTGTGTGCACAAGTGTCTGCCTGTTACATCTCGTCCTATTGCTTGGTACCACCGGGAACAGCCCGGCTCCATCCTCCTGGCACCCCCTCCCCATTTAAATGCTTATATATATATACGGATGCATTAAGGTCCATAGGAAAAGGGACGGCGATGAGCAGCTTTGAGCTGTGAGGTGGGATGGATCCTTTGGCTTTGTGTCCGTGGGGACAGATCAGTCCAGATAAGAGCCAGTCCTGCTGCTGCTCCTCCCGAGGGCAGACCGCCATCACCCAGCGCCGGCGGGGCTGGACCCCGAGGTGTTTCCCTGGATTCCCGCAGCGGGAAGCGGCGGGACGGGGGTACAGGGCGGGAAGGGACGAGGAGCTCGGCTCCTGCTCCCCCCCTGCGGTACCCCATTGGTACAGCCCTGCCCGGCGCCCCCCCGCCGCGCCGAGCAACAGAACCTCCCGCGCGCGGAGCCGTTTAAATTCCAGCCCCTCAACGGCTGTCCCTCCCCGGGAGGCGCCCGGGGCTCGCGCCCAGGGGCGTCACGAGCCGCGCCGTCTCCAGCCCCATTCACGCTCCGCTCCCGCGGTGCCCCCATTTCCAGCCCCATC
>VXBT01004355.1:0-137680 GCA_013400235.1 Oriolus oriolus | reverse complement strand
CCTCTGTCCCCGCTGTCCCCGCTCCGCGCTCCCCCGGCCGAGCCTCCCCGCTCTCCTCCCGTTCGCTGCCTCCCCTCTTGGCCGTGAGGCGAATCCGGCGTGCACTGCCCGCGACGCCGCTGCGCTCCAGGTGAGGGAGCGGGGGAAGGAGAGAGCGAGCGGGGAGCGCACTCGCTTCCCCTCCCTCTTCAGCGCCTCCCCGCCGCTCCCAGCGCCGAACCCCGCCGCTCCCTGCTTCTCTTCCCCCGGCGGAACCAAACAGCCCCTTCCCAAGATGGGCTGCACGCTGAGCGCCGAGGACAAGGCGGCGGTGGAGAGGAGCAAGATGATCGACAGGAACCTGCGGGAGGACGGCGAGAAGGCGGCCAGAGAGGTCAAGCTGCTCCTCTTAGGTAAGGGATGCCGTGAGGAGAGCCTCTTCTTGAGGCAGCCGCCTCCGAAGCTCCCTCGCCTGCTGAGGGGTATAGCTTTATAGGTACCCGCCGGGCTGGGCGGGGGGCGGTGCTGCCCTCGGACTCCGGGGTACGTGCTCGGGGCCCCTCAGAAGTTTTGGGGTCGCGGGAGGCAGAGCAGGTCCTTGGCGCAGGTGGGCGCCTCGGCTGCTTGAGGGATTAGAGGCAGCGCCCCGGGGAAGTGGCACGGCGTGGTCTGTCCGGGCCCTGACTCCCATTGGAAAGGGATAACGCCCGAAACTTTTGACCTGGATTCTCTTTTGAAAGGAAGGAAATGTTAGGTTGGGAGGATATTTACTGTTAATGTTTTTTGTAGACCCGAACATGTCCTAAAGTCTTGCTGCGAGAGCGAAATATAGAAAGTGTCAAAAGAACAATAGGCAAAGCACCATTGAACGTTTTGCTGTTTTTTGTGTGTTTTTTTTTTTTAATGTTGTGGAACTTTTTTTGTGTTTCTGAGATCTTACAACGGGAAATACCACCTTGATGGAGCTACCGCATGTGTAATATAGTTACACATAACGTGCCATCGTATGTTCTTGAGTTTTGCTCACAAGTACTTGAAGGTCGCCTTTTTGTGTATTTTAAGATATCCTTGTGTTTAAAGATAAGTAAGATAAGATTATTTTTAAAATTACAAGAAAAAAGGAAGTGAGGATTTTAATTAGAATACATTTGTTCAGGACTAAAACAACCGTAGGTTGGGGACAGCTGAATGCAAGATTTGCGTTGAATTAATGTTGTAGGGGGTTTTGCAGTATATTCTGTATATCTGAAGCCGTCTGGATCCTTCTAATAGTGAGTTAAAATAGCTGTTGAGTTGCAGCTTCCCTCTTAGAGATGAAGTTTCTGGCAGACTTTTTAAATGATGCACAATTTCTCACTCCCCTTGACATTGATTTTGCTCTCCTACAGTACTCTGTTCACTACAAACATAGTAGACCTCTTAAATAACTTTCTGTTGCTGAATTCTAAGATGGCTCCAGAAAGAGATGAAAGACTGAGCAACTTTTATTGTAGATGAAGAAATGAAACCCAGTAAGGGAAAAACAAAGGTCCTAAAATGTGTTTGTAGATTTAAAATGTTACTTGTGAGATAAATCAGGAACAAAAGTTGTAATTGTTTGTTTTGCAGGAAGTGTTAGGTTTTGGGCTGGTACTGTGCCTAGTCCTGAACACCTTTGGAGTCCTTAGATTGTTGTATGGAAAGGTTTTCATGTATGTGGTAACATCAATACTGCAGAAAATGTTATTGCCTTTTTAAAAAGTGGCCAAGTAATGCTTTATGTGTCGTCTGGCAAGGCATTTGAAATTAATTTTCAGTGTTTTGGTGTTCTGTATGGAACTTGTAGTGCCTGTAGTTTGGTACTTGTTTATATATTTTTCATAATTCTTGTATACAGATGAAGTCTGTTTAAAGATACTTTAAACTTAAGAATGGGTTTCGTCACTATTTTAATGTTCTTATGCACCAAGTCCTATGTTTTGAGCTTGAGTTTCATAAATTCTGTTTCTAGTGCTGGAAAGCCTTTCTGCTGGGCTCTCGTGAGATCTAAGAATATGGAACAAATGGTCAAATACATGTGGGTTCTCACAGTGTTCTGAGCTACAGCTCGCTTGGGTTAGCATTCTCCTCACCCCTACTAAAAAGAGGTGTGAAGGCTGGCAGCCTGGCTTCTCCTGGGGCCAGTGTTTGCGTGATTGTTTAAACAAAGATTACCTAAATGTTTAGTGAACTCTGGATGAGATTTTGTGCATACGCCTGTGGATGCATATATGTATTTCACGTGTTTTGGAATGAAAGTTTTTCCCTTCCGATTCCTTGCAAGTCTGTCAGATGTCTTGAATGTGATGCGAATGCTTTATCTGATGACAAAACTATTTAAAGTTACTTCCACTAGAGTCACTTTCTTCTCACCACTCACTTTCCCAATTGCTTGTTCAGCCCACATGTCATAGTTTATCATCTGCTCAGTTGTACTCCTACATCTATTTATGGGTTTGTTCTGCTAAAAAGATACTGAAATAAAAGTAAAAGTACAAATTGTGGTCTGCTGCCAGGAAAATGCAATATGTGAGCGGCATCTGAAACACCTTGTTTATGTAGAAAAAGGTCTCGTAGCTGTATACCAATTTATTATTATTGACCCGATAAATCGGATTTATTCCAGCATATATAAAAATTGTATTTTTGCATGGTGATTAGAGAATCCTACTGAAGCTTGAGCTAGAATGCTCAACTGAGGGAAGATGTGTTCATAAAATCGATCTATTTCTGCAGTGGAAAGTTAATTTATTCCATTATATGCTTTTCTAAATTTTTTTTTCCTAAAACAGGAAATTGCAGGGATTTAATTGAGAGAGATGTGACACTGCTGTACCTGAACCATCACTGTGAACAATATTGCTGATCCATGTTAGATTTATATTTTGTTGTCCTCTCTCTAGGAGTAAGCAGATATATTTAATCTGTTCCAAATGCTGTTGACCTGCATTGTCTAAGTTCTTTTGTCATATGTATAAATTGGTTCATCACTTCATAAAATTTTGAATGCAGATCATTAGGAATAAAAATACTGGGTTCTAAACATTATCTATGTATAGTTATTTTAACCTTGTAATTCTATGCACTTCAATGTGCTATCCCAACAGCAGGAGAGCCTTTCCTGGAAAACTTCTGAGAACCATCATTCTTAGAAGTAAGCTCAATTTGAGCTTATAGGTGGTAAGGTAGATGGAAAATGCTTGTTTATACATGGGATTTGATGATTTTATCTTTAAAAATCATTACATAAACAAGCTTATTTACTTTAATACTATTTTCAGTCAATATGTAACAAAGAAATACTCAACTTTCATGAGAACTCAACAAAAAATATAAGTGCAATATAGCATATTAGCCAACACTAAAAGTTCGACGTATGAAAGTATATATTTTTTGCTAAGCATTTTATTTGTGACAAGTTGACAGTTCCTAAACCTCTGTGTCCTAATTGAAGAAATATTTTCTTTTCTTGTATTTTCTGTTGGATTTTTTTAATAGATAAACTCATATACTTAGTGAAAGATTTTTGAAAAGTAGTTTATATTTTGGCTGGCTTCCAGGTAGAGAAAGTAATAGACTCAAGTTGTTTTTTTCTTACATGGTTCCTCATCTTATCTTTTAATATTCAACAAATAAAAATTCTAGTGGTGCTTGCAGAATAGGTGTAATTCTACTCATGTTGGGAGGTGGTGATTCTGAGTGACCGATCTGTGGGCTGCATTAATAGAGATGTGATCCCAGTCAGGTGTGCATCTGCAAGTACATTTCTGTTGAAGTTGCTACAGCACATAAGACTGAATTTATGCCAGCAGCAGGAGAACAGCCAGTACCTCATTTAGCAGAATGCCTTCTGGTATGAGGTTAACTCATCAGGTTTTATGAATACATTTAAATTGGCACCATGAGTTTATAGGATTAGCGCTCTGTCTTGCGAATTATCACATTCTTCACCTAATATAGCAAATTTGGCATTAAAGTTCTTTGAATCTTGCATGAAAAATGCAATAGATATGTCAGACACTCTTTAGGAGTGGATCCTGCGATCCAGGAGGTCACAGGCCATTTTTTTGACAGCTGTAGTTCTGTGTCTCTTTCCTGGATAATCATGGTTGTAGATTTAAGTTCAATGGATGCCTTCATCCTCATGACCAGCAGAGCCACTTTCCTGTTCCTGAATAGATCCTTGTGATTCATAGTGGAACGTGTGCATGTCATGCTCTTAAAAAGATAAGTGACGTTTACATTAAGGCAGTACTGCATTTAATCTTTTCCATTGCAGCTTCCTGTTCCTTAAGATGGTAACTAGAACAATTCTATTTAGTTGGTTTTGTAACTCTTCACATCTCAGGCCTCTTTTTCTGTCTGCTTTTCTTTTGTTACCGACCTGCATCTTTCTCTCTGCTCAAACTGACTTTTGCTGCATACTCATCTTTTCAGCAGCATGGTCCTCACAGTGCTTGGCAGTACCTGGCTTCCTCCAGACTCCTGTGCACACTGGACTGAAAAAGTACATCAATGCTGTTTGTACCATTGCTTCTCTTGCCTTTCCTCTGGAGTATTCTCTTTCTCCACACTTGCAGACAGGAAAGACTTTAAAAGTCTGAACTTAAGGGAGGTCTCAGAAAAGCCTTATTCTCACAAACAAGTATTGCACATTTCAGAGATATTGACCTCATCTTCATAAATTATGCCAGCCTAGTCTAAAACATTTCTAACAAAATATTTCCTGTCATGCCTTCAGAGACAACTATCTACAGATGTTTACAAAGTTCGCCTCTTATATAAATGCTGATTTGTGATACCTAAATGAAGTGTTTAATGTATGGGTTTGGGTTTTTGCTTGTTGATCTTGTCTTTGTTAGCGTGAATGCCCCCGCCCCCCATTCCTGCCTGTCTACTTAGATTGAGCAGCAGTACTGAACTAGGAGCTCTCTTGCATTTTAATATGGCACAGTTGGACTCTGCCAATCAGGGTGTTATTTATGTGGAGTTACTAGATTCTCAGTGTGATAATCCTCCTTGCTTTTGTGTAAGGAGACTCGGGGATGTGCAGAAAGCACAGCCATTTAGTTATGGTTGTGTTTGTACAGTTGCAGTTTGGGTTCTTTTATGGTTGTCTGCTTCTATTTGAATGTTGGTGTAAAAGTTTACAGCATCATAATATTGGCCTTTAATGTGTAGACATCAATACAAATTATCTTAAGTGATTTCAAGTCTTTTGTTGTGTTATTATATTTCTTCTTTTTGGAAGTTACTTTATGAAATCACTATTTATGATTATATCATGAGTTTAGTTCTTTAATATTCTTAAGACAAAATTTACTTCAGTACATATTGTTTCAGAAAGGGTTAAAGAGAAACTGTACATTATGTGCTGTGCTGTGATACCAGTAGCTTTTATAAAATCTTAATTAAAAAGTCTAGTTAGAGATACATAAAAACTAATTGTGATGTACCAGATATTAAGGAATTTTGTAATATTTTAGGAGTTAGAAAACATTTTAAGCTTGAGAAATGGTTTTTCTTCAACTTTTCTTTCAAAAACAATATAAAGTTGCTTCTTTTTTTTTTTTTTTTTCTAGTAAGGTACTTTTTGGTAAGCTGTCTACTCCCATCCCAGCAGCGGTAGTGCTTCAAGACCACTCATAAATTCTGTAATACGCTATGATATAATTAGTGTGTTCCTACTTTTTTCTGGCAGCACAGTTTATTTTATCATCATTGTTGTATATGACAGTTGATTCTGTCCTGTAGGTTATATTACCAAAATGATTGTGCATTTCAGCTAACCTCCTTTTGTGAAGTTATTTTTAATTCACATCAGAACTAGAGTTTACAGTACAGCTCCCTGCATAGTTGTGTTGGCACAACTTGAGCATGGGTCTTTGTGCTATAGTTAGGCTGTAGTGATTTATATACTCATATTGCCAAAGTGGGTTGTTCTTTTGCTGCCACATTTTACCCTTCAGTTGTTTTGGTCCTCTGAGAAGGAATAATTGAGTAGGCAGCGCATCCTAAAGTCCAGCTAAATAATTTGAAACCAAGCCATGAGTCTGGCTCAGAGGGCATAAAATTCTGAAGTCAGTTTTGCTGTCCAGCTGATGGATATCTGCAGTGTTTCCTGTAACATGCTATCTGGCAAATGTTGTGGTACAGCAAAACTGGATATAGAAAAGAGGTATTTAAGATGTTCTGTTAAGTGTGAGGGTGGGGTTTTTTTGCCATGGAAACACTGAAATAAAGATCTTAACTGACTTGATAATTAGCTATTAAAAGTTTGAGGTTTTTTTTCCCCAAGACACGTATAGAAGAAACTATATTAATAAAAACTTCCTATTCTGAATCTTAGTCATTGTCCAGCTTCTAGCTAGGTTTGCTGTTCTGTTTATTCCCCTTATTTGCTCAGTGCATTACCATTACCTCAGGCTTTGTGTAAGTTACGCAGTTATTCTGTAAATGGAACTCCATTGGCTTTACCTGAGAGATTTTGTATCCACAAAATACTGAAGTTGGTAAGGTATATAGAGTAGTTGAAAAAATTAGAACTTTGAACTTCTGAGAGTGAAAAGTTTTGAGTGCACTGTTGAGAAAAATTCAATTTTTGCAGTGGGTTAACTTAGTGACATTTCTTAGTGGAAGGATAATTAAGATTTTGAAATCAGACTAGTAATAAACTAGAAAAAAATAAGCTGGTTTTGCTGAGACAGTTTTGTGTACTAGGAATGTATGCTTCTGCAATAAGAGATTTGAACTTCTGTTTTCTTAATGCTAAACATTTTGTTCTCCTTGACCATTAAATGGGAGCGGAGAAGACATAGTAAGGATGGGAAGTAAAGGAGTGATTTTGTAGACTAATTACTCATGCTTGTGACTGCTCGTAGTCCTTCTACAGTATAAGTGTAAGAAGTATTAGAGTTGGGGACTTGGAAGATGTTTCCCATCATCACAGCTTTGGCCTTAGTGTTTGCAAAGCTGTGGAGCCAACTTCAGGCTCTCTGGAGTTATCTATAGCTTAAAGCTTATAGGCCGAAATATCACCTTGGATCACAGATATCCATATGCACCAGTCCGTGATTTGAAAGTGTGCTACCTGTTGAGGTTAGATTTTGACCTTTGTTTCATTTTGGTTTAATTGCTGGCTACCCCTTCCCTTGAAACATACTTCTGTGTTATTTTTTAGAAGTTATTCTTGGTGTAATTCTTTTAGGATCTCAACTGATGGGTGTAATTGACATAAAGCAGTTAAGAACCAATCTTTTAAATAGGAGACTTGTTAAGCATGTAAAGTAAGTAAATTCTTGTTAAACTTGTGATAAGCAAGTAGATTGGTTTTCTGGCTTTGATAATTGAAGGGTCATTGAAGCTTTAAATAAGTCTAGTTCTGGTATATTTTGGTAACAACTTGATAATCAAGTTGCTGTGTTGACTTATAGATGTATGCTTATATGGGTGCTCTGTATTTATATTTACCGATACCTGTAAACTTCAATATTATGTGTACCTATAAAATTGATACCGGAATTAGAAAATACTTTCTGTGAAGCACTTGTTAAAAGGAATCAACAGCATTCAAATATACAATGCTTCAACTTCTGCAATAGACTGTGCCTTATTGCTTTTTCATGTATTCTTAGAAATGTAGTATTGCCTTTGTAGTGAGTAATATACTTAGCAAAGGTACCTGATTAAATCATTAGTGAAATGTAATAGTATCTAGACAACCAGAATGGATGGGAAGTCTTCACAATCGTTGCTCTAAGCATATTGCTTTTATAGAAGTAATCAATGTACTGTAATGAAAATTTCTGTTGAAACTGTGAAGCAGGTTTATAATTAATATTGTCTAGAATTTAATATGACCTGTTTCTTGAAATGAAAATACTATTGGAATCAAATGGCTATCTGTAATCCCATCTTCCTTTCACAAAGTTGATAAAATTATTTTTTGCATACAACTTCAGGTTTTTTTACATGGATGAAGCTGTTGTAGTTGTTTGGATCATAATACAAGTTTTTATCAACCACAGTTGTAAGGACGTTCCAAATCTACGGGGTTTTTTAACAGTTTCCAGTAAAACTCAAGAGGTTCTTTCCTACTTTATAAATCTGTATTGGAATGCTGGAAATAAGCAGTGGATGTTGTCTGTAAGCAGCAGAGCTATTCTAGAAGCTGTCTTGCTAAAATGGGGAGTGCTCTTGCAGCATCTGGCTGAATGGCTTTGCCCTATCTCTGTCACTTTTAAATGACTAATTCAGTTTTTTGGTGGTTAAGTAGTCAAACTGCCTGTCCTGACTTAGTTTGCTGCTGGAGTGGTCAATTCACCTTGTATTTCATAATGGTCTGATGAGGGCCTGACTAAAAGTATGATGAGGAGCAGAGATATGTGCTGTATGCAGATGGAGTGCTGGAAATGCAGAGTAGCAGGTGGATGGGAGAATGAGTGCAGAAGAGGATGCTTTCAATTTCTGTATTTCTGTGTCATAGTTCACTGTAGAATTGGATTAAGAATAATATGAAATTGTGTTCACCTGCAAGGTCCATTTGGTAGACACGTTAAACTATTCAAAACCCACTTTTTAAAGACATCTTTGCTGCAATAGGAGATAGAGCCAGTCTACCTTAAGGAATGTGCTGATTGCAAGTTAGAGGAAAGAGTTTCTTTTCATTTCAAATCCAGGGAGTCTCAGATCTGTGCTTCCTCATGCTCTTCTATTGTATAGGTTGTAGGCTTGACTAGGAAGAATCCTCTTCTACCTAGCACTTGATGAAGAATGCAAGATGGTAGTGGGCAAGAAGTACAACTGTCAGCTCAGTGTCCAAAAGGTAGAGAAGGGAATGGAGGCAACAGTAAAGTTGTAGTAACATTAAAGTAGAATACAGTGTGAATGCAGTATTGGAATACAGTTTTAAAACTTGCTATTACTGGAGATATGGGTCTTGCAATAAAAAAATTGGGAGTAAGCCAGACAATTGTTTTGAGTATTTTTAGATTTTATTTAATGAAATGTTATTTGGAATTCTTTTTGATTTCAGGTCTACCATTATGTTTTATACAGTGGTGGACTGAAAATAAGTTGCTAAGTCTCACTGGAGTGCTGTCTGTATTCTTGATGCATTAAATGTTTCTTGAAGCATTTTGAAAGTGGATTCCTCAGCTGTATGCAGATCCTTAATAAATCCGGTAAACTCTTGGCGAAACCATTATATACTTTGTAAAGCATATAAACGCTTAAGTGTAAAGCTCTTAAATCATTGACAGGGATTCCTTCTAATATGCTTTAGGGCTGCAGTGCTAGCTAGCAAATACTGTCATCTAATTCCTAGATGAGGGTCTATTTACATCATTTTCTCTGTCGTTCTGGGACACAGAAGCGTTTGGGGTTAGGTTGGATCAGCCTTTGGTCACATACTTGTTTGAGGCCTAAGAGGCTGCTGTTTATGTAGGTGTCTGTCCTGTTCTTTGCTTCTGGGATTATTGGGTGCTATTGTGTCTTGGAGGGGGTTGAAATTTTTATATACTTTAAAGATGTCTCTGTTTAATATGAGACCGGTTAAATACAAAATCTGTTTAAACACCAACAAAACCCCAAAATAGCCAGATTTTTTTTTTTTTAAGTGCTGTTCACCCTACTCGAGGATGGTTTTGTGTGCAAAATACATATGCATGTAACAGAAGATACGGTTGACTATGCTCATGAATTTTCTTTCTTGCTTCAAATACAAATAGGAGTTCTGAAAATGTTTGTATCTGAAAAAGTTTGTTCGCTGATATCTAGGATCTTTTTACATTTTAATCTCTGTCACTTTAAGTCCATCCAGATTCTGGTGGAGTTGGAGACATTGAAGTGAATTTAGGTCAATTAACAATATGCTTATTCTCCTTATTTTTGTAGGTCTTAGTCCTTGAGCTACAGAATGAAAAACACTTATAAGTTAGGTGTAGATGAATACTGAAAATTTAGACGCACTGAAGTTTGTTGCTTTGTTTCTACAATAATAGGACAGCTTTTAATGTAATTGCATTTTCCCTGGTATAAACTTTGACAGTACCCATTTATCACATTTGCAACTAATGCCTTGGTGTTATGTGACAAGTAGAGCATTGAATAAAATCAGTTGAGATTTACATGAGAGATCTTTTTCCTGTTTTGATAAAAATGCACGCACAGTGTTCTGATTGTCCCAGCTCTTTGCGCAGTTACATAGTTATATGAGGTAGCTAGGACAGTAGGTTCTGTCAATATTGTAGATAATACAACAGTAGTGTAGTTCTGAATTGGAATTGTAGCCTGCAATGAAAATATGTTGTTATTCCAAATTCTTTTGTTGTATCTCTCTGCCAGAGCAACCTGCATAAAGTATGCCTTTGTTGCAGTGGGGATTTTTTTATAAAGCGTTTTTGATTGGGATTAATGATAGCCTGCTTAGTAAGCTTGCTCTGTTATCTCTGAACTTGCCATCTTTACACGCCATATTTATAGCATGGTGCGCCGTAAAAGGCCATGAAGGCAAACCACACTGTGGAGAGCAATGTCAAGGCACTCTGGATTTCTAGGGGTTTATTAGATATATATTTGAAAATCTGAATGAGGCATACTGTGCTCTGTTGGCAGAAATTGATGCTAATTCTCTTGATAAACATTGTAAGAGTAAAGGAGTTGGTTCTTTCTGTTGGAGCAGTCAGCATTTGTCTCCTGGATTGGGCTCATATGCAATAAACACTGAAACTCATGTTCAAGAAGGTCTTTAATCACGTTCTCTCATATCATGATTTTAAATTATGTAGTAATTGTTTCTGAGCATACTACTTTGTATGGAAGAAGAAAGCCACTTAAATTTTTTTAAGTAGCAAGTACAAATCTTATTTCAGTTTTGTAGAGGAGATCAGTTATCTGCTCTATTGAAGTTCCATTCGAAATACTAACGAGTTTTTGGACTTTGAATTTTGAAGAGATTCCCAAGTCTTTTAGATGATAGTAGTGTGGATGCTGGCCTTTGGTACATTTAAGTAGTCAACTACTAATCTTATCAAGCTGGTGTCAGTACTGACAACCTTAGATAAACCTGAAGCCACTAATGTTTAGCTGCTGGTGGTATGGCATGTACTTGTTGGGCAGCAAGCGTGATTACCAAGTGGTTTTCATCTCCAAATGTGCATTAGCACCTGTATTTAATTTCTGACATAAGAGGTTTATTTCCAAACCTTTGAGTCTCAACTTGTCATGGTCCTGCTGGGTTGGGCACTTCACACAAAGAAAGCTATGTTTAATTGAAGGAAAAACTGCAACAGCACTGTCTCTGTCAAAGGCAATGATACTGGTATTTAAGAGATCTCTTGTACATTCTGAACAGATAGGTTTTTTTAAAGTCACTTCAATTCCAAGGTACCACATTTCCTTTAGAATGTTTCACAAAGTTTCTGAAATACAACACCTGGCATTGTACTGATGCTCTCCTTTAGAGTGAGACAGTGAGTCCCCAATACAGTTATGGTGTAAGTGATGCACGTAATGATAAAAGGGCTCCTACTATGGAGCAGTAGCTAGTAATTTGAAACAGCTGAGGAATATAGAAATGTTTTTGAAGAGCTGGATAGAATTTGTATTCAAAAGCTGCATGCACTTAATTTTATGTGGTACGTAAAATTGCACATAATTTCTGGTAAGGTGTCTGCTTTATCGCATGATTGAATTCTAAGCAGAAAGAACGTTTCATGAAACTTTTGTCGTAAAAAGATGTGAAGCACTAGTTGAAAATTACAAGTAGCTCAAAACTCAATTCATACTTCTGAAGATAAAGATGTGCATAGAAGTTACAGTAAGGTTTGCAAAATGGAGTCTGTGCCCTCCTTGTTTCACCCTAAGATTTAGTTTTAGAATTGATTGGGTTCCAGAGGTTATACTGAATATAAACCCATACTTTCTCCTTGTCGTTTCAGTACTAAGCTGATTAACACTGTCTTTATTACTTGCCTATGCGTTTGTTCTAGTAACAACCTAAGTATTTAAGAAACTCAGAGCAGTCTATTAGACATCTAGACCTGAATAAACATACAGGATGCTACCCTGAGTAAATACTTGAGGTAACATTTTATCTTAACAGTTTTCTTAAATGATGTTTTATGTATAATATATTGATTATTTTATTGTATAGTGTTGATTTCAAACATCTACTAAGAGCAGTACTGGAGAGCTAGGAAAGAAATAATTAGTTGTAATTAATTCTTGATTTGTTAAGGAATTTACAAAAGTGGCAGTGGTGTACAGGTGTAAACGATACTGCTTCTGTAGGACTAAGCATGCAGCTATTGAAACCTTGAGAATTATCTGAGATCTTTCATCTGAATCAGTGCCATAATTTTAGAATCTGTCACTTCTCTGCTTTGAACCAGGGATGTAATCTGGGATTCACACTCTATTACTACATGGCTAAGTTACTGAAATGCTTTCTGCCAGATACTGATCATACAGATTCTTAATTTGTTGAAAATTTCCTGGCAGATTCAAATTCCAGTAGCTGTGGAAATTCCAAGACTAATGCCACCTTAGAAGTAATGAGTTCCATCCACCTTTGGTTGACCACGTGAAAACAGTTGGGAATGGGAAAAGGGTCCTAAACTACCAGGGCCAGCAGCTGCCCCAGAGTTAGAAGAATACCACATGGTGAGAGATTAACTGTTACTGCTGGGTGGCTTCAAAAAGGGGGAGTGGATGAAGTAAGAGGATTCAGACAGACAGAGCAGTGTGGGTTTCAGAGAATGTTTCATTGGGTGTTCAACCTGTCCAGAGTGTGTTGTAGCAAAATTTCCACAGTGGGTTTCTTGTACTAGCATTGATGTATTTTGAATATAGTAACACTGATTAGCAGCTTGCATTCTAATTTAAATCTCATATCTGGTAATGTGTCATGAGGTGATAAATTTAGGAGATTATACTTCCAAGCTACAAAGCCATGTGTTTTTGTAGCAGATTACTGACCCTGTAGCAGAAAGAGTAGAAATTGCTGGGTATTTAGCTTGTGCTGTGGCTAGTGGCAGCTGAGAAATAGGCGCCATTCTGCTTGTGCCTTCTACTGTGAAATACAAGTGTCTGACAGAATTGGATAGGAAAGTTGTGGGGAGAGAACTTTACAGGATCTGAATCCAAAAATTTACAAGTCAGTGTGTTTTATTTTAAATATCACATGTGTCTCTATGCTTAAGTTAATCTGGTCTAAGTGTCCTGTTCTACAGGCTGAAAAGCTGGCAAACATCCATTGAAAGTTTTAAATTAATTGCTCTTGTCCATACTTGAGCTCTCTTCTGGCAACATACAAGTCTGTTCTACTTTTTTGTGGGTTCTGTTCCTTTTAGTTATTTGGTGTTATTTCAAAGCCAGCCCAGTTTTTTCTCTTTAGTTTTTATATAATGCATAAGTTATTTTAATTTAGTCTGCATTTTTTTTCTGTGTTAGTATTACAAGGAGTATATTTATTCTATTAGAAATAGTTGGTTTTGACTGTTGGTTTCCCCCAAGAGGGATAATGTGAACTTGAAGTTTGCCGTGCTTTTTACTTTGGTATTTGATTTGTTTCTTTAGTAACCAACTAGCAAATGTGTCGCAAGTTAGGAATCTTACCATGACGATTTCGGCCCTTCCAAGCGGTGGTACCTGGGTGCATAAAACATTTGTTCCAGAAATTTGTAATTCTGAGATGCTTGCTATGTAGGCAGTGTGTGGGATAATTAAATGTGAGACACTCTCAGTAGCTTAAAGTAACATTTTTGCTTACCTGTTAATTTTAATCAAATTATTAAATGCTTCAATTCATTTTAAACACAGATTTGCTCCATTTGGAAAGAATATTCAATCTAAGATGGTATTTGCTGCAATTTCATAGTAATGAGTCATAGGGTGATAAAATCTTTTAGGTTGGAAAAGAAGATCAAGTCCAACCCAATCTTTTTAATTTTTTCTGTAACTGACCAAATCATGGCTTGGAGAATCAAATACTGCTTTAGCTGTTTCTTAAATTTATTTGAGCTCTGCTTGCATTACTTGGTTCTTTCAGGGGGAAGATTCAGTGAGACTGATCTCTTAAATAGTTTTATGATTGGGTTTTTTTGAGCATGAAGATGCTTTGATTTTTTTCCTATTTCTGAAGTTGAAAGCTGGCTTTGAAAGAAAAATCATAATACATCTTAGTCCATCTTATTTAGCTGAGCGTCAGATTCACCGTGCTGTGGATGGTATGGTAGGGTTAGTCACAGGCCTGGGTTTATGTGCTGGCTCTGAATTCATGAAGTGCCGTCAGAATTCGTGCTGGATCCGGGTAAATGACTGCTTTGGGTAGCACAGCGTTTGCTGTGACATACTGACGTGTGAAAGTAGAGCGTAAGTATTACACTTTGATGCAGAAGACCCTTCAGATTTTAGTAGAATCTATGGGGAAAATGTGAAATTTTGCTTTTTAAGGTGGATGTGCTTTGCTCCCATACTTCGGCAGTCTGCATAATGAAGCATAAGGATCTCCCTGCTTTCTGGCAAGCAGGTGTAGGAAGAGTACTAGATTTAATTCAAGTTATATTCTTACTCAATTATGTGAACAAAAGTTTTAAAATTCTTCACTTTAAATTAGATTTTTCATAGATGTGTTGCCCTCTTTTTGAGGAGCACATGAAGGACATAAAGTGTGCAAGGGGAAGAAAGGACTAATCAGTTAGTAAAACTTTAATTAATGTAATGACCTAACAGTTAACTTAGACTTTCATTTAAAAGTAAGCAAACAAAAAATGCCCACTATTCTTTTAAATTCAGAAATTACGTGCTGCTGTTCTTCCAGTCTAAGCAGAGCTGTCATGTCTTTTTAATAATATTTTTCTTATAAATAAATAGTAACAGAGCTAGTAAGACTGGTTAAACTATTGACAGTAGTGATCTGAAATCAAGTATCACACTTAAATAGCAAGCAGTAAATAGCATCCTTTACTAGATGATTGAGGAATATACAATCAAGTCTGTCTAAATTTAGGCAGTGTTTGGTTGTGACAGTATAGCTAGCTCTGACATTTTATATGCAGCTGTCACATGTAATATTTAATACTGCTTGCTCCTGTCTAAAACTTTCTAAACCCGGAGTTAGTTCTCACATTGCTGTATGGGCAACTTATGCTGTGATGAAGGAAGAAATTTTACAAAGTGTATCTGTCAGAAAACCTGGCATTCAGGAGTGCAAAAATAATGAATTTCCTTTCAGTATGGGACAATGAGTAAGGGGAAATTTTCCCATCTACTTTGCAAAGATTATTAGGAATGCTGCAGTCATTTCAGTGTGCAGTTAAAGGAAAAAAACAAACCAAACACAACCATTTCTGTTTTCCATAAAATAACATAGGGGAATGCGCCTTTAAAGAACTCACTGTTTGTGGTAACCTGTTTTTGGTTCCTAGTAGAGCCTTGTGTTAAGCTATCAGCCCCTGGTCTCCATCCTACCTGCTGTAATCCTTTTGAATTTCCTTGTATGGTCCTGTTTTAGAAGCTTCTAAGTTGTTTAGTACCTTATTGGTCTCCTGTACCCTCGCCCCTCCCTGTACCTTTCCCATTGGTCTGTTCATATTATGCCTCGGACTCTGCCTATAAAGTCTCATGCCTCCATTTGGTGAGGTCTTTCAGCCTCTGGAGTTCGTCCCCTCAATAAACCTTTGAACCCCAAGCCGAGGCCTCTCTCGCTCCTTTATCTCCTCGGTGCCGTCCAGCTGTGAGCTGCCTCTGACCGCCTCCCTGGAGCAGGCAGAGGGTGCCCGGTGCCTGAAGTCAGAGCCTGCTAGCCGGGGCAGAGAAAAGAAACTACAACTGTTGATGTTAGGTACTCTGTAATAAATGACTTAATTATTCTTTATATGTATTATGGGTGTTTGTGGTTATGTTACTGAGAATGCTTTTATGATAATTGTAGATATTTGGTACATGTGAATTCTAACACCATAGAGAAACATGCATATCTGACTCAAAACATGGAGTAGAAAGTATATGGCAAAAACAATTAAATTTTTATACTGTTAACTAGCCCTGACATACTTGGTTAGTCAAATGTGATAAATTTTTAACAGAACGTTTTATGAGGTTATGTAAATCAAATGGTGTAGTATATTTCTTAATATCTCCAAAATTGCTGTTGGATGCAGGGGATATACCATCTTCAAATTATTTGAATAAAAATATTAATCCAAAGCAAATTATAGTAATTTCATTAACAAAGCTCATCTTTAAACTTTTGTCACCTATTTGTGCTTAAGTGCATAACTGGCTATTTTGAGATTGTTAATGTGGTTTATAAATGCTTCAGGTGTCTAAATAACAAATTACTTTAGTGCTGATGTCTCTGATTCCTGTTTATATTAATGTACTGCCATGGCAGCTCAGATTCTCAGAACTATTGCTGCTTTATAAAGAAACTGGCACATTTATCAAGAACTAAGTCTTTTGCTTGGACATGAGCTAAAGATGGCATTAAGCAATCTAGATTGATGCTGACAGGCCTACTCTATTCCTTATCTAACTTAACTCTGAGCTCAGTGGCTCCTCTTGGTGCCAGCACTCATTCTATGGTGCTGGAGGAAGGGAAGTGTAGTCACATTGGTAGCAGTGCTGGGGACGAGATGGGACAACTTTTGCATCCAGTCTTAAATTGGGCTAAGCCTGTCCTGAAGGTATGTATTTATTTAATAAGAGGAATATCCTAAAAGCATCACTGTACAGTATACAGGTATGGAGATATTCTGTTATACAGAAATTCCATACTTTAAGTTGGAAGAAACCTCTTAGAGGTCATCTAGTTTAGCCTTTGGCTCATTAAAATAGGTAAGGTTGCTCAGAGCCTTGTCCAGTTGAATCTTGAAGATCTCCAAGGCTGAGTTTCTGCCTCCTCTATGTGCAGTACAACCTCTTCCATAGAATAGGTTCCCTGCGTGCCCTTCCCTTATATCTTTGTTAAATTGCCTGTGCTAAAGGTTCTTGACTGTCTGACATCTCTTTGTTGTGTAGGTCTGACAAGCTTACTACTTCTTTAAGCTGTTTTAAGTGGGTGTTATGGAAAGGACAGAAACTTACCGATCATCTTCTCCCTACACTAATCTTTCTAGGATTAAAATGCCCAGTTTCTTGTAGCTTTTCCTTGAGTGTCATGTGCTCTCTAAACAGCTAAGTGACCATTAACTGTTTTTTGTCTAATTTATCAGTATCTCATTTACTGGGCACTGGCGGAGAGAATTGTATACAGTACTCAGATACAGCTTAATGAATGCTGTGTGCTGGGGAAGAGCAGCGTCCTTTGACTTGCCTGCACTTTCGCCACTGCAGCAGTGGAAGGTGTTGGCCAGGGTCAACCCAAACACCCACACAGCTGTGTGATCACTCTCCTCTCCCTTGGGATAAGGAAAAAATAGAAGGAAGGCAAGAAGACTCATAGATTAAGATAATGATGTTTTAATAGGGGAAGCCACAGCTTACACACACTAGCAAAGCAAAAAGAACTTACTCCTTCCTTCTCACTGAGCAGCAGGTGTTTGGCCACTTCCTGGAAAGCAGGGCCTTGGCACGCATAATGGTTGTGTGAAAAGAATCATAGAATCGTTTAGTTTGGAAAAAGGTTATAATGTCATTGTGTCCAACCCTTAACTCAGCACTGCCAAGTCCACCACTAAACCATGTCCCTGGGTACCAGATCTAGAGTTTTTAAATACCTCTAGGGATCATCGTGATTCCACCACTTCCCTGGGCAGCCTGTTTCAGTGCTTGATAACCCTTTTGATGAAGACATTTTTTTCAATAGCCAGTCTTAGCCTCTCCTGGTGCAACCTGAGGCCATTTAGTATTGTCCTATCGCTTATTACCTGGGAGAAGAGACTGACCTCACCTGGCTACAGCTTCCTTTGAGGTAGTTGTAGAGAGTGTTGAGGTCTCCCCTGAGCCTCCTTTTCTCCAGGTTAAAAAACCCCAGCTCCCTCAGCTGCTCCTTATGTGAATTGTGCCCCACGCCCTTCACCATAACCACACATCCAAAGGTTATAACAAAAAAAGGTTTAGACAAATACTGTAACAACAACTGACTACCCATCCTCCTCCCTTCCCTGAGTTTTTACTGCTGAGTGTGGCATCGTGTTGTATGGAATATCCTTTTGGTTGACTTCGTCAGCTGTCCTGGCTGTGTCCCTTCTCAATGTCTTGTCCACACCCAGCCTACTCACTAGGGGTGGGGACATGGTGGAAAAGAGAAAATGCCTTGATGCTGCTCATGCATTTTTCAGCAATAAGAGAACCATCAGTTTCTGTTACTCATGAGTGTTACCAACACTGGTTTAGCTACAAATCTAAAGTACAGCACCATAAGGGCTGCTGTGAAGAGAGTTAACTCTGTTCCAGACAGACCCAGTGCAGCAGCCTGGAATGTGGTTGACCTTCATCTCCACAAGGCCCCACTGCTGACTCTTCAGTTTGTTGAGCCCCACAGTTTTCCTAACCCATTAGTCCCAAATCATATGTGTTGGATGTGTTACTGTGTGCCACTTGCAGGACTTCACAATTGTCTCTGTTCACTGTCATGAGATTCCTCAGCTCAGTCCTCTAGCATGTTGAGGATCCTCTGAATAGCACCTCTGTTCTCTGACACTTATGACCACTTCCTGGCCTCCTGGGCTGATGTCAGCTGCAAACTTGATGTCAGTGCATTCTGCCTTCACTTTCAGGTCGTTGGTGAAGATGCTAAACTGTATTAGCCCAGTATTGTCTCCTGGAGACTTTAGATTTTTGAACCATTGACACAAGCATTTAAGTGTGGCTGTCTAGGCAGATTTGCAGACACCCTGAAGTTGGTACTTACCCAGCTTGGTACAAGGGATGCCATGGGAGGTGACATCAGAAGCCTTATTAGAGTCAAAGTAAATTACATCTATTAAGAGTCCTTCACCCCCAAACCCGCGTGTTTCCTCATCAAAACTTACTAAATGCAGTTTCTACTTTGTAAATCCATGTTGGCAATTCTCAATAACCTTTGTACTGTCCAAGATGAGGTTGGCTGTCATGCTTCAGGTTCTTGCCCTTTTTTTGGAGATGAATAAGTACAGCCTTTATCAGTGCCTTTTTGTGGTCAGAGTTTTCTTTGGTTATATTGGAATTGGACAATGGGTGATTCTTTGCATTAGAAGTACCTGTAGACTGTATGAAGATTATACTCATTTCTGCAAAGCTGTATTGAGAAAGAGGAACTGTGAGAGGGAGAATTCAGCACAAGTCACAGACAAACTGGGAGTGTGCTCTCTAAAGGGATTGGACCGCAGCTGTAGGAGTTCCATGTATTTTTTAGAGGAAGAAGCAGACTAAAGATAGATTGTTGAGAAAGCAAAAATTGCATCTTTTTCCCTGTCTGTCAACAGAGATACTGTTTTTCTAAGCTTTGGATTTTAACGTAGCTTTTGTTTTGTTTTGTTGGTCTTAAGCACTAAAAATGCTATCAAGTTGACTGGCAAACCTCATGCCATCTGTTCTAACAAAAAGTAAGCTGACTTGGTTTATTTGTGAAGGGTCAAAAGAGGGTTACAAGGACTAAAGCCTTGATGAGTTTTAAGGTGTTCATTTGCAACACAGGAGATCATTAATACAGTGTGAAGAACGGGTTTTGGATGGGTTTTGATTAAAAAGGCAGTTAGAGGAATTAAGCTTCAGATCCCTTTGAAGTTGATCAACTTATCATCTGTTCGCATTAGAAGCACCAGCAGACTGTGTAAAGATTATGCTCACTTCTGGTAAAAGAAAAGACTTTTTAGAACTGAGATTTGTTCTTAAAGTGACTTGATTTTGAAATTTCTGGCTGAAGATGATTTCTGTATTAAAAATCAGTTTATAACATGCTCTTTACCTATTGAAGGTATTTATATTGGTTAAATACATGAAGTGTAGAATCAAAATGTATTTTCAAAGAGTCGTAAAATCTAATGTTGAATTTTCACACATTTATTTTTCAGGAGCTGGTGAATCAGGGAAAAGCACAATTGTCAAGCAAATGAAGTAAGTGTGGTGAAATACTATGCTAGAGAAATACTTTTTAATTTGAATAGAGAATTTATTGGTTTTTTTCTTCCATAGGATTATCCATGAAGCTGGTTATTCAGAAGAAGAATGTAAACAGTACAAAGCTGTTGTCTACAGTAACACCATTCAGTCCATTATTGCTATCATTAGAGCAATGGGGAGGTTGAAGATAGACTTTGGTGATCCAGTCAGGGCTGTGAGTATTGAAGTATACATACACATACAGCTGAAATATCCATACTATTTCCTTCTGAAGTCTTTGTAAGATACAGTGTTTGAAAACTAAATGCCTTTGGTCTTTACATGGCAAAGTGACCTGTTGAGAAATCATCACTGGGTTGATTTCACAGCAACTGTTTGGTTTAGATACTATTTTTTGAATTCTGTCTAAATTTGGAGAACTAAACATCTTAAGGAGTCCACAGTTGTGTCTCTATTTGTATGGACTTGTGGGCTATTAGGTAGGTCATTTAAGTTAGACATCTTCACATTCCTTAAAAAATACAGCTTAAATAGGGAGGCATCTAGCTACTTCTGCACTGTACTGTCTGCACTTCTCTATTAGGTCATAGACACAGCAGTGCCTGAAACATTGCCAGCCTCTGAGCTGGATCCTGTTTCACACTGATTTCCAGTGTTGAGGACTTCATTGTGCTCAGAGAGACATAGGCATGGACCTGCTGGGATCCCATTTTTTCATTAGACCAATCTTGGGATTTTTCCCAAGAAACGAGACCTTTTCCTAAGCTTTTCTGCACCTTTTCCATCTTATTTCATCTAATGTCCCACATGCAAAGCTCTGATGAGTTTATTTGCTATTTTACCTATTAGTATTTCCAGTCCTAACCCCATGCTCTTCACCTATAGGGACCCTGATTACGTCCACATGTGGTCAGGCAGGCAGATGCTTGGAATATCTCTGTAAAATGCGGAGTTTATGTGGTTTTGCTTGTCTTGTTACAAGAGTCTGTACAGTCTGTGCTGCAGTGCTGAAACTGATGCCCAGAGTTGTTAGTCTGAATAGCAGTTAAAAGCATACAATCTGAACCAAGTTTATCTCCTCCCCCTAGAAGTCACAGTGTAGAATGCTTGCCAGTACCGGTTTTGAAGCTGGAACTTGCCACATTGTGGCTGTCTCAAGGGAGAGATGGAGGAAGGGTTTTGCTGTTCAGGTATTGAAATAAGTATATGTAATGTAGTCAGGGATATTTTGTCCTAAGTTCTTTCCATCACTTCAAGGTGTAATTACAGTTTGGGAGGAGAGGAGGGTCTTTAAAAATAAGAAACAGTATGTGGATTCTTCATTCTTGACAGTCTTGGGTTCAAGATTTTTTTGGTTGCTTGAAAAGCAATTTATAAATGCTAGAGAGTATTCATTCAGTAACCTTGTGAAATGCAGTAGGTATGGTTGTCATAAGGAAGACATTTGTGAGATTATGTATAGTGAGTCATAAAGTTGTATCTGAAGTCTAAATCTGATTGACAGCCAATTATAGCCATTATTTTATGTACATATCTTAATTCTACCTGATGTCTCTTCACTTGTAAGCATAACTATTAAAAGCTTCCATTTCATTGGTTAGTCCTCTCCGCATTTGCTCTCATGTTTGCTGTAGTCTGCCCTTAGGACCAAAATTTTCCAGAGCACTGACAGTATTGCACTGCTTGTTAGTTCAGTGTTTGTGCAGTCCTCTCTGGAGTCTGGCAGTTGATGTTGGAAAGAGGCAGATGGTAGACTTATGTTACTAAATGCATAGTAAGAGAAAACGGAGGAGGAGTAAATTTAGGTGTTAGCAGATAAAATGACTAACAAGAAGATTTTGAGGGCTATCTTATATATGATGTCAGTTTTAAGTCATCTGAGTTTCTCAGCTTCAGAGAGCTATAAAAATGATGAGGCAAACTTCTGTCAGGAATAATCTTAAAATAGCTGTCCATCCCTTTGTAATTAGTCACATCTTGGTGGTCTAAATTTTTTTTTTTTTTTCAGAACAACATTGCTATGGAACATTAGCACTGAATGTTAGTACTAGTATGTTTATACCTCAATTATTTTTGATTTTATTCTATTTTGTTTTAATTTTATTGTCTTTTAGGGGGAGAAAAAGCTCAAAATTATATCCGCTGGTGTAAACTGTTACATTCACATTATTTTCCTTAAATTTCTGAGGTTAATTTCTGAATTTTTTTTTCTAAATGGGGTAAGGTTTCTTTAAAAAATTATACACTTTTACTTCTGTCATAAGACAAACGGTAAAGCAGTGAGTTGAATGTTCTCTTTTTTCAAGTTATTGAATCGAGGGAGCACAGATAACACCAGCAGCTTCTGTAATGGTCAGTTTTAGGTATGATGTACCTTCCTTTGTGCTTCAGGACAGTTTAAGTAGAAACTGCATTTTGGGAGGCATTTAGTAAATGTGCTTCAAAGGACTATGGACCACTTCCTGAATGTCAGATTTGCACTAGTTAGAGAGATAGTTAAATTAGTTTTTTTGCATTACCTCATATATGGAATCTGATTAAAAAGAGTGACACCTGTAGAGGAAGATGCACCATTTCAGTATAACTGAAGGAAAGTATCTAGCATTGATGAATAATGCAAATAGGACTTGATCATTGCATACTGCCTCGCTTGTGGTGTCTTTGGTAGTGCCGTCTTTAGCAAAAGGAGAACGGGGTAACAGACCGTTTTTTATTTTAACATTTGGCCTTTTAAAAAGCTGAAATCAATTCTCTTGTTCTACCTTCCCTTTCCCCGCCCCTGTTTGAGAGCATGTAGAGATACATGAAAGTCAGACCATCTTAGGTATAAAACGTCATCATCTTTTGTGACAAAACTCAGTTTCTCAGCTGTTTTCATCACGTGTCTTAATATATTGTCTCTTCTTAAAGATTTGCTGCTTTTGTGAGTTGTAGGTCCTTGCATTTGCATCCACAAACAATATTCAAGACTAGGATTGTCATTCAGGTTTCTTTTATGCAGGCATAGGGCTCAAATAAAAGTCCCAGAGATCTGACTATCCAACCCTTTGATCTTCACAGCTCTGGGTTTTGTATGTAATTATTAGTGCAGTCCATTAAATTTATATTATTTGTCCTGTCTATGTATAGTAATCAGTATTTTAGTTTGACAAATGTTCTTTTTAGATTTCTTCCTACTCTGGCTTTCAAAAGACACTTTCAGTTATACATCAGATACCTGTTCTTCATATGTGCACCTACAAATGTATATATATGTGTTTAAATCTCTTCAAGTTTGTGTTGACTTGACTGAACTGAAAGCCTTTCATTTTCAACCTCTGAAATTCAGTATTACCCAATCCATCTGTAAACAATTCTCCTGTTAGCTCACACAATCTTTGATTATTTAGGTCTACAGTGGACAGCATCTTTAGAAAAATCACTGATTTCTGTGCATATCCTGAAAATGTTTTTTTTTCCACACTTAGTGTTTGAACAGCGAAGTGACAGATTTTTCTACAGATTTGCATCTGTGTCTTTACCTACTTGTTTTATGAGAATAACCTTATATGTTGCCTTTTTAAATCCTCCACTTTCTTGAAATACTTCCAGTTGCCAGCTGATGTGTCTAAGTCTCTCTTTTCTCCTTCTTCCTTTCCAGATGCATTGTTCTCTTTCTTTTAATTACTAGACAAACCGTACATGCTGTGGGTAGTAGTTACAAGCTGATTTTTCTGGCTGACATACCTTGGCATTGGATCATATTCTGCTAATAACCAAGGTCAAGCAACTACCCACAGGAGAGTACTAACGTGGACCTTCCCTATGCCTATCTGCTGTCTTTCCTCCAGTGCCTTACAAGTCTAAATGTAATAGAAATACTTTAGAAAATAAAATACTAAGTTTCATTGCTCAGTCAAAATTGGATGTCACTGGTCAAATGCTGTTTTGAGGGGAATGGTGGATTTACATCCTGTACTCCATTAGCCTCACTCTCTAAGCCAGTTACCATATATAGTTTTAAAATCCAGCATTTGCTCTTAAAAATCTTGATGTTTGCTTGATATTCCATTACCAAGAAAACCTGGTCTCTGTAGAATAATTAAGGATTGGGTATTTGTAACTGATTTGTCTGGAAAGGTTTTTAGAAGTGTTTTTCTAACTCCTCATACATGACTTGGGAAGAAGTGATTGTCACTTTTAAAGTTGTGTAAATAATTAAAATTAAGTAATTAATGTGTTTTCTTAAGTTATTCAATATACATCTGCACTTCTGAAGGGTCTAGTCTGTATTGTAACCATTTTATCCAGTATGTGGTATTTTATGAGGAAATATGGTTAACTTTAGGTTTGAGCACAAAATATGTTACTACTCCTGTGTATAAAAATTTAACTCAAGTTATAAACAGACCAGGAGAAGCTTTATCAGCTAATGAGAAATTCGATTTGCTAGTCTTTCTGTTGTTGAAAAATGTGGGAATTAAGATCCAATGCAGAGCACTAAAATTAATTGTTTTCTTTCACATTTTTCTGTTTGGTTATGTTCACATTTACCAGGTTAAGTAATGCATTTGCTGCATATAGTTCTTAGGTGATAATACTTCTGTTGTGTTTCTCAATATTTCTCTCTTCACCTTGTGCTTGCACCTTCAAGGATGATGCTCGTCAGCTCTTTGTGTTGGCTGGAGCAGCAGAAGAAGGATTTATGACTTCAGAGCTTGCTGGAGTTATCAAGAGACTCTGGAAAGACAGCGGGGTTCAAGCCTGTTTCAACCGATCTCGAGAATACCAACTCAATGACTCTGCTGCCTAGTAAGTGCAGTCTGACAGACAAGATTCCCCTTGCCTTCTAACTAGTAGCTAAAGTAGTATGAGGTGTCATCTTTTGGCAAATTCTGCTCCCACATAGATGGAAACCACAGAACTGCTTGGGTCAAAATGCTGCAGCAAAGCTTTGAGGTTGGAAAGGAAGAGGTGTAGTGTAGTTATCAGCTTGTTGTGTTCTGACCAGGTATTTCACTCCTTTGAAGAAGACAAAAATTGCTTTAAGGTTCTTTAATAGCATTTCTATTACAAAAACATGACTAAAGTACCTTTTCAGTATCTGAATGTGTCCAAAAAATGTGATGACATGATCTGTATCTGTATTACCAAGGATACTACTTTCATGTTCGTAATAGTTATTCCTATTTCAACATTGCTGCTAATTAATGGTCTCTACTGGAAATGTGTTGAGCCAAAAAACAATTAGAATGTATCTTTTATGCTAGGGCACTTCAGTAAGAAAATAAAATACCAAGGAACTAGAAATGCAAAAATAAAATGGTGTGGCAGCAAGTAGTGGTAAGTCAGTCAAGGAAAAGAGTCTGCTGAGGGAGACATAAGAGGGTAAAGCATGGCAATAGCAGTGATACTGCCTTATAGTGCAATTTTTTAAAGCTTTATGGTTCTGAAGTATTTTGTAGTGCTTGAAGTTTTTTCTCACTTGTATAAACTTTCTTCCATATGGAGCACTTCATTTGGAGATTCACATACTCTCCTGTGGTTAGCCTTCTGTGTTCTGTTTTGTTGTTTTAGACAACTCTGATCAAGTTTCATAAGAAAACAGTTCTTCTGGTCATATAAATGTATCTGTAAAATTGTTAACTTGTTGTTACACAGAAAATAGAACACAGTGCCTTCCCTGTTTACTATGGGAAAAGTACAAGTAAGGTGTATGGCTTTTGGAAACACTGGACTTGGCCTACATTGCAAGAATGTAGGCATTGAGAGCATGCTAATTGTCAAAAATACGTGCAATTAGAAATTCTCCATAGAAACTTAATTGTTATATACTAGGCATTTTCTTAGACACATTAATTCTGGCCAAAACACTGAGTTATTCTTTTCATGTATGTGATCAATTAGAGTGGTTTTGGGCTTTTTTACGGTTCAAAATAACCTGGAGTTCAGTAGGTTACAAAGATGAAGATGTTCTAATTAGTGCAAAAAACATTGATGTATATGGAACCATGTTTGCATTTCAGAATTTCTAAAGAAAAATTCTTTGTAGTGGAATAAATTGCCTAAGTTTTCTTTCATCTAGGATTTAATTTCATTGTGTGTCTAAAGCTTATTTTGAAAAAACTTGGAAATTTGAGTGGAATACTGTATCTTTTGTGTCTCAGAGAAAACTGTTCTATAAAATTCAAGCACAATGTAATGAATGGGCCTAGAACTTCTGTAATTCTTTGTAATTATTTTGTTGCTGTTTTTTGAATAACTGAAAGCAGTGTTTATTTTTACCTTTAGTTACTTGAATGACTTGGACAGGATAGCACAAACCAGCTACATTCCAACTCAACAGGATGTTCTCAGGACTAGAGTGAAAACTACAGGAATAGTGGAAACTCACTTTACTTTCAAAGATCTTCATTTTAAGTATGTAAATCATGCTGCATGGTTATCTATCCATCAAAGTTCTTGTAAAATTATAGAATATGGCATTCAATGGTGTGATTTAACAAATCTGTTTAATCACAAGTTTGATTCTTTCCTGCCCCATTTTTTATGGGGGGGGAAGAAAAGGCATGTGAGAGTTGTTGGAACTCTGATTAATGTTTTGGTTTTATTGAAAATGTTTTGTAAGGATACTTTCAATATAAATTAAACATCAAAACAAAATATCACATTTCCTGCCATGTTAAATAGCTGTTCTATTAGATTCTTGTTTTAAATTCTGTTGGAGAACTGGAGGCTTATAAGAGTTTGCTGGTGTTGTATGAAGGAGTAAATCCATTTTCCTGAAGAGCTGAATTCAAATATGTGCTATACTTTAAGGTAGTATTTTAGAGATGAAGGAATATAACTTACATTTTCTGTGGTGTGGGATATATAAAATAATGTTCTGAGCATTTTATGTCTAAAGACATAGAATCATAGAATGGTTTGGGTTGGAAGGGACATTAAAGATCATCTAGTTCTAACCCTGCTGCAGTGGACAGGGATGCCTTCCACTAGACCAGTTTGCTCAAAGCCCCATCCAGCTTTGCCTTGAATACTACCAGGGGTGGGGTGTCCACAGCTTCCCTGGGCAACCTGTTCCAGGGCCTCACCACCCTCACAGTAAGGGATTTCTTCCTAGTATCTAATCTAAACCTACTCTCTTTCACTTTGAAGTCATTCCCCCTTGTCCTCTCACAACATGCTCTTGTAAAAAGTTTGCCCTGACCCATGTGCAGCATTCAGGGTAGAAACACAAGATAGTGTTAACCATCAGAGTACTCTACTTCCTACTGATGAGGAAGAATGAGAAGAAAACTCAGTAAAACACACATTAAATATGCATTTAGATTATGCAGAAATTGTTGTCAGCATGTCTATATTATATATTTGTTAGTATCTTAATGGAAAATATTTTTTCTGAGGAAAGTACACAGCAAGTACTGAAATATGGATACTTCAGGACCATCAGTACTGTGGAAATGTGTTTTGTTTCCTTATTTTAGAGTCTAAGAAAACAAAATTGTGTTAATCCAAAAAAGAATAGTTGATAAATGGTAATGAATCTCTTGCAAACATAAGGAGAGTAGTGTCCTTAGCCAAGTCTCAAGAGAGAACTTCAGGAGCTCTCCATCTTCTCACTTACTTCCTAATGTTTCTTGTTCCATGTTGTAGATGGGTCTGTACAGATTATTGGGACTGTTACAAGGACCATATGGTTACACTTCTGTAAAATGTGTCTTTTAGCCAGGCCTGTGGAATTATTTAGCTGTAATATTGTACATTCAAACACCTGTACCTGTGCCTTAGGCAATAGGCTTAATGAGTTATTGGGAGGGCTTGAAGTACACTCTTAAATAACCTTGAAAAGAGCTTTTAAGATGAACCAAAGGCATGAAAAGCTCGATTATACTAAGACAAGGGTACATAAGTATGACTAGCTGCACAGGATCAATTTTTTTCATTATCTTTTCTTTCCTGTTCTGCTGTGTGTGTTTAGATTCTTTCAGGTTGAGCCTCAATTCAGCCCTCTCTATAAAGTGCTTAGCATAGCTTTGATTATTGATTCAATCCAAAATGCACATAGCAAGTCATCTTCATCCTGTTTCTATATACTAGTCCAAAAGTTGAGTCTGGTTATTTACTACTTTTGTGTTCAAAGAACGCTTTTTTTGTACAAGTGTTAATTCTTATGGAAATTCAGGTCTCAGTATAAAGTTATAAAGCATAGCGTTAAAATTGACAGGAGTAATTACTAAAATTTAAGGGATTAATTGTTAAGGTATACAAGTACAAAGTATCTTCTATGGGTAAAGCCATTGCTAATTGTTTCAGAACTAAGTAGGAGTAGTAGGTGGCTAGCTTACATTTGTATAGGGTGACATCCAAAGACTTCCCTTCAAAGACATTTCTAAAGATAAGGAGCAGGAATATCTTTTCCTTTTTTCATCAGGAATAATCTTTCAAGTGTTTTTAACATGGCATTATCTCAATGTAGAACACTAAAAGGGCAGTGAGCATTGTCACTTATGCAGTTGTCCACCCAAGTAGAAGACCTTATTAGAGGTTACAGTGTTTCTGATGGTTTTTCATGAGAAAGAAAAGGGTCTTTCTTTTTTTTCTGATTTGTTTCCTTCTCTAGTTACTTTTACTGTGTTTTTTTCAAATTAAAGTCTAGCAACTTGGAACACTTGAAGATACCTAAAAATAACAACTATAATTGAATCCTTCAAGTGCAATTTACAGTGGTTGTGTAGTGCACTGACATTAAATCAGTGGGATTTTTTTACCTGCTCTGCCCTTGCAAGCTTACAACTCATGGAAAACAGGAAATGGGGATAATAAAAAGTACAAGTCAGCTTCAGTAAGTGTATCATATGTGAGACTTACTTGCATTTCCAGAAAATGCATTTATTAGAGGGAAAATGATGGTTATTTTTACTATGTAATGCTTATTTTGTCTTCTAAGATAAATTTTTAAAAAATTCCCTATTCAAACATGGCCAGTTGAAGAATAGATTTAAGTTGTAATTTGATTTAGAAGGGAGAGGAGCTAAAACTCACCGAGATTGAGAGTCCACATGGTTGCTCAGTATCTTTTATTATTTTAGATGTTTTACTAATGCTAACTCTTTGTTATACAGGTTACAGTTGACTTTGGTAATGAAATATAATATTGTAAATAATTTTATTTATCTTTCATCTCATACTTTCTCTTGTTCTCTAAAATGTATAAGAAGACTTTTAAGGCTTTATTAAAATTGAGGTTTATACTGAGAAAAATAGTAATTAATGATACAGGGGTTTTTGCCTTCTTTTTAAGATGTTGTTCTCAGACTTACACAGCTGATAGTTCCAGGTTTTATTGATTAATATTCAGAAAGCTGGAAATTCTGAAGTTCATTCCTTGCTTTGTACTTCTGTTTTGCAGGATGTTTGATGTTGGAGGCCAAAGATCAGAGCGGAAAAAGTGGATTCATTGTTTTGAGGGTGTTACAGCAATTATTTTTTGTGTGGCACTGAGTGATTATGACTTGGTCTTGGCTGAAGATGAGGAAATGGCAAGTACCCTAACGCTGAAGAAGGGAATAGTTGTTGGACAGAAGCTAAGCTTGGAAGGAAAGCTATAAATGGGTCTCTTGAAGTATTACCGTTCTATAAGATGTATGGGGTTTGTGCAAAAGGTCTCAGTGAAATGGTGATGTAATTCATGCTTTTGGATTCTGAAGTATTTCCTCATATTCTCAGAAGGAATACTAAGAGACAAGTATTCTTTTAGCTACACCTTTCATGTTTTAAAGGAAGCATAAATTAATGAGGATACGTTGTCAGTAATACACATTTTAGTCTCTTTATGGATGCTAGAAGTACATAGTAAGAAATTTTTTACTTACCTGTATCTGCTTTACCACATTTTTTCCTTTCCTTCCTCAGTCTTCAGTTCTTGTTTCTTTCTAACTGTGTTTCTCCAGTCTCTTGTCTTAGTTGCAGAAATGTTTCTCTTCTTTTTCCTTTCCAACACCCTGGCTCCTGTCTCCTCTTTCAAGAGTTTACTCCCTCCATGTGACTGTGCACAGGGTGCATTTTACTATCTTGAGTGGTCTGAAGTGATGCTTACCTCTTGTATGTGAATCATTAACAGGCTCTTGTGCTCTTCCTTGTGTTCTGCAACTTTCTATAAAATATAATTTGGGGAGGAAAGACAAATAAGAAAACCTTTCAAGTCAAATATAGTCAAAGAAGGTCATAGCTAGCATCCTGCTACTTAAATGACTGGAACTTGGCCAAAGTACTTACATGTTGGATAATTTTTCTACACAGTTAAATACTATGGTAAGAGTTAAAATACCTGCTTACTTGATTCTCTAGTTTTGTAGTACTTTTTTCCTTATTCTGGGATATCAGCTAGGTACAGAACTTACTTTCTATTTCCAGAAGATCTAATCAGTGTTAAGGCAAATTCAGGCAACTCAGCAATTCTTGCAGAATATCTCTACTGCAAAATGTCAAAACACACTAAAAATTTCTGAAATATTAAAAACTTAAACCTGGAAATGAGAAAAGGTAGTTGCTTAAACCCTGCTGGTGGAAGTGATCTTTGTGGTAGTCTTGGCCTCTCTCCCTGCAGTAAAATGTGAGTTTATTTGCTAAAAACTTAGTTTTGTAACTGGTTCATTTGTAACTAATCAAAAATATGTATCTTGATTTTACTTCTGAAGTCTGATAAAATACAAAGTGACGAGGTTTTTTTTTCAATTACAGAATCGGATGCATGAGAGCATGAAATTGTTTGACAGTATCTGCAACAATAAATGGTTCACAGACACTTCTATTATTCTATTCCTGAACAAGAAAGATCTTTTTGAAGAAAAAATCAAAAGAAGTCCTCTCACTATTTGCTACCCTGAATATTCAGGTATTGGAGGGGTGTGCGGATAACAAGGGATTTTTTTTTGTTGAATACCTAATTTTTGGTGCACAGCTCATGAGGAGTTGTATAACTCTAGGCATCTAAAATATTTATATGCCCTAAAGTCTAAGATGGGGGTTCTTTTTATGGATTACAAATAAAATAGTGCTTAAGTCATTTTACCAGATGAAATAGTGCTGGTCCACTGATAGCATTTACATATTACTGCTGCAACTGTTCAGGCTCGTTTATTTAGCTCATTCTTATTTCTGATGTGTCCTACTTTTGTACTTTGATATAAGTAGGAATTCTGGAGATATATGAGAGTTTTTTGAACAGGGAATGTACATACATTTTGGCATGTGGCTTAGTCAGGATATACATAGCAAAAGAACGTGAATTCATTTAATGAGCCTTAGCATTTTTATGTATCATTTTCACTGTAACTTCAGACTACAGCATTGTACAGGAAATAGCATGTTGGAGGTAAAAAGCTTAGGAGAAATGTGTATGCCAAGTGTCTTTAAGTGTGAGAAAACCTCAAAACTTTTAAAAACATAAAATTTGAAAGCACATAACTTGAATGAAGGAAACAAAATATCCTAATCTAGGAAAGTGATGATGGGTCAATAATGACTTGTTCCTCTGGCACTGAAGTGAATGGGAAGACTTATTCCTGCCCCTGGAACTGAAGTGATTGCTAAGTTTTTGTTCTCACAAATGCATCCAAAAGGTCTCCTTCCAAGTTTTTTTTAGTGGTATCTTAAAGCAATGGCTGTGGAATTACTCCTCTTCAGGTTTAGGTAAACTGTTTCCAAAGAACCAGTTCCTTGAAAGATAGTGTGCATCTTGTTCTTCCTCTGTTGGAAACCTGCTTACTGAGCAATTTTCTTCTTCTAGGGTCAAACACTTACGAGGAAGCAGCTGCTTACATTCAGTGTCAGTTTGAAGATCTGAACAAGAGAAAAGACACAAAGGAAATCTACACTCACTTCACATGTGCCACAGACACAAAAAATGTGCAGTTTGTTTTTGATGCTGTAACTGATGTCATTATTAAAAATAACCTTAAAGACTGTGGCCTCTTCTGAGAACAGACAAGAGGTTGTTAAATGGTAAATTACATGTCTGAAAACAGGACTTAAACATTTGGAATATGCCCATGCTGTGTAAAACCTGCATAGATATACTTAATTCTCTTTTATTTTATTTTTAGGTTTGGAGATTGACTTCGCACAATTCTAATCTGATTCTTTTCAAGGTGAAAGAAGTACAAAATGCGTTGTGCTGAATGATAGATCAGTACTGTACTTGCCTGTTTTAACAGCTTTATTTATGTTTGTCTTGTAAATTTAAGTAATTAGTTAACACTGAGATGTCAGTTGATTGTATGTAAACTTACAATTGTAGTAATGTATTTGTATAAACGTTGAACGGAATATTTTAGTAACTTGATGTCCTCTAAAACATTCCTCTAAAATGTCCATGTTTTATGAAGATACTCTTAGAGGAGACAGACACTTTTTGCCTTTGGATTATTTAAACATCTTGTAAAATTAAATTTCTTTTCATCTTAAGGGTGCATGCTGCCTTATTCTTTACTTTTGTTGGTAATACTGTATATGGCGTTAGCTTTTTTGATATTTAAACAGCCTCATACACCTTCTCAGACTTAAAGAAACAACCAATAAACTTGTTTTTTGCCTTAAGGTTTGAAAAAAAATCTTTTTATAAATTCAGGATAAATGCAAAGATTATTTTAAAATTTAAATGAAATCCACAGTTTATGAATCTAGGCTTGCTGTCTTTACAGTGGAAATGTGGCAACACTGGGAAACTGATGTTTAAGGGTTAGCTATCGCTGAAGCTGATGGAAATGCAAAAAGGAAGTTGTTAAAACTATTCGTATCAATAAATGCTGTGGTCTTTACTCAGTGGAGTGAATGGAAAAGTTACCTTTGGGGTTTTTTAAATAGACAGTTAGCAAAGGCTGGACTTCAGAGTAATGTTTTTTCTGCGTACTTAAAGCATAAATTCATGTTCTCCTTTAACTTTTTGCTATTTTCTGGTAAACAAACTAGTTGGATAACTTAATAACCATAGAAATACTGGGTTCTCCCACAAAGCAAGGCACAGGGACTTCACAGATAGAAGCAATTTCCTGTTGCATTTAGCAGGAATCTTCAGTATTTTGGATAGGGCATTTTAGTGACTTAGAAGTGCTGATTCTTTAATTTTCTCTTTAATTATAGCCTCACAGTTTCTTACAAGTTTATTTTCTTCTGGTTATGCTTTCATTATGTGATTTGCTGTCTTAGGTACATATCATCCACTGCCTTAGGGATAGTGCCAAAACTGATTTTTTTAATACAGATTTTAAAACAAATAAGCTTCTAACTGTAAATAAGTTGATGGTTGTCTTAAATGTATGTTGTCATCTAGAAAACACAAATGTACCAAACCTGGAGATACAATTTTCTATAATTGTTAAAATATTTCAGGCAGCTACAGTACACAATAAGTTCTTTGAGAAGTAAATAAGTCTTGAAGTCTGTGGCTATTTTTCTATATTATATTAGCATTTATGTTCTTGGAAATGTTCAAAATACTGAAGTCATTGTTCTGTTGTTTAATTTTTGATTGTGTATGTGTTTAAGTTAGGCCTCTGCTTGAGTAAAACTTACCTGCACTTCTCATTCCTTAATGCTTTCTTTGTTAGGTACAGAATTGCTAAATGCATTTCAAATGAAAGATTAGAAAGGAGATAACTTATTGCTGGAGGTTGTTAAATATGTTGATATGTTATGAGCTCTTTCAGCAGTTGTGGTAAGCAATCTGTATATCCTGGGCTGCTTTTAATTGTGCTTTACAGTTCTGGATATGATTTTAAATCTCACTGAACTACTTTGTGCAATTGTATTTACACCTACGTTCAAGCTGGTTTTTGTACTTAATGTAAAACAAAAAATTGGGATTAATCAAATTAAATAAATCTAAATTTTGTGCCTTGCTTGAAGGAAATGTTTTTCATTAAATGTGCTGATGGAAATCTTTTGGCATCCATTCTGTGGAGGTAACTAGGTAGTAAAAGTGAGAAGATAGGAAGTTAAGAGTAAATGTAAAAACTTTGTGCTAGAAGCATTAATTATTAATTAATTTATATTTTTCCTTTACCATTTTCCCAACACCTTCAGTTGGAGAATTTTTGGAATTCCATGACTAGTGGTTTATGAAGTATTCGTATCTTAACTCAGAACAAAATTGCAAATTAATTTTGCTTGCTAGTCCACAGATAATCTTGTTTTTCCTGACCTGATGGGTGTCCAGCAGGGATATTTCCTTGTAGATATGCTGCACTGGTTGATCAATCTTTGTCCAGAGATAAAGTTGTCAGCCTAGCCCACTTCTCTAGGAAAAGGTACAAGAGGATTTGTGTGCAGCTGTGATGCGAGCCACACTCTTACTTTTCACTGCAGCTGTAATAAGGTTTCTCTGCATCTCTGTTCCATGAGGAGCCTGCTTCTCTGTCAGAGCGCTGCAGAACGCAGAGGGAATGCTGCAGGTGCACCACTGTCTGAGAGAGACAGCCGTGGCACTCAGCAGCCTGAGCTCTGTTCTCTTCCAGTTCCCCATTCCTCTCATTTCTTCATGCAGAGTGTGCAGGCAAACTGCTTTCTCTAGTATTACACAAGGAAGCTCCCTCTATTACCTTAGAAATTCCTTCAGGCTATTGTAAATGTTGTATATGTAAAAAATCAGACCTTTGTGGAGACTTCTCCAGCCCCCGTGGTCTTGTGCACATGTCTGTGGTTGAAGTCTCTCAGTAAAATGCAGCTGTCATTAAACATGTCATTATTTTTAAGAGGCTTAACACGGTGGAAGGGTGGTTTGGAAAATTTGCTATTTGGCTTCATTATGCCACTTACAGAATCTGGAGGTAATTTGATGTTAAATGTAGTAACCTCTCATTAACTAAAACAAGGTCCAGGATCACAGCATGGGAACAATGTAGCATTTGCTGGATTGCTGTTTCTGGTTCCATGTAGACAATTAGCATCTTCATGATTTAAAATCTACGTAAAACCTTGGGGAGCAAGAGAGATCCATCTGTGGCATGCTGAACAGCATGGTGGCTGGTGTGCATTCAGAATTGGGGAGAATTGAAGGATAATTGTCTGTTCAAATCAAGCGAAAAGGAAACCCTGCCAAGATGCTGGCTATCCTACTGTGTGAATGTCTCTTGAAGTTGTTATACTTCATATTAATAACTAAGATCCTGTGGGTCAAAGAGTAATGCCAGGGTTGTAAGCTTCAAAGCCTTGACTCTATTTCATTTTTTAAAAAGTGTAGAAGGTGCAACAGGAGTCTTTAAACACCTCATCCTTGAGTAATTCATACCCCGTGCAAGTGCACTCGTGGGCTATGAATGCGGAAGATGAGACTGGTAAAAGAGGAACTTAATCAGTCATGGACTATAAGCAGTGCTTGTAGTTCTTGCACAAGTGTTTGGTTTTTGGACTCTAATTAACAGTAATACTGAAATTTCCGTTGCATAGGTACGGGAAAACCATTTTATGGTTTTGTCTCTGTAGTTCTTGCAAAGAAGGTAGCTTGACATAGAGGGACTTAGGAACAGAATTTTGCTCAATGATATTTCCAAAGTCATGAAAATATGCTGTACTTAAAAATGGTTGAGTAAAAATATATTTATCAAGCTTTTTGTCCTTAGTGTATTTAGAAGCAATGCTTTTCAAAGTTGGTCATGATTCCAGACAAGGTGTTTCTGGCTGGTTTGCTCTGCTTGTGTTTTCTTTTTTGTGGTAAGTGGGAAGACTTCGTTACCTGACACAACAGAGATCAGGATTATTGAGCAGTAGGAGTAATTTACTTGATCTAAGGCATAGTTAGGCTTATTTTTAAAAGTGCAGTCAATACGTTGAGATCTATACAGGGTAGTGTAATGCTATACTATTTTTGGTCACACTCCCTTCTGGAGGGGAAAAGGTTGAACCCACGATGTAGAAATACACTTCTGTAGTAGAACTGTATTTCTCTAGTGCTGTGTCTCAGTTCTGAAAGGAATTTCAGAGCATCTGTTACAAAAGAAAGATTTATGCATGCAAGGATGTACTGATCAGAATGTGCTATCTGAAATTTGACTCTTGCTAATTGCAATGGAACAAAAGGCATTTAAGACCAAATACATTGTCACTGGAAGTCAGTGCAGCTTCACGGAACTAGCTGTTCCCTGCTACCTTAGTCTTTAGTCTCCCTCCTTTTCTGTCCTCCCACTAACAGAGAAGTTTGGGGAGGAGTGGTGTCACTGTGCTTTCCCTCACGGGTTGTGCTATTTGTGGTGACATCTGAGGAATGGGTACCTTGAATCCTGCAGAATATGCTGGTACATACTTTCTTAAAGAACATGCAGATGCCTGATGTAAGATTGTTATTAATATGGTAATGTAAGATTATGCAGATTGATTAGAAAATAAGTGCATTTAAAACTGCAAGTGTTTGTATTGAAAAGCGTGAAGAAAAGTCTAGGAAACCAGGAACCTGAGCAGGCGAAGCTTTTCAGTTCTGCAGCTTACAGTTCCACAGTGATCCACAGTCTGATCAGAAGTCCTTACAACATGACACCAAGCACATCTCAAATACCTCTTACAAACAAGTGTTCTCCTGTCTACAAAATCAGAATGCACTGAGTACAGTACAAGTGACTGAGTGGGAAACACATTGCAGATAGAAACATACTTCTAAAAGGTTTTGTCTTTTGTCAGAATAAAGTAACAGTTTTCTAGACTAAATCAAATTAATAAACCATCAGTTTTGTACACAGTTTCATAATAATTTGTCTCAGGAACTATAACATCTTCCTGTGAAAAAATATGATGAGGTATGGTCACAAATTTTCACTCTTCCTCTGTGTCAGTGTCATGATTCTCTTGAAATGTGAATAAAAAAAAACCCAACCCACAAAATCTATTCTAAAACTATGAAACTGTCATCCTGAGAAGGTTAAATTGTTTTGATTAAAAAAGGCTAGTACTTGTCCTGTAAGTCATGATTTTTTTTTGATAGATTAAAACAAAGATGAAGCTATTCCTATTTTGATTCCATAAATGACAGACTTAAAATACCTTGTCTAACTTTCATCAAGAGCTTTGTTATTAAAACACAGAATTTTCTTGTGAGAATACTATAACTTTGACTTGGTGTGAATTGCCAAAACTTACACTTCTATTCCTGTTAATAAGAATTAAAGGTGAATTTTTTAAAAAAAACAAACAGCTGTAGTTATCAACTGCGTAATTTAGAATGTAAAACTGAACACTAACAACCAGAAAAGAAATCAAAATTATGTTGTAATTTTACTGTTGTAAACATTAAAACGTGTTGAAGATGTGAATTTGGCCTGTAGGTCTGTAAGTCAGCAAGGATACTTTGTTATATCCAGTTTCTAATGATGAGCTTTCTACTATTTTTGGCCTTTAACAAAAACGTGATTTTGATCCTCCGTAATTCTAGAGAGATAATGAAAAAAAAGTCAAATTTGTTAGGGGCTGCACATGGAGATGAGTACATTTTGAAGTTGTTGCATATAGATTCTGCCAGTATCTTTCATAGCCAAGTTGGTTTGGCTAGTTTGCCTTGTTTTTCTATCTGTTAACTTAATTCTTTGTAAAGTTCTCAGTCTTTGGCCCTCTGACTCTATTTATGGAATGGATGAAAGTCATAAATTTTATCATCTTCTGAGACAAAAAAACATTTTCACAATGTTTGTAGTCAGTCGGGCATATGAGATTAATGTTCTGGGAAAGCATTAAAGAAAATACTCAGTGATGATCTTCACGGCTCTGTCCAACATTTGAAGAAAGCAGCTTTGAGAGGGTGGTGTGGCATTAAGTTGTTTTTTGGTATGTTTTTGCATGCTTTTGTTGTCTGGAGTTCTAATCATGAGAAAGTAACAGTGAGGTATTTGCAGTTGCTCAGCTGCTTACCCGTTTCCCGGGTGAGGCTGTTGGTGTCCGTGTGTTAAAGGCCCAGGCAGCCTGATCTTCTGGGTATTGAGGGAAAGGGTTCTGAGCTACTCGGCAAAAAGAAATGGGCAGGAGGCACCCTGATCCTCCTGGAGGGGAGAGACGAAGCACTCTTCAGCAAAGTGAATAGAGGTGGAGGAGGAGGGACACAGCTGCATTTCTGATGTCTGTTAAGTTTGTATTTGAGTGCTGTCAAGGTTTAATGCAATTTTACAAGTAGAGATGATGTATTTGGGTGCTGCTAGGAGACAGTTGTTGGTATGTTGTAGACTTAATCTTGGAGCATGCAGTCCTATCCAGATTCTGAGTCCATCTTTCTCCCTCTAGTTAAAAGCTGTGCCAGAAAGAAATTCTGCTAGAGCTACAGAGTGATAGTTTGCTAGTCTTTAATGAGTTTTGTCTTCACCAGAAATTTTAGTGTTGCAGCATTTCAAAGATGATCTGAAAGATAAATCATGGCATTAAATGGGCTTTATAGTGTTTTAAATATTAAAAGTGCAGAGACAGGAACAAGCTATTTTATATCACTTCATTTTTTCCCCAGTAAATCTGTGAAATGAAGATGTATAGAGAATTCCTAGTGCTCTGTGTGAGTCTTCCTAAGACCAGTGTTGAAATACGACACTTCCTTAGGCTGTAAGAGAAGCAGAATGAAGCATTTGTGTCTCCTGTGGAATTACAGCAAAGAACTGATAGCACTTCCTGATAGCACTGGTGTTTTTAATCCAGTATTCTGACAGTTGACATCCTTGGCAAAGAGGAGAGAAATACTGGAATGGTATCAATGATACAGGACTCTAAACTACCAGAGTAGAAGTGTTCAGGTCATTTGAGGCCAAACTGTGATGGCTGCTGCAAATGGGTTGTTTATACAAACTGACTTTCAGAGAAAGCTTTGAAAGGAGTTACCTGTTCCTTCACTTTCAAAAGGACTGCAGAAGGCAATGAGCAGTTCTGCTAGAAATGCATAATTTGCTTCACTTTAATGTTCAGCATTTCAAGTGAGTTAAAAGAGTTTTTCAAGTGATTGCCTGTCAGCTGGCATGGGGTAATATGTTTTCTTAGCCTTTGGCAAATGCAGTGTAGTTCAGATTATTTAAAACAACAAAACTTGTACTTCTGAGAAGGAAGGCATGATCACTAAGGAAATAATTTGCAAAATTAAAATTGCATATTAGGTAGCTAAGACTTGCATTCTTCCAATAACACACACATCATGTTGTGCCAGCATTTCAGAAATCAATTTTTGAAATAGATCTGTGCCAGGGAGCATTTTTTCTTTGCCATACTTTCTACAGAAGTGAGGGGATGATGGCACTAATAGTATTTTCTATAGCCCAGTTGCAAGGATGTTCGGCTGGCAGTTGGCATACTGAGTCTCAAACTCAGTCTGATTTTTGAATTATGTTTGGCCTGCTGAAATCTGAGAAAATCTTCCTGACACGTGGGCAAGTAAATACTCTGAAACTGTTATTTTCACCTTGTTGTGTTGATTTGATTTCATTTATGATACTGACCTCTCTCCTGCGAGGACTAGAATCTGTGTCACAGTTACATCCTAATCATTCGTTCCTTCGCAACAAATGTCTGTATCTTCTACTAAGTAAAATAAGTTCAATAGAAGGTCTCAGACCTAACTCTGTCAGTATCCTGAAGGAGGACCTGAGCCAGTGGTACCCTGTTATGTGAGAATATTGCTGTCCCTCCTCTTCACCTTTGGATGATAACAAATCATCCTTTCAGACTTTTTTTTTCCACAGATACCGTCTTATTTACCATAGTTCACAATGTCTAATTCAGTTGGAAATTAATCATTTGTTTGAACTACCAGCTCACTTAAGACTGGCTTGGTCATACATTAATTGTTTCTCTTTTGAGCTGGATGGATTTGGCTTGAGAAGACTTTCTGTACAATGCATGTGTTTTTAGGCCATTCATTCTTGCAGTTTTTTCTTGCATCAGTTTCCATTTCTCCTTGTGTATCTTGAATTGTGGAGTTATTTATAAATGAAAGGGGTTTAAAAGTGGAAAGCTTTTTTTTAAAATTTCCTTTTGGTAGGATGGATAGGGATGGAATACAAAATGAGTGTTCTACTAAAAAATACCAGTTTGAATCATCTCAATAGGCTTCAAAATTTTCCATTCCTAAAGATTAGACATTACTTGAAAGGTTTGTACATTGCTGAACAATTTAATATTGTTTTTTACAAAAAAAAAAAAAATCAGATAGAAAACTTGCAAAATACTTAATCCCTTTTTTGCCTCTGTCTTGTTTCTGGTCAGACAAGAATAGTTAATTGATGACTTCACTAACTGATGATACCATTAGACATGGGGAAGACAGACAAAAATCAGAATAGTGTGTTTATTCTGGAAGAATTCAGGTAGCACACTGAGGAAAAGCTGAATGATGAAACAGGACTGCAGGAGTTTTAACTGTATAATGGAACACTTTTAAATTCCTGAATGGAGGCATGCAACTTTCTTGCAAGGTGTTTGTCCCTTGCCTGGATTGACTTTAACTAAAGGCTGCTGTGAAAGCATTTATTTGCCTCATTGCCAACCACTATTCTGCTTTAAAGCCGTTAATCTTTGCTGTGTTCAAAAAGAGATTCTTAGGAAATCAATTTTCCAATGGCCAAGGAAGTATAAGCTGGACTTCTAAGGCAGATCTTTCTTATGAGCCGTATTCTGGAAGGCAAAGTAGTAGAGTTAATGTGTCTACACAGGCTTCTGTGCTTTAAAGACAGCAAAGTGATGTTTATAGCATTTTATTATATCAAATAAGGTGCTTTGTTAGCCGTTGTATCAGCACACCTCTTCACTTGTATTCTGTGTTAGGAGCCCAGTGGTGCTGAATTCTTTGAAAGAGAAATGACATGAGACGTGTGGTGAGAAGGTACAATCATTTATCCTCCTGTATCAATTTATCTTTAATATCTGATTTGTTTTTCTATTGCTGTCAAAACAGCCTGGAGGTCATGCCACAGAGAATGATAATCACGAAACAGCGTCCTCAAAATGTATTTTCTGTCGCAAGGATGAGTTTGCTTCTGATGCCAGAGACTGTAGATAATGGAGGAGTTAGAGCTAAGTGACAGAACTCAATGGTTCTGTGGGATATTTGAATAGCTTTGTTCAATGGGTCTTTGCTTTAGATCTGAGCTGCCTGCTACTCCCTGCAGGCTCTTCAGCTCAAGAGGCAGGTGGGTAGTTGTGTGGCCTTGGTAGTTTGTAATGCTCTAAAAATATTTCATACTGTCTTTGTTGGAAAGTTTTCCCTCATCGCTATCTCTCTTCTAAGAGCTACCATCCTATGCAATACATGGAAAATGCCTTAAATAACCAATATAAGCTTGCTCATTGTCTTGCTATGGGTTTAAATATTTGATGGGTCTAATTTAGAGATCTTTTTTCCTTTTATGGTTTCTTTTTTATTTTTTTTTTCTGTTGGTGCACTCTTTTGAATGTTCAGTAGTACTGCAGCTGTGCTAAAGATACTGATTTAAAAAAACCCCACAAGTACTTATAGTCTTGCTGATACATCAGTCATTATGGACCACAGTAATTGTTTCCTCTGCAGTGTAGAAATGTCATGCATGTTTTCTTTTTCTGTTTTAGTACTGCACTTGAAGCTTTAAGTGCTTTTTTAAATTTACTCTTCAGTGCTTTTCAAAATTACTTTTTAGTTCAGGCTGCCTGAAATCTCTCTGTAGCTTAACTTGGGCTGTTAGCTCACAAAGCACACACTGGTAAAAGCTTAGTAGTCCCATGAAGCTGTGACCAGTGTACCTTTCTCTTTACAGGCTTTTTGCCCTCCCTCTCTAGTTATTTATCCACAGCTACAATAATTTCATTTGCCACGTGATGAATTGATTTAGGGGGATTTTTATTAGGAGAGGGAGGTAACAGCAAATGCAGTGAGTGGATCTTGGGGAAAAGGAAGCAGCTGAGGGTGCCAGTGGCTGTGGGATTTGTTGTAGCTGAAAAATAAGATTTTAACAGCTGTCTTGTGAATGCTATATTAAGTGTTCTGGAGAGGAAGCAGATGGAAAGAGGCTATCAGATCTGCACACTGTGGAAAGATAAAGAATAAGCCCTTTTAAACCAATATAGAATCCTTACATATTTCCTCTTCTGCAGCGGTTTCCATATGATGATTATATGGTCATATACACAGCCTGTGGCTGTCCACCACGCAACTCGTGAGCTACATGTCTTATGTTTGATTGAAGATTTTGGCATCTGTTTCTGAGCACTTGCTGTGTTGTGTTCTTAAATGCTTTATGCCCCACTATAAGCAGTAATCACGTGTCTTTATTGGGGTTGGTACTTTTAAAAGTGTTGTTTTCAGTCACTCTTACACTGCTGATGGAACAAGAACTCCTGGCTGGCTGCTGTTTCAATGGTGGGAGGCACAGCTGGTCAGTCTGACCCAAGGCACTGGAGTGCCAAGCGTGAAACCATGCTAAATCATGGATGAAGCAGTGAGGACTTCCAAAACCAGACTATCTAGATCTTTCCCATTTAAAGTGAACAAACTCATCCTGAACTGAAAGTTGCCAGTTGGCAGTTGCCTTACTTCCTACACAAATACCTGCTCTGACCATGAATGCAAAACCCTTTTTGCTTTGTTGCCATAAATGACTGTTTGAGGTGAATTATCTGGAACAGCATTTAATGAGACTGAGGCATGGGTAGTTTTCAATTCCCCGCGGTTATCTGGGACATGTAAGAAGTCATTCCACACAGTGAATCACAGCCAAAGGAGTCTGCAGCATGTGCAGTGGACATCATGATTTACTGGTCAGACGGGGTTTCACTGCAGTAAATAAGCTTGAGATGTTATCCTGGTCTGGAGAGGGATACAAATCCTCTTTAGGAAAAAAAACTCGCAAACATCAGACCACATCACATTTCATCCCTCAAAACCAGCATCAGGTCAGGAATTTCTCTCAAGACACAAGCAAAAGGTTCTGGTGCTAGAATACAACCCTAAAACATACCTGACAGTGCTGCCCATTGCTCTGCTGCCAACATGGATGGGAGTTTTGTGCTCAGCATTGTCTGTCCCACACAGCTGAATTCTGCTTCCACTAAGGTTAGAGGATGACCAGCTAATCTGGTTCTGGCTTACCTGTGATGTCCACAAAGCCCCATGCTGGCCAGTAAGTCAGGTGAGCAACCACCTTTTAACATGGCAGGATGTTATGTTATCCACCTATGATGGATGTTGGCTGATGCATAACTTTTTATCATGATATTTAGTATCTAGTGAGCATTTAAGATGGTCTCTGTTTAGTCTGATGCAATTAGATCCAAATGCTGTCATAAACAATAACATAACAATCATGTAATACTAGCCACAAGATGGTTCTGTATATTTTAAAATCCCCCTTTTATTCTGAGTTCAGTTGCTTTTTATTTATTCTGTATGAGTATATAAACAATACTATGAGCAGTATAGGTGAGAAGGGTTCTTCTACATGTAAAACAGTCCCTTTTCATGCTGTAATGTGCTATCATATGTTAAAGATATTTTCTGTGAGAACATACTGGAACTTCTTTTCCACTGATGGAAATGGCATGAGGTATTACTCTATTACTGAAAACAGAGACCAAAACTGACTTCTGCAGAATCTCTAAAAGACCATTTCCTGGCATACCTCACTCACTCATTATTTATTACTTGAAGTTGCACGTGAAGTCTATGGCAGGGCAAGTGAATATGAGATAATCATATTCAGCCTTACTCTTTAGATATCTCTAAAACTGTGCTATTATCCCTCAGCCATTTCTGAGATCTGGTTCTCTGAGCTGCAGTGATGTAGTACAGACCATTTATTTAGTATTTAATTATCCTCATGTCCTGGAAAGGTACTGAGCCTTTCTTAAAGGCATAGGTTAGAAAAGCAGTCTAAACTTTCCAGAGACAGAGTAAAATACTACTTTAGAGCTAAATCTATAACCTTTTTCTTGGAAAATGTGTCCTTATGTCCTTTTAGAAAACATGTTTATATGAACTTTATCTTAAATTAGTTGGTTTTATCATATTTTCTCTCTGATAAAAAATAGCTGACTTCAGAGTGGTATTAACTTCTCCATAGAAAATAGATTTCATAGCTTCTCTCCAGATACAGTGTTCTCAAATCCAGGCATAAGGTAGTAAATGTTATGTACTGACGCTTTACAATATGATCTGTCAGCAATCCTGTTAAAGAAAAATTGAACATCTTTTCAAGGATTCATAAAAGCGGGTACTAAAACCAGCTGGTAGCTGAAACTGAAATTGCCAGACCTGTTTCAGCATGACATGCTTTTTATATCCATTAGAGAAGAACAGAACACTTGTAGCATACCTTGCGAATAGAAAGAGTCTGTGGAGAGTTGTGTCTCTGCTAACTTTTATAGGGATCATCAGGGAGGGCATCTAAGTCCTTCTTCCAAGTATTGCAGACTGGCTTGTCACCATAGTGTTCTTGTGCTCTGCGGTGGCTTGGCTTGCCTGGGCTGTACCGTGGTTCAGCTGCAACACCAGCTCTGGCTTTTTCTGGAGTGTGTCACTCATCCAGCTGTGCTCGTGGGTCACTTGTCCCACACTCACATTGGCTATATCTGATAGCAAGCAGCACAGACCACAAGAAGCAGATTTGTTTGAGTAAAATGCCCATTGCTAAGGGTGCAATGCCCAAGGTTTCTGTTTCGTGGGATGTTACTCTGAGCCAGCTGCTCTTTTGGACCAAGTGCCCCTCAGCAGCTCTAGGTGCACTCATGGTACAGAACCAGATTTGCAGAACATCTGGGAAAAATGAGGATGCATTTCCTTTGGAAGCACATTCCTGGTGAAAATTAAAACTAGCGTAGACACACCCACCTCGTTATTCACTTGAGAGAGACTGTGCACAGATGCTCAGCCTGTGAGCATCTATACCTGTATCACTGGTATAGAAACAGGCAGCAACCTGTCTACAGTCACCGTGCCCATTGCTCTTATTTCCACTGAAGGCGTGCTCTCCTGGGAGCTCGTACCTCTGGAAGAGAGCCTTACCACTGCTCTCTGGATCTTGGAAATCCTTCGCTTGCACTGGTCAGTGAGGAATCAATTCAAAGTAAGATGATTCTGCTGGTGGCCTAAGCTTGTGAGGCCATATTTCACTTTTAGTGTAGTTTGGTCTGTAACAGTTGTATACCCAAGACTAATCAGTACTGATGTGTTATTAGTGATCTCTCTACTGTAAAAGGAGTACACACACCTGTATGCAGCTTCCACAATAAAATTATGATTGTATTAAGTAGTAGTTATTGTTCTGTCATTTTATAGGCCTTGTGCACTGTTGTGGATGGTCAGTTGTTTCTCTGAGTCTCTGCAACAACAGCAGAGACAAGTGCTTACATCACAAATTGGCTTGTACACCTCAGCCTTTTTCCACTGAAGATGCATTTCTTCTCCACAAAGTAAAACTCATTCTTCATGAGTTTTCATTACCATTCAGCTCTACCAGTGGACCTAGAAGCTCATGCACTTGCTTTGAGAGTCTCCTAACTCTTCTCTGTTGACATGCGGGGTATTTTCTGTCATCTCGTTAAGGAGAAGGTTGGTGTGGGACAGCCTTTCTACCGGCAGTGTAAGGTGCTTGAAACCACTGTGCAGAGAGCAGAGAGCTGTGAGCTGTGCCATACCATCCCAGTGAATTGTTCAGCAGGCCCAGCCTTGTCCAAGGCTGCCATTCTCCAAACTTCCCTGTCACCCTTCTTGCACAACCAGACATTGCACTCATCTGTATTGTTTGTTTCCCTGCCGAGAGCACTGATCTTTTCTCCACAGTGGAAGCTTGCTGCATGCACAGAATGTCCCATCACGCATAAGGACACTTCATAAAGACACTCTTATAATACAAGGCACAAGCAGTATGTTGCTTTTGTTGACCATAAAGATCACCCTTGTTCTACAGAGCTATGAAAGTTTTTGTGAAAGCTCTTAGGCTGCTGGAAGGCTGCTCTTTAGCTATCACCAAACCTCTACAAGTTCTGGGTGTTTCTCCTTACTGCTGGCAGCCTTTTGTCTATGGAGATAAAGTGTTCCTCCTTCATAACTATCTGCTTATCAACCTGTATTTCTGTATCAACCATCTACTGGGCTGCCTTCTTGGTAAAAGGATTAGTATTTGTGAGAGGTGTAGGAGCAGAAAAGGCTCCCATCAAAACACCGAAACAAACTCTTTTTTAAGATTTATTTTTGATAAGGATCCGGCCAGCCCGTGTGGGGAGGAGACTGGGGAGATGCTGTCAGCTGCCTTGATGGCAGCCTACTTGGCCTCTGCCTGGACACCTGCTGCACCTTGTAGAGCCAGAAAAGTGTCCTGTCATGGGGCCTTCTGGGATAGGAGACTCGGATTAGAAAACACAACCAAGGAACTGCAGGAAAATCTACCGGTACTCCTTTTTCCGAGTAGGTCAGTATTTGGGATCCATACCATGGCCAAGCTGTCCTGGTAGAGGACAAGCAGTCTTAGAAGCTTGGAGTGGTTATAGCGTATGGAATACATAGGATTTCCAAAATCAGAGGAAAGCTATCACAGGGATGTGAACTCTGAGATGCCAAATGGCAAATCTGAGGATCTGCAGCTTCTGTCCTTGTCTCCGTTAAGGAAATACTGATACTGAACTGATGGATGAAGAAAACTCTGGTGAAATAATACGGAATTCCTTTCAGGAATCTTTTGGCAGATACCATGGCAGACCAGATGCTGTTGGCATGGGAAGAAAAGGAAAAGGGCAGATTTGCTGCTGGAAGTTTCTAAAGTCAAATCTTCTGAAGCTGGTCGATTGCATAGTCTGAATTTTGTAACGTTTTCGAAACTGTAGATGTGAATCATTCTGTTTGGAAAAATAAGCTGCGACCTCAATTTATTTTCTTACTTTTTTTTTTTAATTAAAAAGTTAATAAAACAAGATCATAAGATGATTATATTTTTCTTTCCAGTCTTTGGTGCTTGATTATGCTATATAAATCCAGCATTGTATTCTATTTAACTTTGTTCTTCAGAAACAAAAAACCAGAGCGGTGAGATTTAGCAATTGTCCTGTTTGCTTCTATATCTGCACACTGGTCGAAACATTCAAGGATGTTGCTAAAAATAAGCATCCTCTTCCTGCTAGGCAGTGAACTCGGGCTGTAAAGTGCGTCTTTCAGGGAGGTACACGAAGTAACAGGAAATCTGCTCAGTCTTATTTCAGTTTACTGGTGCTTGGCAATGATGTCACCCTTCTAGAGCAAGGGTTAGGCCCTGAGAGCAGGAGTACTAATTCTGTTCCACAGTCCTGCGTTTCACGGGAATGACCCCTGGTTAGCTTTGAGGCTGAGCCAATATGCAGTGAAAATGGGAAGGGAGGGTCATTTGAGCTTTCTTCGGGGACATCTGTTGCAACTTAGGAAAAAAGAAAGTATATCTACCCATATAGGCTTTTTCCTTAAGTGATAAAGCTGGTGGTAAACCCTAGGTATTTAACGTTGTGTTCCTTATGTCAACAGAGTTAATAATTTTTTTTTTTTCAGGTCCTTATTCCCTTCATTTCTTCAGTTAATGAAATCCCCTGATTATGTGAGTGACAAATTTTGGCCTTTCAGAATTCTTATTTGTTGCTAAAAAATGGCAAAATCAAGCAAACAACAAAAAGAAGAAAAAGAAGAAAAACTACTCTATTGTCCCAATAAAGGAAGTTCAGGGTCTCTTTAATTAATCTCCTATTTTCTAGAAAATAATTATAATTTTAATTTTAACAGATGAAAAATTATCTTTTGAAGCGCCTTGACTCAAGCTAAAGGTATTTGTTTCAAATGAAACTTGTAACCCCTGAGCCTATTTAAGGAGATTACTTTAACAGCAATGATATTTTTTTTTAGAAGGAAGATTATCAATTATATTCCAAATTCCAGTGAGTTTTCTTACTTTTGCTGGTTTGTTGGGGTTTTTGTTTTTTTTGTTCTTCTCCTCTGAGCAGGTTGGTCAGGTCTGCTTAAGTGTGTAATGGTTGCACATGAGACTCCTAACAGATGTCTAATCTCAGAAATTATTAAATTTCAGCCCTGAGGAATTACATTTGGCTTTTTATTCCCTTTTTCCGAGCGATGGACATTTTTGTTGCTGTTTGAAGTGTTTGATGCTCATGTGTACTTGGGTCTAAGAGGAAGGATTGTCCTCACTGCATTGATAATTTTCAGCTACCTTTTGCATCATGCTTTTTAACACTGTTGTGAAGTGTTTTACCTTAATGCAAACATTTAAACAAGATTCATACGAATCTTATTAATCCTTGAGTTCTTCATAAATAAATATATGTTATGATACTTATGTAACAGAAGTTATTGGTAGTGCAGTGTTACAGCTTATTCATGCTACAGAATTTATTTATATAAATATATTAATATTCATTCAAAGGACTTTATTAAAAGAAATAAATAATTATTCCCTTCCTATGAGTGAAAAACTGAATGAGAAGAGAGTGAAAAGGGTCACTGGGGCAATGCATCAGCCTACTGTAAAAATCAGAAAGATTGTCTTGTTTTCAGAATTCAGTGTCAGTGTATCATCCCATATCATCCACGTAGGTGGTAGGTGTACCCACCACAGAGGGGAATCCAGCATCCATAGGCAAAAATAATACACTCAGAAATTAAGGGTTATCACTGTCCTACATGAAAGACAAAAATCCTGTAGATTATGGCAGGTTTGCTGAGCAAAGCACCAAAACCTTTATGTGTAGGACTCCCTCTTCAGGAGGCCTTACATCTGTAGTTCATATTTTGGATAATTGTGCTGATCATACGAGATATCTGTGCCCTGTTTCGTTGAATGTGGTCAGGTGTCAATATATGCAAGAGTATTTCCTTCATGCTTAAAAAGAAGTAGATGGTGAAGCTCTGACTTGGTTCTGCCTAACACCAGGACTCTCAGAGTTTCTGCATGTCTGATGCCAACTCTATTCATCTTGTTTAATAAGCTACACTGGCTCAGAGTGTCAAAAGCAAATAAAGATTTGCTCTTTTAGAAACTACAAGAGTGAAAGATAAGAAGTTCCCAGGGCTGCAGCATCCAAGTATTAGAGTGCAATAATGAGTATCCAGCAAAAGCCCCTTTCTGCTGATAGATCTGAGCTGCACATGCTGTTAGCTCAGGGTGCTCTCAGGGTGACTGGGACTGGTTCAGTATTGGGGATTTGGGATCCAATAACCCCAAAGTGAAGATTACACCCGGTCTGTTGGAAACTCTCTTTAGTCTTTGCAGTCCAATACTTTCAGCTACGTTCAGAGGTGATGTAAATCACATGCACTTCGCTGCCTGGCATCGTTACTACTTTGAGGTAGGTTTGCTTATAATTCTGTCCTCAAATGTTATATTGCTGCTTTCAGATGAGTCCAAGAGGGAATATTGCATGACTAAGTCATGCAATTAAATAGGCAGCACAGCTGAAGTCTAGCAGGAAGGGTTCCCAACAATGTATTTCTGTTGCTTGAGCCCTGGAAGCTGGTGGTCTGCTGACTGAGTCTTTATCCTAAAGACAACCCTGTCTTGAAATTGGCAGGAAAACGCTTATCTTTTGGGAGAGGAAAAAAAACTTGGGGTTTTTTTTCATCTCAAGGGTAATTAAAACCCCCCTAATTTTCTTAAAACATTGTGAGACTTTCAGTGAAGGGGGGATTCCAGTTAAACAACCTCTATATTGCATTGTTAATTATGACTGAGATCTATGAGGTGTTTTTAAAGATGAATATATTAAATCACAGACAGTTTTGAGAACTTTTCATCTTCTACTTCCTGTGAAAATGTAGATGATCTAGCAGAGAGAGGAAGACATGTAAACAGCTCTTGGTCTGGCTGAACCAGTACACAGAGAGGTCCATTAACAGCTCAGGGAAACTGCTGCAAGCTATAAAGAAAACAGCTGAATAACACTCATGTCTTGTGTGTACTTCCCAGGTTTGCTGCATCCAGACCTGGCAGTGTCTTTGGGCTGCAATGTGTAACAGTGAGGGAGGTGAGGAGAAAATGATGAAGCGGCCTTCCAAGATGTCTCTGACTTGTATCTGGAGTTGAAAGTACAACAAATAATGTTCAGATCATCAACTCATTCATAATGAACAAGTTAATGGCTTTCAATGTAAAAATCCAGGCATACAGGGACATCTTTGTTCTCCCACAAATTACTTTAAGGCCTGATGTTAAGTCTACTAATGTTATTCAGAACACTTGGATTGACTTTTGTATGCTTTGGATGTAATACTTTATAAACAGAGTAATTCAGAGATGAATCCCTTTTCTCTTAGGAAAATAAATACAGAAGTTTGTTATGAAATTTTCACATATGTGACTAGGGAGTTAAATGTTCCTCATGATTTGATTTCCTTCAGGAAGTAGAGAGAAATAGACATTGAACAGACAAAGCCGTTACAGGAATCATTCCCCTGGTGTTTAAGCTCAATCATCAACAGATTTGGAAATGTGGTAAAAGTGACCTTTAAAAAACAGGAACTACAAGCATAATATGTAATTTTTAAGATGTATCTCAATGTTATAGCAAAGATGGAAATTACGTCAGAAGCAAAGACACACATCTGCCATTTAAAGCTTAACATTTTAGGATGGCAATTTATCTATTACCACTAGAACCACATTTTTATATCCATGCAGACAGATATATTCATGCTGGTTTATTTCATTCAGTCCATACCAAGCAAGTGTAATCGGGTGTTTTTCAGCAGAGTTTACGGCTGCTTTTCTTCTTTGGGGTAGTATAAAGCAAGTACAGCATGTTAATTAATTTGGACCTATACTCTAACAAAGTAAAAGTAAGTACTCTTAACAAATATGTAACATGCCTGATAATCAAAAATAAGAGTCATAAAGCATCTTCTAAAATTAATCTTTTTCTTTTTGCAACTGACCCTTGTTTTTTCAGACCTAGATTGGAAGCTGTCTGTGGGTGAGAGGGGAAAGAAAAGAAGCAAAGATCAAATGCTCTTTGGAGTATTCTAGACCAGCCATTCCCTAAAATTGACATACTTAATTTTGATATTTCAGGCTTTTGTGGATTCCTTGTTTCTACTCTCTCCAATCAATATCCGATTTCACAGCAGCAACAAACATTGCTGAAGCAAAACAGCACAACTGCACCAATGAAGGAATAGGATATCTGTTGTATTTTCTTTCTTTTTTTCTGATCTGCTTTAATTCTTCACAGCACCCTTCCTCTCTGCTTTGACTACTCCAGACACCTGTAGAGCAAAATCTGTTTTAAAAATTCTTCAAACCAACAAAGTGCTTGCTTTGCTGCTCATTAGTAAATGCCACTGAAGATGAGTGGGAGAGTTGCAAGCTCCAAAGGTTGTCCTGTAGGTCTAACCATACCATTCCTGTAGATCTAAACTCCTGATTCCTCTTGGTGCTCCTGGGACAACACAGGCTCTTGTGATAAGCCAAGCCTTCTCCATTTAGTGGGTGATGTTACAGAAGAAATATATTCTGCCCTCATCCTCTGTCTTGTAGAATAGGAGGTGGAATTCAGCCCTTTCTGGCTTTCTGGTCATTTTATTATGCCTCCAAGAAACAGAGCTGCTGTGCATGGACACCAGGCTGCCTTTGGCTCTGCTGTGTGGCCGTGCTTGGACATGTCAGCTTTGGAAAGCTGAGGGAGGACATTGCCTGGAGCATGGTCAGGGCTCACTCAGGGCCGTGAGTCTGTGCTTCCCGCTCCCTTTGGGCTGTTCCAGGCGGGATTTAACATAATGCAGAGTCTTTCCTCCTTCCCCTCTGTCAGCAGTTCTCACAGATGATTATCCACGGACAATAACATTGTTATGACTTGCTATGAATTACAGAAGCCTAGCATGGCTGCTGTAGCTGAAGAACAGCATGGACAGCAGCAGCACATTTGACTGGCATTGTAATATCTGCTACAGGGTGCACATAGAAAGGGAATGGGAAGTTTGGAGTTTCCCACCTAGGAAGGCTGAAATGAAACACTTGTTCCATGATGCTAATGCACAAGTGGCAGACAGTGAAGGCTAGTGAGCTGTTATATTTTTCTTTGGTTTAAACCAATTTGATCTCGGAAATAATGTGGTCATTATGCTGACAGCTTGCTTCCTGGGGAGGTATATACAACTGTGCAGAATTACTAGTGTATATTGTAGCAAGAGATTAAAAATTACAAATTCAAGCTTTATGCTCATTATTGTGGCTCTTTTAAACACATGGAGAGAGCTAAGTTGTTCAGCCATGTAATTTGGCCTGCTTACATTAAATGATTGCAGATTTATTGGCTACAGTAAGATGAGAATTTTCTGAAAATCTGTTATTGCATTGGGTCTTGCAGTACAATATTTTCTGTGTTGTCATTTAAAATAACACACAGCGGAAGAAAGACAGTGGAGAGGGTATCGTCACAAATAAATGGTCAAAAATAATACAGTCGATAGTGAATTTAATGGTTCTCAGTTCTTGCCTGCCTTCTGCCCTTTCTTGGCACACGATTTTCTTGATTTTGCTCTCTCAGAGCCATCTCTGGAGCAGTTTAAATGTAGCACACTGAAGTGTGGTTTACAGGATAATTTCTAATATTGCCTTACTGCTCTGCTTCAGGAGGAGCAACATTAAACCTCTTCCTGGCCTTGTGAAATGATGCTGTAAAATATCGACTGCAGATAGCTAAAATTTGCTTCTGGATTTCAATCTTCCTTTCATGTGAAAAATGCAGCTCGCTCCAAAGGCACAGAGGAATTGACATGTTAAAGCATATAGAGAGATCATAATGAAGTGAGTTAGTCAGAAACAGAAGTATTGGGTATTTTTGCAAAATAGTAATGAGTCGAGGAGTTGCCTGAGACAAATTAGGAGCTGGCTTTTCACACGTGAGCATGCAGTCAGTGGAGCAGTGTACCTGACATGAATTACCGCTGCCAGCTGAGCTGTGGGATTGACCATGGGTGTGCTCGCAGCCAAGGGCAGATGCAAAGTCAACAGTCAAGGTGTTTTCAGTTCATGTGCTTTGCCTTACAACGGCATCAGAGCAGCACAGAGCCATCATGCCTGGCTCTGCAGATGGGTGGTGACACACTAAAATCCCATTGTTACAGTGTTTGTTCAGGTAGCATGTGTTATGAGTTCCTTAAAGTCCTACCTAAATTTCTCACTTTTATCTGAAAAATTAAATATAAAAATTTTGAACTGGAGGTGTGAACATCTACCCAGGGACCTCTTTGTGAAGCGTATTTGAAAATGTCTTCAATGTTTTTCTTCTTTTTTCTTATTTCTAAATGTTAATGTGCAAAAACATTCAGTTAGCTTTAAATTTATTTAGGGACCCCTCTCTCTCCTAGGGTTTTTATGATTCAGAGTGCAATTTTACCACAAGTGTTCTTGAAGCATTTTGAAAGCTTCCTTGTGAATTATTTCTGGCCTTCTGGTATTTTATGAAGCATCATATTTTGCAACTGAAATATTTTTAGCATGATTTTTATCACATCTGATTTTCCAAAATCACAGGCATCCTCTCTTGACACAGATGGAAAAATGATTAATACCTGAAGGGGAGACTGGAAATAAGATGGACAAGTTAGAGTGATATTCTGTGTTGGATCCCCTTCTATTAACTTCATTTCTTTTGATCTCAGATTCAGTCTGTGCAGAAAACTTGGAGCCTTTTTTTATGTTTTCCTTTTTTTTTTTTGTGAGGGAGTGGAGACTGAGGAGGGGAGGGAACATCCTTTGGGACTTATCAGGCATTCATCTTCAGCAGCTGAAGGCAGAAATAAAAATCTCTTCTGGCTTGGTTATTTCATAATTTAGCATTATTATAAGTTTCTTCCAACCTCCTCTAAAATATTAAATACTCTTGCCGTAGTCCTGGCAGCGTGATTCTGTGTATGACTGTCTTTGGTTTTTCCCCTACTTACAGCTGCTTTCAAATGTGTTTAATGACAGTAATTTGCTGAAACTGACTCACTAGATTTGTCCAGGAGGAAAAAATACCATTCTAGATTTTTTTTTCCTGTTCCCCCAAAACACAAATCCAGGGCTGAATCTGAGTCCTCTCTCCCCAGCTAACCATGAGCTCTTACAGGTTGTCATCATGAAAGGAAGGATTTCTGCCTGTTCTGTTTACTTCCTCAACACCTGGAAGTAGCAGTGCTGCCTGGGCTTTGGGAGCGGGGCTTTGCAAGGCCTGGCAGAGTCCTGGAGCATCCCCTGGGCTGGGTACCAGGTGCTGCCCATCCAATGGGCAACACTGGAAAGATCAGGGGAATTTACTCTTCAGTCTTCCCAAAAGATGCATTAGGATTAAAATTCCAGCCCTATAATTTCTTGCTCATGGTGTTTTTCCTCGCACTGAAGTAAAGGAAAACAGAATCTGTCCAGACAACAATAATTATTTCCCAGTGATGGAGATGGGCACAGTGGGAAAGTACTCTTGCAACAAAGATTGTCGTGCATGAAGAAGCCAGTGGTTTTGGTTGCTGAGGGACTGCTTCAGTCCTTAGACCCCTTCCCCCCCAGGGCTGGGGCTATCTGTCATGCTCTGTCACTGCAGACAGCTGGTGCACAGCAGGCAACGACTCTGTTGCTGTAGGCTTTTGTGTTGCTTTAAGATTTTTATAATTAAATATGAAGCAGCAGTTAAGTATAATACAAACTCGACAGGATGTTTTCTCAGTAAATCATCGCAGTCCCATTGGCTTAATTTACAATAGTCAACCCGCTGATGTGCTGGGATCCTGGCTAGTCGTGCTGACCAACATTGTTTCACTGCTTTTTCTACACCAGTGTGTGTGCAATCTCTTGGTTCTTGCTTTGTGCTGAGGCTACAGAACTTAGGGTTATGGAGCATCTTGTTGTGTGTTTTCAAAGCAGTATTCTTCATGGTGTTTCATGGTGTTATGATAACCTAAATAATAATAATAATAATAAAAGTTCCAGGGTAAATGGTAAGCTGGAGAGGCATGATGTAGTGATTGAAGTCTGGTGTTTGTCAGGCTTCCATGAGTGGGGCTTGAGCTCAGCTGGGGAGCTGAGAGCTCAGGGGTCTCCTGCCGTGATCTCAGTCCTTTAGAAGGGGCTGTATCCTGATTTTCTCCACACAGAGGTGGAGATTTAGCAATGTTTGCCTTATCTGATCCTACCAGTTTGAGCAGGTTTGGCTGAAATTTGCCCTTAAAGTGCCTTCTGCTTGTTCCCTTTGGCTTCAGAAATGGTCTCATTTTAGTGAACATGCATAGATGTATATCCCAAACCCATGTATTAATAAAATGTTGCATTTGTTATAGTGGGTGGCTCAATGATTCCTGCCAATATAATCACAGAAATTAGTGTCACGAATAAAATCGTGTCACTGGAACTGAGCTTTGCATAACTCTGATGTTTGACTGTAGTATTTTCCAAAAAAAGATGTTATACAACCCTTCCACGTTCTTCTAGCATATACACATATGCAATATTTTAACTAAATGTAGGACAAAATGTGTCCCAAGAATTTTCAGATTTAGTTCACTTGACTGGTTTTTTATATAGTTTTTGGCAGGGAGTGTTGTAGGGAAAAGCATTTAGTGTGTTCTACATTCCTTGGTTAGTTTTGCTGGTTATATAACATTTCATGTGAAAGTGTAAGACTGTTGTCTATCTTTATCCCAAGCCCATGTTTGATCACCCATGCTATGGTGCTATTCTTACTGTGGCAAAGCACACAGAGGTTTCAGCAATACAGCAAATATCTCTCTCCAGGGCTCCCGCTCTCTCCTTAGCAACTCTTACCCCATATTGCAGTAGTCAGCCACTGCCAGGAGTAGACACTGTTATATTCACTAAGTTACGCTCAAGAATTTGTGTCATTGGGACAATTTCACATCTGCTATTGGTGTCTAAAATTAAAACAAAACCAAAAAACCCACTTGCAACAGTGTTAAAATAGTAAGATAAAAACCAGGTCTTTAATGGAAGCTTCCAGGTGACCCTAAGGTTATGGGTGCAACTGGCATCAGCTTTCTACAATTTTTATAAGTTTAGCAAATTAGCATTAATCTAACAAATATTGTCCAAATAGAAGAGCAGTTGGTTAGGCAATTTCCCCCCAGGTTCTGCCCCACTGGAGTTGTTTCAGGGGCTTTCTTGTTATGTCTTCTAAGTTCTAGCGGAAAACAAAATGTCATTGTCAGGCTTCTTCTTATTAAGGGTAAGAGTAAACAGAATTACAAGTATGCGTTAGAATGGTTAGCTTATTATTCTAAAATCTAAGAGGAAGGGCAGGAAAAGTATAAGGAGCTATATAACACCCTACAAAGCTAAAAAATATGAAAAACGTATAAAAAGCTAAAATCTTTAGGCATCACTGTAAGCATGGTGCCAGTAGGAATTAATTGAAAGGCAGTGTTTGCTCTGTTCCCCTGAGTGGGGTCACATAACTGCACAGAGCCTGCCTCTTGTGGTTCTAACTTTGTTCCCAAGACAGGCACATGATGGAGCCAATGCAGGAGTTGGGAGAAACAGCAAAAACGCTGGAGAATTTTCATGAGTAGCTGTGTCCATTGCTGAGATCGGTGTCCAGGCTTTCAACTGGATGAATGCTTTGGTCAGGACTAGCCACCCAGCACCACAGCATCCATCTCCTCGTCTGCCTGGAAATGGCTCTGGAAGCAGAGCATCCCCTGCCACCAGAGCTGTGCTCCCACCATCTGCCTGGAGTGTAAGAGAGACAAACCTAGTGCAAGGTTTTTCTGGCAGTGTGTTAGGGCTGCTGTCTGACACGGAAATGTGTTGATGTCTGTCACAAGTTCTGAGTGTGCTGTGTTTGTGCTGGAGTGCTTTGTAAGTCTAAAGCAGTGGGAAAACCCATGTGTGTGTCCAATCAGGAAATGGTGAAGCTGGTTAAATTTTGGACTTTTGAACTTGATTTTTATGGATCAAGGGCTCATCTGTTTGTCTTATTTTTTTCTCTGTCTTCAGCTTTTTAAAGGAGGGATATTGAAACTCTTAAATGCTTTTAAGTTTTTTTTTTTTGGACAAGGACTTTCAGCCACTGCACAAAGCGAGGCTGATATCCCTCTGACACCATCCAGTGCGTCCATCCTCAGTAACACGGCAACAAAATTAAGTAGCTGCTACCTTGAACCTCCACCCCAGATTTTGCTGGAGGCAGGGCACTTACCACTTTGTTTTTACTATTTCTTGTTTCATAACTCCTCATTTTCTCTCTAATAAACCCGAGGTACTTTGATGCTTTCACTTCCTATTGAAATGAGTGGAAGAATGTGCATTTGAATCCCAGCCTGGTTTCAGTTTGGAAGGAAGTGTAACAAGCTATAAAAAGTAGAGGACTGCAGTGTATGCAATCCGCATGAGGCATTTTTTCTAGAAGTGAGGCATCATTTCTAAAGCCTGCTTATGTCATTTTGATTTTTCTGAATACATTATGAAAATGATAACATTGTCATGACACAGTGTCTGGTGGCCTTTATATTACTTTTCTGAGCAATTACTTTATGGCTGCTATTCAGGCTCCTAGATTATGTGGTTTCCCATATTATTCTCAGTGTGATGCAGATTATTTGTTCACTGAAAACACTGTGCTAACACTAGAAATGTAAAAGATGCATCCTACCTCAGCTCCTGATTAAGCAAAGTGTCTGGTGGATGTAGCCGTGATTGGTTTTGACATGTTGAACATTTCAAATTTTATGAGACTTTGGTCATCTACTTTGTGCAGACTTTTTTTTTTTTTCTTGTATGACTTGCTGCCTTTAAATTATAATCATATAAATTTAGAGCATACATTTATTTTTCAGTATGAAAAAAGAACCAGATAGCCATGGCTATGCTTAGGTCAGGCACACAATAGAAACAAAGTTACAGTAGCCTTTAGGAAAAAGAGATCTTGAAGAAATGTTTGAATCCTTATAAAAAGAAGGATAGATTTTAGATTAAAGCAGCCTTCCTGCAAGCTGTAGATGTTTTTCTTCCTTCAGAAGACATTCTCTAGTTGTAAAGGTGTATAATTTCAGAGGATGTCAAGGTTGTCATGGTGATTGCATTAATATTGCATGGGCATAAAGTGTGCAATAACATCGTGTCAGTTCCTCCTGCCCTCAGGCTGCCACAAGTTACTCATTTTTTCCTTCAGAATTGCATTAATTTTCCCCCATGAACATTCCTTTTACAAATATCAGCTCTTTAATTCTTCGCTTTTAATTCACATAGATAAATTGCCACCCTGTGCGCAGTCTGTGACAGTGAGAGCAGCCCCGAGGAGAAAGACTTGGGAGTGTTGGTTGATTAGAAGATCAACATGACCCAACAATATGCAATTGCAGCCTAGAAAGCCAAAAATGTCCTGGGCAGTGTGGGCAGCAGGATGAGGGAGGTGATTCTGCCCCTCTGCTCCGCTCTGGTGAAACCACATGGAGTTCTTCATCCAACAGACTTCAGCATAAGAAGGATGTGTACCTTGAATCGAGTCCAGATGAGGCCACAAAGGTGATCAGGGGGCTGGAGCACCTCTCCTGTGAAGACGGGCTGAAAGAATTGGGATAGTTCAGCCTTGAGGAGACTCTGGGGAGACTTTAGAGCACTTTCCAGTAGCTAAAGAGGCTACGGGAAAAATGGAGAGGGACTTTTTACAAGGACATGTAGTGACAGGACAAGGAGAAATCGCTTCAAAATAAAAGAGGGGAGATTTAGATTAGATATTATGGAGCAATTCTTCCTTGTGAGGGTGGTGAGGCACTGGAACAGGTTGCCCAAGGAAGCTGTGGCTGACAAGCCCAGGAAGTGTTCAAGGCCAGGCTGGATGAGGCCCTGAGGAACCTGGTCTAGCGAAAGATGTCCCTGCCCATGGCAGAGGGGTTTAAATTAGACGTCGCTTAAGGTCACTTGCAACACATCCATTCTGTGATTCTACATTTTGCCTTAAGGAAGGGACTTTTATAAATATAAATTCATGATTTAGTTGCATTGCTCAACAAACACTGGGAGGAAGAAAGGGTTGTGGATGTGGTAACTTAAAGTTAGGACATGATTATTCTCTCTTTTATCTGCTGTATTTATGTCCTTTCCCCTCATATTTTGGTCATTTTTCTGCCTCAGGTTTAAACTTGCCCCTTTTTGAGTCAATGAAATCTTGGCCAGTGGTAATCATGCAAACCTCCATGTTATCTTTTAGGATAAAACAATAATAAAACCAGAAAACCACAGAAATTCCCACTGGTTCAAGCCATGTTGGAATTGTGAATGTTTTGTTAGGGCTGCACTTCAGTGCAAGTTGAAGCTTGTGGGATAGGGAAGGTCATGGAGGTACCTTACTCCTCTCTTCTCTTCAGTTAACTTCAGTGGGCTTTGCTAAAGCTCCTAAGGATGCAAGAGGTGTTACCACTTCTGCTTCCTGCATATATTGGGTCTCACTGAAAGTGGAAAATGCCATGTTAACAGCTGATCCCAAAAGCATGTCCCCTGCTTGTGTACACCTGCACTGCCTGTGCAGGGGTGAATCCCATTTTGTTGTGCTTTGATAAAACCCATTTTGAAAGGGCAGCTGCTGCAGCACTGAGCTCCCTGCTTGTCAAGCACTGTTGTCTGAGTCGATAACCTTCTGCTCCTCCATCTGTACAAGCTGTATTTGATTTGGATGTTCAGTTTAGGACTTCAAAGCCCTCAGTAAAGCCTGTCTGTCCAAGCATATGTTCGTTAAGTGGCTCAGAAAGATTAATTTCTCTTCTGTTTCTGTATGGTAACTACTCTGGCACCCTCAGTGCCTGTAACAGTGTCCCCAGAGCAAATGGGAGAGGAAATCTCCTGCAATGCATTTACACTTCATATAGGAGCAGCTCATTGTCTGCTCTCCTTCATGTAAAAAGTGTGTTGATCAAATTTCCTGCCTGTGCCACGGCCAAGCTGATACACTCAGTGTCTCAGAGGAGTTTGTTAGTTGTGCCTCTTCAATATTCATAAACATAAGGCTGTTTTTCTGTGTGTAGCGTGCTGTGTCCATATTGCATAAACTTGTTTTCACCTTTTCCTTACACCCTGGCTGCTTTCTGCACATCCTCAGCCCTGCTGGTCGGGAAGTGTGTGCCTGCCCGGAGCCTTTCCCAGTCAGCACCCTTGAACTTGTCTCCTCCCTCCTCTGCACATGCTGGGCTTTGCTGTCCTGCTGGCTCTGTTTGTCCTCAGCTCATGGAGGAGTTAGCAGCTGTCTGCTCCTGGTAGTTTTATAGTCCATTACATTCCTACTTTTTGGTATGAGCAACCTTGCCTGGAGTTTGGCACAGACAACTCTCTGTTGGATAGAGTCATAAATACTTCAGTTGGAGCTGCAGGTGTAATGCCTTAGATGATGAATAATGGGAGATTGCAATCAATTCACTTCTAAGAGCCTCATAACTAACACTCATAGGGGAAGGCATTTTTCTTCCAACTGTTTGGAGCATTAAATCCAAAGCTCAACATTAGAGACCTAGGAGGGCCCATCAGCAAAGTGTCACATGCATTAAGCCCAGAGCAGAAAGCCTTTGCACAGCAAGCACCACGGTATTTAGGAAGATGCACTAGCTGTGCTCCAGATCACTTACTCAGTATTAAAATTCAGCTCCTCAGCCTTCTTTTTCAGCACCTGAAATATTTCAGCTGCCTTTATTTTCTGTTCTCTTTCTATTTAAAGTAAATCAGGTTTATTTTTTCAGCACTAGCTTATGAGTCACTGTTAATGGGAAGGTGGAGCAGGGCCAATAATGCATTTGATTGAGAAGATCTGTTCTGCTGGTGGTTTTTGCGAGGAAATGAAAACCACAAACTGCAATAAATTTGCTTATTAAATAAGCATTAAAGTTTTTGCTGTAAAATAGGACTCTTCATGATTTTTTCCTGAGTCAGTGAAGTCTTGTATTTCTAGAAATAAGAAAGTGACTCATTATATTTAGCCAAGGGTTTTTAACTGGTGATACTATAAAACAAAAGGAACCCATGGTATACCAACACAGGTCAACTCCACTGATTTAAGAGGCATTACCACTGATACACACAGATCTTCCCTTATCCTTTGTAAGGGCTGTGGGGTTTTCAATAGCTCTGTAGAACCAGAAAAATGAAAAACCCTTAAGTCTTTTAGTGGATTTCTGGCAGTACTAGAAATGGAAGACATCAGAAATCAGGGAAGATGTAGGTGTCCCCAGAAAAGACACCATTCTGCTATGCAGAATTATGCCTTGCTGACAGCTTTCGTAGGAAATTACTTCATCAAAATGAAATAAGAAGAGGTATTGCTGTCACTCTGGTGTGGACCAGTAGAGCTTTCATTAAGCACATGCACAATATATTGAGAGTTTCATTGCAAATGCTGCTCCCAATCACATTTCAAAGGGAAACCAGAGCCCTTTTCTTCGTTACTAATTCCTCTAGATATTTCTTGCTGCTGAATGGTGGACACAAACTGCAGCATGGACTGTAGCCTGAAGGCGGTGAAAATCCAGCCTTGCCATGCCAAACAGTCCTTTTGTGCACTGCATAGGCACAGGTCACATAAATCTCTTTTAAAAATGTGATAGTGCTGCTGGTTTTAAAGTGTGTTATTTCCATTGAACGTAGTTTTGGTACTGCTGTGTTCGTGCTTAACATAAAAAAACCCCTCACTTTTAAAGATACTGTCAGCTATTTCTCACTCTGGGAAGTCAATAACCTGCCAGGTTAACTAATCTTGGCTGTACTCTTGGTGGGTTTTATTCCTGATATCACCCCTGTATGCACCGCTGGTGTGTATTTACAATGACCATTTTATCAATATCAAGCATGTTAAGAACAGACAACCCCATAGTTTGAAAAAGGAGTCAGTTCTGATAGTGATGTGGCAAGTCTCTATATGTGTAATGGGCACCTGTCCCTTGTCACTCTACCACTGGTGTGTCCAAGGTCTCGTTTGATTTTCCTGTAGTCAATAGTAAATGCCCTACTTGCTGTGAACAGATTTAAAACCTTGGCTGTAATTACTTTATCCTGTCCTGCAGATAGTCAATCTGTCCTAATTTAAACACTTCCAGATCTTTCTGTGTATTCCCTGCTTGACACTTTATCCACCTACATAACTTTGCCTCAAAATGCCTCTTTGACTGTCTCATCAGCAAATGGCTGACACTGCTTTCATTCATCTCCACAAAAGCAGAGTTTTAATTGCATGGGCTGGTGACCTGTACTGTGTCAGTCTAGGGTGGGCTGAAGTAGCAGGGTCCTGGTAACATCACTCTGGATGAAGTTTAAAATGTACATAGATCCAGAAACATATTAAAATGTCTTTGCTTTCCATGCCATGTAGTTGTAAGTACAGCTGGAAAAGGATCTTTTCCTCTTTGTCTCAGTATAAATGTAAGCTAATGACAAATTTGTAACGGATTCTTAACCTGTGACAGAAACCCTGCTGTGTATTGATGAATAAATTTATTTAATTTCCCCAAGGGAACCATAGGCTCAACATTATCTGCTGGGGCAGCACTGCCACAGAAGGTGATGTTGTGTAGTAGTATATTTAGAATGAGATATTTTAACCTACTGTTATACTGCTTACTATCTTGAATAATGGTTCCCACACCATGACCCTGGATCAAGGTAACCTGCAGATATTGTGAGAGGTCTGGCAGTGTTCCCCAGCCTGCCCTGTGCTGGGGCACAGCAGACCTGATGAGCTTCTGCCTGGTGCCCCGTGCTTCAGTGCAGACACAGAGTCTCTCACCCTTTGTGCTTCCTCCTGGCATGGAATGGGATTTGCATCAGGCCTTGTTGCTGGAGTGGTGGCCCAGCTGGGAGCAGGGATGTTGGAAAGCCACTGGCACCGACTGTCCGGCTGTACCGATAAGCGGGACCGGATCCAGGGGTTGCTTTATTAAGTCCCTTCATTTGTCTGTTTTGTGAATTGCTATCATTCTTCCCATGGAGAAAAGACACATCATCAAACTTGGCAGAGGGTGAAAACCTTACTCATACATGCTTGCTTTGGCTCTGATATCCAGCACGTGGAAAGGGTCAAAGTCCTGGAGTAATGGTTCAGTGAGCTGAGCTGACAGAAGGCAAAGATGTACATCCTGCTTTGTCCTGAACAGGGAGCCTGTAATATAACTTGCAAGTAAAACTGTGCAAAATCCCTCCCGCAAAGCGTTTTCCAAGATAGCAGCTGGGATACCTGGTGTTTGAAGGGGTGCCTGTGATGCAGGTTTCTGGAAGTGGTGGGATAGCCGAGCTTTGAGGAGAGATACTGTGCTAGAAGTGAACAGAGGAAGCAATGTTCTGCTTTGCATTCCAGCCAGCAATAATCTCTTTTCCTGCTGAATACTGCATTTTTCCATTATAAAAACATTAATCTGTAGGGTATTGGGACATGGTCAGATCCTGCCAAGAACAAATTGTTAAGTAGTTGCTGTGCTCATTGCCTCTTAAAGCTGTAACTGTTGGTTTTCATTTTGCAAAATAAGTATCATGGGGCAAAAATGTATTGGCTGTGACATTATAACTATTTCCCAGAAAGATTAATTCTAAACTGAGAGACTTGGAAACAAATCATTCTTAGAAGGCAGTGTTTGTTTAGCAGCTGTTGTTTATATATGAAACAAAGGATATTTGGTTAAAATTGTATGATATGCCCTTACATTTCTAAACAAGGCTCACTTTCAAGTCTTTATTTTCAGTTGGCTTTCGGTTATGGTACGATACATGAGTTTCAGGCTGACAAGGAACTGGTCATTCCTTCACAGGCTCTCACCCTTTGAGGGGTCACACTCAAACTACAACATCTAGAGGCACCACAGCGGCGATTCCTCTCTTAAATCGTGCCCTCTGCTTTCTTTGGAGGCTCTGAGTACATTCAGCACTCCAGATTCCCTCCTCTGTGACCATGTGGCTATCCAACCCTCCTAAAGTACATGAGAGAAAGAGTTTCAAATAGGGATGTGCACAAGCTGATCATCTCACTTAAAAGAGCTTTCCGGAATTGCAAAAAAAAAAGTGCCAGGGCTTCTTTCAAGCATATTTCCAGAAGGTGCCTGTTTGTTCCAGGGCACAGACCTAAAACCCATCACATGTACAAGCCCATTCACTCAAATCAATCATCTATTGGATCTATTATTGCATGATATCTTTCAATAAAAATTATAGCAGTAATGACTATGCTGAGATAATGAAATATGCAATAAAGGGAAGAATCTGGAAATGCACAGCTTGCCCCAGCCTGAGAGTTAGTACAACCTGGCACAACTCGTGCCATGATCTGTAAGAGTTATAGTCTTCTACAGCAAGATCACTTTGTCCTTGGACTTTATTGACAGTTATGTTTTGTTGCAGCCTACAAGTGGAAATACTGTCAGTCACTCCATCAGCTCGTCAGACGCCTTGTTCCTCCCCCCATGCAGTTAGATATGGAAGCTGTTGCCAGTCACTGCAACGGAAGCTGTGTCATACTGCTCCTCTTCCCAAGCTGATCGCAATTTGGGAATGTGTATGTCTGTCTTCTTTTAATGACAAACACTGCTATTGTGCTGGTGATAAACTGCAGTCATTTCAATAGTCTTTTTGCTGTAACTTACAAGCGTTTCAAAGACTGAGACAGCAGAAGGAATCATAGAAAACCTAATTCTTAAGGCTTGTGTCTGCAAAAAGAGGAGGGTTGTAGCCTCTGCAAGACAGGAGTCCTTTGAGCCCTTTCATATTTGGCTGGATGAACTTTCCAGTAATTTTAGTGTATTGAGAAAACGCTGGATTTAGTGACAAATGACTTAATAAATCCTTTCTTTAGGCTTTTAGTTGGTTTCCACCAGAGAGAGATATTTAATTTCATATGTCATTGACTACTCTCAGGTATGAGGCTACCTCCACTAATCTTTTTGTACTGTCACCTCTTGGCCAGTTATTAAATTATTGCTGTCTACAAATTTATTTGGTCATAAATTATTTGGTAATTATTGAGAAGTTCCTTTCATCCTGTGTGTCAGATGGCTGTTGGGAAGTAGAGTGGAAATAAATGTTTTTTTTCATGGTAATTTAAAAGTGCTTGGGAATAAGTGGAATATAAGACAAATTACTGTGTTCAATACCTGAATTTTGCTTTTTCTATAAATGCAAAATAAAATTGTCTCTGGACAAGACATCGAACCTTTTATTTATAAATCAGATTCTTAAGAACTGTAATATTTGGTTCAAAATAGCCTGATAAAAATTTTTACATATCATCAACTTAATTAATTGCTGCAGCCATCCTCTTTCTTTTATTCTGAAACTGGAAATGAATAAGAGCCTAAATGCCCTCAAAATATGTTTGGCTCCAGAAACCTTCTTCAGCTTCCAACGTTTACAAGCAATTAGCAGCACTGCCATGGGGATGTTGTCTTTGACCACGGAAACAGGGATGGTACTTCAGGTTTTCTTTCTCTAGAAACACTGTGAGTGCCACTGGACACTGAGCACACCGAGGGTCTGTAGCTTGGCTCACCGTGTCTTTGCGTTGGGAGCCGAGAGTCTGTGGTGTGAACAGAAGGGGTTTGAAGCTGGAGACAGCACGGACTCTTATGTGCAGAGTCCACAGCAGCACATAATGCTAAGATGGAGCTCACTTACTCCACTTGAGAGCAGATCATAGAATATCCTGAGCTGGAAGGAGCTGCAAGGATCATAGGAGTCCAACTCAAGATGCTGCTCTGCAGGATCTGCTGCCTTTACACTCCACTTGTGTTTCTTTCTTGAGGAAGGTATCAACTCCTAGCAACCAACCATCCTCTAATATGAAATAAAAGTCACCCAGATTTCATTATTTTTATGATTTTATGTCTCATTTTTAGTGTTGCATGTCAAGGATCATTTACATGATGGCATCAAGGGAAGAATGAGGAGCATTAAGTAACCCACCCACAGAAAACAAGCATCACAAGCATGGCAAAGCATAAACCCAACTGCTGTATATTGATTTGAGAACAGGATACTGTCCTGGTTCCAGCCAGGACAGGATTCATTTTTGCAGTAGCCAGGAGGGATCATGGCTAGGACCCAGAAGTTATTCTATACAACTCATCATTTCTGAGGCTGGGGGTAAGGGGGTCTCTTCTCGTTGAGTAAACGTGGCTGAGGAAGCTGTCAGTAACACCAGCTCTGAACATCACTCCCCTCTCTCTTGTACGCTTGAAACTTGAGAGGTGGTGATCACAAAGATTATTTTCAGTGTGTGATTTTTATTTATTTGGACCTGCTGTTCAATCTTAAATTTTTCATTTTTGTCAGACAGAACATTCCTATTGAAATATGTGTATATTTCTAAGTCTGAAAAGCTGAGCTGATTTCAACCCTTTTTTTTGCTGTTCCAGGCCCATGACATTTGAAGGGTTGTGTGTGAAGAGGGTTAAGTTGGCCTTGGTTTAGAGGGAAATTATGTCAGTTGCAGAGTGGGATCAGGGTTTAAAGTAGGCACAGGTGCACATCTTTGCTGATAGGATCTGTCAGACCATATGAATGAACATAAACAAACCTATTCCTGCTTGTTAGACTTGGCAGGGGAAGATAAGACCTGGAGCTTAATGAAGAGAAAGCACAAGCTTCTCCTGTCAGGCTGTGAGGAGATGGAAGTAGAGAACCTGGAGGTTTAGCTGCGCTTTCAGTTAATCCGTGTGAAGTTCAGCTCAGTTTCATGTAGAGGCTGGCCACAGATTCTGTACACTCCCAAGTTGTTATCACAGTACTACAGTTCCTGCAGTCAGGATATTGCCATTTACTTGTAATCAAGTTAATTTTTAGCTAGATCAATCTGGTCATGCAGACAAATTGACAGTTCTCTGCTCATTGTTTGTCTGTTCTTCCCCTCCACCAAGTTTAAAGCAAATAACCAAGCCAATAAAATTTAAAAAAAAGAGAAATATTAAATATTAGCCATTCAAAATTTGGGTGTAGTTGGATAACCCTAAATAGCATGAAGTTCTTGGCCACTGTAGGACTTTGATTTAAATTTCATTTCATTGTCAGTGCCAGGCTGGATGGGCCTCTGGGCAACTGGTCTAGTGGAAGGGGTCCCTCCCCATGGCAGGGGGGTAGAAATTAAACTACCTTTAAGTTCCCTTCCAACCCAAACCATTCTGTGATTCTACAATTTCATGTCCTGAAAACCTGGAGGACGTGCACGTGGAACACTCCAGCACAGTTCAATGACGATGTGCCATCAAGCCAAATAAGCCAGTAATTAATCAGCATTTATCACTTGGTGATGTCTCTTATCACTAAAACTTTGTTCTGCTTTTGCTCTGATCTTTGTCAGCCATTTATGCTGCTGTAAAATGTTACATTTGTGGCTTTTCATGTTAGTTAGGGACAGGCCAGGCTTAAGAGCTTAAGACTGCTGGAAGGTGTTGAATGGCAGGACACAACCCTGCAGGTCTCAGTTCCAGGGGACACTGTGCTCCCTGCTGAAGTTCCATTGCCAGTGGGCCCTGCCAAACTGGGCAGTGGCAAGTGGAGTCAGATTCTGAGTGAATCTGAAGCCTCCACTTAACTTGATGAGATAGGCGCCGCTCTTCTAAAATTTTTTTAATTCTTCGAGAGACTCAGAGTATGACCAAAAGGCCAGATGTGTCTTAGAACTTAAATCCATTAATCTTGCATTTCCTACCAACATATTTCTCTACCTTTTTCAAGTTAGGGGTTTCCCAGTGGAGATACTGAGCTGTTAAATGCTTCTGAGATGAGTGAGCAGGAAGGCTCAATCTGCATATGTATTTTGTATTTGGAGCCACAGCTCTGATGTCCTTTCTCATGCCTTCAGGACTGAGACACCACCTGCAAGAATTGTTAGACGAAATCCTCAGACTTTGGTAAACAAACAAACAAATTGTTCTGATGTTTGCATCCTTCAAACTCATTTCACCACATTCAGTTTTCTCTGAAGTCCATGTCCTCAGAGAACACTGCTGAATGTCACCATCCTGCTGCACAGCTGTAAAAGTGCATGTCTGGCATTGAAACTCACTGTTTTATTCTGATCCTCCCACTTCAATCTGCAAAATTCTTATTATACTGGCATGTTTAGCTAAGAAAGTGATAATGCCTCTTCCATGGATGTCACTACTTGAGCACAGTGCTGAATCCTGCTTAAGAGAAATGCAAAGTGGTCTGGACCATAAAACTGGTGTCTTCTATTTTGTTGTTTTTCACTCTTCTGCTCTACTCTTTTCCTGATTAGCTGTTGATAAAGTAAATTTATCACAGGTTTATGAGGCTCCATTGGTTTTTTACCATAGGAGTAAAAAAAGGAATACTCTCAGGTACTAAAAACACTCTTGTCCAGAAGTTTCATCTTGACTAGGATTGTCCTATTGGAAAAGTTCAGGAGAATATTCACCACAGAAACTGATTAATCTGTGAAACAAATGTTTTGCATTGGTTTAAACAGAAGTATTTTTAATTATACAACTTAAATTACTTTAAAAAAGTCTTTCCTCCATGCCTCTCTTTTGTTAGACCTTAGAAGGCTGTGGTTCCACCCAGCTTCTCTGGAGGGGAAGGTGGCAAGACTTCTGAATTCATCTCCCTTTCTTCCATAGAATATTAATTTTTTTTTCAGCTTTTCTGTAAGACTTCCACAGCTTCTAATGACTCCTGTTCAGCACAAAAATATATGTGAGAGAACAGGAAACCAGACAAACATCACTTTTGCTGCTTGCCATTTGCATCCTTTTTTATGTAGTTATTTGGGAGAAACCTGGCCAAACCAAATTAATCCCAAGGCCCCTTAACTGAAGAATGTCCTGAATTTCAGTGTTTCCTGGGATTGAATTCTACACCACACAACAAACATGCAGCCCTGAGCTGGTGTCCTTGGCTCATGCAGGGTGTCCTGCTCTGGCTGTGATTATCAGAACAGCTCCCAGCACCCCATGTCATCCATTCATCTCTTCTGTTTCATCCCATCCTCTTCACCTCTTAAATTCTTTGCTGCCCTGAACTTTATCTCCTGCTTCTATGTCTCTCCTTTTAAGCCAGCTGTTAGTTTCTGAGCTGATTGAACTCTTGCTGGGAGATAACTACACATTGTTTTCACGATCAGCAAGGTCTCTCATCGACCGACTTCTTACCAGAAAAAAAAATCTGCAAAATATTCACGGTAGATTTAGCTCAAGCCACAGACTGGGCTTGAGGATAAAAAACATAATGAAAAGAGAGAACTTTTCTCTGTCTGTTTTCCCTGGACTGTAAGTGATGCCAGCCAGCTCTGCTGAATGAAACCATGGCTTCAGAGCTTCCAGTAGCGATGAGCACTCCTGTCTTTACAAATGCAGCCGTGAAATTCTTCACATACAGAGTCAAATGTGTCTGTCCTCTCACAACCTGAGTTGGCTTTGTCAGCTGGCATCCTCTTGTACAAGCCTGAGGAAGCAGAGTGTTCTCTGTATCTGAACAGATAATTTTCTGTGGCTATTTTTAGAGACCTGAGGGTGGACTTTTGTTTTTTTCCATTTCTTTCGCAAATGAAATTTCAGAGTGCTTCACTGAGTTTTGACTGCTTGTTTTATTCCTTATGTCTCTTCAGTTATCATTACTCCAGGATGATTCACATTGCTTTCCAAATGCATATGTTTGGATGCCTATTGTGGGGATCTTAGCAACTGCATCACGCTGAAAGCCCAGGCTGGCTGAGGCACGGCTGATGCTTAACCTTTACTTCTCTTTATAGGAAAAAGGTCGCTGCTGTGAGCTCATGACTGAGCAATGTTCTGAAATGTTCGATTATCCTGCTTTGTACCTCTGCCTTCTTCCTCCCACAGTCTTCTCCTTTCCTGGTCACTGTGATATTTTTTTTGCTGTGTTACCTGTTGTCTTCCAAATGAGATTTTGCAGCACAGTCATGCATTGAGGCACCAGAGGTACACCAACAGAACCCTTACTCCTGGACACTAATTCTTCATTTTAATTATGTAACAAGAAGTCACAGGCCAGACTTTCCTCTGTCACACCTCAAATTACTCCATTTTTTTAAACTAAATTTTCAGTGAGTAAACTGAATGGACTGTCTTCAAAACTCAGGACTTAAATCCCAAGCCTTGCCTACAAGCCACTTTGACAGAGTCTTGGCATAGATTCCATTCATTCTAGTAGACTTCAGTCACATTCTTGATTCATAACATCAGATCCAGGTTTTCCTCTTAAATCTGCAGGCTAAAATGATTTCAGATAAAATCTTTTATTTCTAGTGACTGACTCACAGATGATTTCTAGAAAATAAAAAAAAAATTAAAAATGAAAGAAAGGAAGAATTTAGCTTCTTAAAACTATATCTGTCATGAGTGTATGCTTGTCAGCCTGCTCAAAAGTAAATAGTAATACAGGATGGAAAACTGCTTGTTAGATTTTAAGCACGAGCAGAATAATAGACTAACAAACTGCAAAAAGCTTCTTGTTTTTAAGAAAAAAATGGTCTTTTGGAGAACAAATTTCTACCACAGGTATAGAATATAGATATAGAATAAAAGCTGTGTAATGGGCTGAATAGAAAAGGTAGGCACTGTTAAATGGGCATCAATGGAAACAGAGGCCTCATGTTTCCCTTGAGTAGCATGGGAATTATGAATAAGTGCTTTGAGGAAATCTTCACACACTGTGTGCCTGGAAAATGAATTTACAGCATGTATTCTTCAAGCAATTGTATTCAGACACTTTCTATAGCTAAGCCTGGAGACTTTTAGGACAGCATGCTCTTTAAGCCATCAGGGTGGTGGTGCTGGATCTGCCCTTGGTGGCTGCGTGGTTGATGCCAGAGCTCCCACCTGCTCTCCTTCACACCACATGAAAAGCTGCTGTGTTTCGTTTATCTTTCTACCTTTCTCCTTCTTCATCTATCCACCTTTATCATCTACTTTAGATCATTTTACTAAGTTGTACCATCAGTGTGGTTACTTTCATCCTCTTTGCCCACTTAGTGGAGTATGAAACACACAACAGTAATAACGAGCCCACCCTGAGTGCAGTTCAAGCTGGGCTTGCTGCATGTCAGGCTCTGCCAGCCTGCAAGGAACAGTCTCAGTCCTTCAACTGCTTGTGAGAATCTGAACCCCAAAAATAAAAGCTTTCCTTTCAAACTCTTTACTGTTAGTATATAAACTCAAGGCTCCACACCTGCAGGCCCAAAGGTCAGCACTGAGCCTGGGAAATTTGTTTCTCTTAACCAGTCCCTCAAGGCACCCACCTCAGCAGGCAAAAATTCCCTACATGGAAGATCTTTCACCTTGTTGAAAGAACAAATGGAAAAACTTTTGGCAAGGTAAATGAGGGTAATGATTTCTGGAAGATGTTAGCTGGGTAAGAACCAATATCAGCATCAAACTCACTGAATTATGTGCAAAAACATGTCTTCATTTATAAAACTCAAAGGGGTCTTCATAACTTACTGTAAACACAAGAGAATAACTATAAAATTAGACACTAGGTGTTAAACAAATGATTATGTTTGTGAAGAAATGCATACAAATTATCCCGGATATGGAGAAGTAGAATTTAATTTATTTTCTGAACAGATGACTATGAATGACAGCAACCAAAATTTAAGCAGTAAAGCCAGCAATGTCACATTAAGAATATTTTGTAGACTTGTCTTCTGTTTCAAAATGGAATTGCTGAACTTATTTATAATGAAAGTAGAAATCAGAGACCTGCTGGTCCCACTGTTAATTGCAGCCTGGAAGTTAGGCAGTGTTCTGAGCTAAATTTTTCTAATGAAGGTGAACCCTTGCAATTAACAGTGTTTAATTCACTTTTTTAGTGAATCTAGCAGAATAAATCTGCTGTTTTGCATAAGGTAGCACATGTGATTGTTCAACATGAGTGCTGCCCTCATATATCTTAGTATACTTAATTCAACTCTTAGTATGGTAAACCCAACTACCAAAAGCATAAAATCAGCTGGATTAAAATCATGAGACTTTTACACATAAAAATCTTGTTCTTTTCCCCCATTTTAATATTTCTGATACTGAGCTCATTTTGTGGAAAATAAAGACCAAACTTCAATGAAATATGAGGTTGTCTTCCAATTAGTGCTTGATGGGAAACAGGTTTTGGTTTGGGCTTTTGGGGTTTTTTTTAGCTTCTGAATGAGGCAGACAAGCTGCAGGCTCCACTTCCCAATCCAGACGTCTTGATGGCTGGGTTACCCACTGCACAGGAATAAATTTGTGCCTCTCTGCTTGCTGTCTCCCTCATTCTTCCTTTCCACTCTTACTTGTTTTTTGCTGTCCCTAATCACATGTTTGTGCAAACTGTTCTTTCTACATGTATTGGGTGTCACAAGATTATTTGGTTTAAGGTCATGAGGCTTCAAGTTCTGCTTTTTTTCCAACTTTTAATGGGCCTCTTAGAATTCCCCCTGTTAAGTTTAACTCTGCTGAGTAAAATAGAAGGGTTCAGTATTGGTCAGACCTCAAATCTCAAGTGAAGCTGGTGATGAAATGCAGCATTAAAAAAACAATTGCTCCAGAGAGGCCCTAGAACTCCAGGGCTTGAAACCCCACTCTGCTCTATGCCAGCAGGGTTTGAGACCTGACTCCTTTCTTCTCCTCCTGATCTGAGCCACTGATGTGAGTGGAATTGTTTTTTGAATTAGGTGAGAGGATGGAGCTGAAGTCCTGTGCTTTCAGCCCCATGTTAACCAACCTGAGAGCTTCACTGGTCCTCATGCTGAACCAGAGCTCAGCACTAAGTCTCACGTGCTAAACTTCTTTATATACTGAAATAAGAAGATGGACAATCATCATGGTAAGACCCCCACGACACTTTTGTTGTTTTGGGTAATACTTGTTAGTTATTAACACATGTAATAGTCTTGTAGGAGGAGTTCGCCAGCACAACTGAATACAGAGGGAATTTTAGCACTCAGGGTCTGTCTGTATCACACAGCAGTTTCTGAGAACATCCCCACGCTTCCTGTGCCTCCACTGGCTCTGGAGTTAGATGTCAGTCTTGTCAGTCCCCTTGGCCCTGCTGCCAGCTGCAGAGCACCTCCTCACCAAAAGGACTGAGCTGCTGCTGTGGCTTCTGCAGCACTGGGCGTGTGGGCCACCCCAGGCTTCCCAAAAAGAACAACTGGGGCCTTGTTTAAAACTCTAGTGGAATTCCAAAGCTCGAGTTGGTGGTTTTAGTCAGGATTTTTTAATTAGTAAAAGAACAATACCTCTCCTTTCTTCTATAAATCCATTTGTACAGCTCTGTTTCTGTTAGTGGGTCTAAGCTGCTCTATGTTACTCATAGGCAGGGTCTGTTAAGGTCTTGAAAGGAAGGGGGATATTTGCAAGACAGTGCCTCCATCTGGGTTTGAAATTACATCTTTCAAACTTACTATAATTTTTCTGATTTTGCCTTTTGATTTTTAGCACTAATACTTCCAAAGTGTGTGAGTAAACTATCCTGCAGCAGGCTATGAAAAGTTGAATTATGGAAATACAGTTATGCATTCTACTCTACTGAAAAGATGCTTCAGGATTTCCATTGGCAAATCTCTTTACATTTAATTTGTCAGTATAAATCATGACACACCTTTTGATGCAGTAGAGTAAATAATTGTATTCTTATAACATTACAGAGGGTGTTAAAAACTACAGCAAACACGACAACAGCCCTTGTGCCCAAACAGTGCTCTGTGAGACCCCGGTGGTGGATGGCCCAGGTCATTAACCCCATTGCTCAGAAAGCAATGATTAGATTTCACTAATGTCTGTTACTGAAGGACTCTGACATTAAATCAAGATTCCTTGCATGTCCTTTGCCAAGTGCCTCTGTTTAGAGTTCAGGACCACACATGGTTTGGTTGTTTGGGGTTTTTTTAAAATTAAGATCACTGTTAATAAAACCCAGTATTTGTCCTTGCTATGATTTATTACCTTGTCTTTCCTTCATTTTGTTCTCTTATCTTGTATATTTGAGTTCCTCACTTCCAATACCTAAAAGATTAGCCCTCAGTGTGAACAGTTCTGTTTACCTTCATAATAGAATTAGTAACTGGATACATCAACAAGATAAACTTGTCTCACAGGAGAAAAAATCCCCCAGTTTCTTAACCATCCAGAGAAGTAATAGCTGGATCCTGCATATATTCTGGATGAGATCTTATCCCAAAATGTTTTTGTACTACCCTGATGCTCCAAGAGCTCACTCAGAGAAACATGCCATCCAGGAAACGACGGGAGAGCAGTGTATTCTTGCCAAGCCTCAAATATTTGCTCTGAGGCAGCCCTTGTCAGCTGCTTGCACAAGCTGCAGAGGGGCCAGGCACCAAAACACTGCCCTTCAGGCCTGGCAACCAGATTAGGGGACCATCATGCATTTTTCAGACACAGCCACAAATACTTATTTTCTTGCTAAGGCAGTGGCTTGAGTGTAAATTCGTTCCAAATTCTTTAAAAGCTCTTTTTTTACCTTTTGCGGTTAGATGATTTTCAAGGAAATAGAAAAAAAAAAAGAGCGGCTTGAAATGTCCCAGAGAAGAGCAAGCACAATAAATGTGGTGGAGTAAGGATTACCACCCCGAGACATACAGCTGCTCCACAACCCCTGTGTGGGAGAGCTGATGCTGGGCAAAAATCTCCCTGAAAGGGAGGAGGAAATGTCTCTCCTACCACAGCATCCATCCTCCTGAGCACCCCAGGAGAAGCCATGAAAGGGCTCCTCATTCATGGCATGTCTGGCATATGTTGAGGTCAGCTCTTGGTAATAATGTCCCAGCTCTGAGCTAAGCAACTTCTGCGTGGGGGTGGTGTTTTTGTAAACATCAGCACAGCAAGCATAAACACAGGTTTCATGGAAATTTGATGATCCTGATAAAATTATTCAGTCCAGAAGATAAACAGCAGCACATTTGGGTTTGTTTAATCTACCATTTTCTTTTCTTTTGGCTATAAAAGAAGGAAAGGAAAGAAACATCCACACAATCTTACAGCTGACTTTGCAGCCTAATAACATATTTTGATCAAAAAGTGTAAAATTTCAGCTAGAGAATGCCACATGATATGCTGAGAGGTAGAGGCAGCTCATGACCGTGCTTTGTCTAAGGGATGAAACCCTCCCCACCATGGTTGCAGCTCCTGGCATCCTGCTCTGCTGCACAAAAGAGGTCTGAACTTGCGGCACTGGAAATCTGAGTGGCCTGCACTGCCACCCCTCCAAAGCACCACACCAGCATTTCTGAACCGTAAGAGTACGTAGTCCGTTATTTGATTTTAAATTTTATGGAAAGCAGTCACTTTTTAAAGAGAAATAGCTTATCTTATTTAAAGAGCAGATTTAGTATTTATTTTGATAGGTAGATTTTTGATGGACAACAGTCTTAGTCACCCATAGATACTGAACCACCAGAGAAGATTTGTAGGAGTGAAGATACTGATGTTGCAATTTAGATTATGCTCCAATGCTGGTAATCACAAAGTAGGTATCAACACTCCTCTGCTATCTTATCTTTGAAGATTTCTTTGCAGCTTCTTTCAATGGGTGTGTGCTGGTGAAGAGCACAGTACCATGTCTCTTAGCAAAAGGAGTTTGTTTTCTGGCAAAACAGTTATTCAATAAAGCATATTTTGAATGTAAAACACTTACATAATAATCAGGTTTCACTTTATTTTGGAATATTAAATTTTTCTTGGACTGAGATAAAGTGATCAGTCTAGATGTAAGAATTTCATCTAACCTGGTATTTAAACAGAGAAAATAACAAGTAACAAATCCAGTTCGGACCTGCAGCTTTGCATAGCCTCTGTCATGAAGCTGTTTTTCAAAGTAGATTTGGCTGAAAGATGGTGGGCCTTTTTTTGGTGGAGAAGGTGAAGTTTTGGGCTATTTCTTTTTGCTGAAAGACTCTCAAGGTGAAATTCTACAGTAATAAGCAAATTAAGTCTAATTTTTCTTCTCCTGTGAAATGTACTGATTGATTCAGCTCTTCTTTTAGTCCCATGACACATGAGGTAAATTAGAGGAGGCAGTAACTCTATTAACAAATAAAAGATATAGGGGATGGTCCCTTTAAGTAAAGGATGGTTTACTACCTTAATAAGAGCCATGGTGTGATGCTTCTGCCCTTGAGCACTCTTTTCCTTCTTTGATGTCTTCTATCTATTTATAAAGCGCTCTGAGATTACAAGGATGAAGCACTCCATATAAAGTACAAGGTCATTGTCTGTCTGTATTAAAAAAAGGCAAGACAATTTATGTTTTAAGAAGAGGGCGAGAGAATTCGGAAAAGAAATCAGCTTGCCATGTTTTGTTATAAGATCCAAGAAAAATTGATAAAGCTGACACATTTTTCCATTACAGCCTGAATTACATGCATAGCTTCAGAAAGATTAATCTGGTTTTCTACTCAGAGCAAAAGAACCTGAAAAAATAGAAACTAAATGTTAACAATAAAAAAAAAAAGCTGAAAGTTGAAATGGATGCAGAATTGTGGGTTCTGGGCTGTAATTACAGTCTAATTCAGGCAAACTGCAATTGTACATAAATAATAAGTTGAAGTAACTCTGCCCTGTGGAGATGAAGTGCTGAAACCAATCTCTGTTTTAAGGGAAGAGATTGCTATGCCAAGAGACTGCTATGCCAAGGTGGAATAAAACACGCTGGAAGAACCATAAAAAATGCTTGGTCTGTGCAGCAGACTTTATTTTATTAAACATGTTGAAAGTGATACACCGACAAATATCTAACATAATGGTTCTTCTGGCTGGTATAAGGGATTTTTAGTTTAAAGGAGCAAATGAAAACACAGAAGATAACTCTAGGATCTGTTCAATGCCATGTGACTGTTTGATGCTGTTTTCAAGGTATGTGAATCCACACACGCAGGTAACCAGGGTGACCACCGAACCACAGCTGAAGTGCAATGAGATTTACTTCATTCCTTCACTAACAATGCTGAGTGGCAGAGACACACAGGGTCACAGGCTGCTGTAGGCTCAGCTCATCCCAGCCCCACAGACACAGGGTCACAGCTCCAACAGGCTCAGTTCATCCCAGCCCCACAGACACACGGGGACACAGCTCCATCAGGCTCAGTTCATCCCAGCCCCACAGACACACGGGGACACAGCTCCGTCAGGCTCAGTTCATCCCAGTCCCACAGACACACAGGGACACTGCTCCATCAGGCTCAGTTCATCCTATCAGTATGTGTGTGTGTGGGCCCCTGCCTCCCCACTGTATCAAAGGGCTTCACGCATGTGCAGTTTATCACAAGGCTGTGCTTTTATGATCTCTGAGGTTTCAATCTCCATCTCCCTCTCTCTCTCTCTCTCCAGCAGGAGGCCCAAGTGTGTCTGTGAGAGTGTGTTATCTCTACACAGGAATTCTAACAGGGAGAGGATGAAGAACACTAGGCATAATAACTGGGGCTTCCCCACTCCAGTATTTTTTGCATTCTCAGCTGCAAGATCACATGAGTGAATTTACTGTCCTCCTTGACATCTGCCCGCTTCAACCCTTTCCTGCCAACACAAGGATTTTTGTTTCGTATCTCTAGACTAGACCTACCACTTTTATGGTGCCCAGGTCCTTTTTGGTTGAGGAAAGCTATGGAGCTTATGAATCCTACAAGAGCTGGCAGGAGTCTTGATTTGGCTGAGTTTATATGGTCAGGCTCTTAACCCCTGCTATGTGTCACTGAGGTTGGCAGGCAGGATGCTCTGCACTGGGTGCAGCAAGTCCTTGGGCAGGGTCTCACTGAAGACCATCCCATGATGCTGGATTCCATCTGCCAGCCCAAGAGGTCCGTGAACCTCATCCTTCTCAGTTCAGTGTATTCACAGGTGGGGCATTTGGGGCAGTCCAGCTTCAAAGGGCTTCAGGCACCTGAACTAAACTGTCCCAATTCAGCAAAGCTGCCAAGCCCATCCTTCACTGCCCTGCTGAATTACAAGTGAGTTCAGCTGTCGTGTTCATTTGTGCACAGAGGCCAACGAGACTGTCACGCTGCCTGCCGTGCGGGGTTAGAAAGAGAAGATTAAAAATGACACTCTTTTTTCTTGTGTCATGCAGCTAAGAGGTTTTCTAGTTTCTTTATTCTCAGCAGTTTGAGAGCTGTTTGAGACTGGCTGTTACGAACAAATCCAGTTAGCTGATTATCTGCTGAAAAAACACCCTAATAAATACCAAAGATTTTAAAAAAACCCAACCCCAACCTCAAGCCCTTGTGTTGTCTTTCTTTGTATTTGAAGTTAGCCATCAACCCTTTGGCTGACATATATATTACATCAAATAGCAGGAACAAGGGAATTATTTGACATGGTGTTAATTTATCCTTGCCTAACTCTGGGCTCCGTGTGAGGACAGCCATTGCTTTGTACATGGCAGATATTTGATGTGGTGTGTGTCCTGCTATTGTGACTCTGTAAAGCTTCTGAGGATTAACAAAGAAAGGATGTAGAAATATACTGCCTGAAATGTCAAACACAAAAGCGAAAGAAAGAGAAATACATAGGAAAAATGGGCACATTAGTACCTAAACCTTTCAGGGAATCAGATAATGTAGGTTCAATTTCTGATTCCACTATCAGTTTTTTATGTGACCTTGGGCAAATCATTTAACTTTCCTCTCACTATTTCTCTTCTGTAAAACTGACACCAGGCTTTGTCAAAGGAAGGGGAAAGGGATAAGCCTTATTTCAGCATGGAGATCATCTCATGTGGACAATGGAAATGTGAATCAATTTCTTTTAAGGAAATAATTTACAATATATGTTCCTTGGGATCTAGTCATACCATATGCAGTGCTTAAATTTTCCATCTTTTGTGCTGTAAATCTCATATCTGAATAAAATAGATTGTACTGAAAACTAACTGCCCACACCTCCCCAAAGACATTCACTCAAATGAAAGAAGTATTTGACCTCTTGAAGCATAAAAAATAAGCATTCTACTCAACTTCTTCCCCCATTAAACTGATAGAGTTTTTCCTAGAAGGATCACCTTTGACAAAAGATTCATTTGTTGTAAATCTTCTGAAACTGTGGCAGAAATTGGATCAGAACAGTCTTACACGTTTCAACAGCAGCTATAAAAATATTGAGAAGATTAAGATCTCTTGTCACCAGCAGATTTTTGCTAGACCTCCCTTGGGCTGACAGCACTTTTAAACATTTCCATGGCCTTGGATTTATATCCTAACTGTGTGCAAGTAAAAAATTACCCTAATTGGTATCAAAAAGTCTTAGTGAATGTGTTATTTTGAAAATCATTTATTTAGCTTCATGCTGAATTGAAATCATACATTCTGCCTTGAAGAACTGCCTCTGTTCCACAGTTTACATACCGTGAATAAATATTTAAATCACTCCTTCCTGTGAGCAAAGCTCAAAGGGAAGAGCTTGGCCACTCTTTACAGAAGACAGGCGAGATGTGGTGCTGTGTGCAGGCTCCTGAGGGCTCACAAAGAGCTGAGCTCCATCCTGGCCCCATCATGCTGTGGCTGGGGTGCCTGGATTGCTCTGTAACCTCCTCTCTGTACATTTCAGAAATACCAGGGATCTGACCTGCAAAACAAAATAACACCTCTAAGCAAAACCAAATTTATGATAAAGAAAACAAAGGCATTTTTGAGCTCTTATAACAGGAATATCTGGAATATCTGTGGGGGAAAAAAGCATAGGATTATATAATTAAAATTATCTAATATTACACATATATAAAGACATTGAACTGAGGTTATTTGCCTATTTCTGCCACTTTCTAACTTTTCTGTGTTTAACTTGGCATCTTTGGTTCTGTCCTTTACTCTTCATGAGTCACATGTAAATTATCTGGGCAGCACATGCTCTCTGAATGAACAGATTTTAAAAACATCATTATTCCTATTTTTATGAGCAAAACCTTCTTCTCAAACATCAGTATGTTCAAAAATCACAGTCATCTGAGTACTCATGGGAAAGGGACTGGAATGGTATGAAATGCAAAAGTTGTGCTTTATCTCACCTTTCATAAAGTCATTCGTTCTATCTACAACTTTTTATTTGTGAGTCTCAGCTCTGTCTAAATACCTACTAATTCGGAGAAAGCACAGTTCCACTGTTTTCCCAATACTAATAAAAGAGATATTTTTATGTGTTCATCACAATAAAAATGTACTCAATTTTTTTTTAAAAACTAATGTTTTGACAGCTCCTTTCTTTACAAGAATTCTTTCTCTTAGAAGTTTCCTTCCAGTGTGTCCCTGAAGTTTTTAGCATTATGCACTGCTGTGGCACAGGAATAAGGCTGAACTGAAGGCCTTTATTCCTGGAAATCGCAGAAGGTATTGTCTCCTTTCTGTCCTGAAACAGTTTTTTTAAATTCCTTTCACATTTAAGGGTCAAGCCCTCAGGAATACTAAAGGTAATATGCATTATGAATTGCACATGGCATGCTGACCTATTTTTCCATACACTCTATTTTTCAGTAGACAAATTCCTTTTTTTCTTTTCTTCATGTAAGGTATGCATCCAGGCAAAGGATACAGCAGCACTCGGTGAGGCAGGCCTGTGTTATTCTGCCAGGTTCTGCCTTGTTAAATTTACACACACCACATCATCTTCTTGACCTCATTTACCTCTCAAGAAGCCAGTGCCTGAAGCAAAGGATATTTAGTTTTAAAGCAGTTGGTTTTGCTTCATATGTTTAAACCTATTGAATGAATGTCTCTCTGTAAAAGGGCTTTTGTCCCTGCAGCAATTGTTTGGTACACAGACAGTACCAGAAGGTAATATACAGTACTGGAACAACAAGCAGGCAACCTTTGACAAAAACATGAAGAAAAAACAGATATGTTAGCTACAAACGTGCCTGTTCTTAACCTTTTATTTCATTTCTCATAAAGGAAAAAAATGTTTTGAAATGATTTAATGTACAAGCATGGCACAGACAAGATGGTTTCCTGAAGGCTCTGAGTCTAAATATAGTGGTGGGTGTTGGCAGAGGTCTGTTGCCCCCTGGCATGCAGATGATCCACTATGGGACTTGCAAATTGCTTGAAGAAGTGCATTGAACCCATTTGTCATAGAGTGTTTGGTTACATGGACAAGGTGCTCAGCAGTGTGTCTACTTGAAAGGGGACCTGTACAAATAAAGAGACAGCTGTGGAGCACTGAAATGCAGGTGAACTGCAAAAGAGACGGCATAATTCAAAATAGCTCAGATGACATACAGCTTATTTTCCTGTCTCAAAATATTACTTTGGTCTCTGCAGCAGACGGAGGGCTAAAGGCTTCTGGATCCATCAGGAGGATTTAATCAGTCCAAGAGGTATATGTATTAAAAAATAGGTAGCGAAAAGGTAGTGTCCACAGACCTGGCTTATTTGTATGGAAACACATGTTGCTGATTGTGTGTGATACTCGCGCTACTCCTCTTCTCAAGGGAGAGACTGACACTGAGACTGAGGTGTGATCCTCCTTCTGGAACTGCTTATTAGATGTGTGTAAAACAATGTAGATTCTTCTTTTTTTCTTTTTCTTTCTTTCTTTCTTTCTTTCTTTCTTTCTTTCTTTCTTTCTTTCTTTCTTTCTTTCTTTCTTTCTTTCTTTTTCTCTAATTTCCCCTCTGTTCCTCTCTCTGCCCCTTTCTTCCCACATGACCACACATTTTGATTTCTTTTGCGTGTCTAAGCCTTTCCCTACACTAATGAAAGACAGGGCATTTAATTATAAAAAAGGAAAAATTAAGTTACATAGAAAAATGAAGTTACACACTCTGCAATGTGAGTAACAGGAGCTGGGGCTAAAGAACCAATGTAACAGTTTGTCCAGTTTAGTGGCCAAATCTGGAACTGAAAGTGTGTGTGACTCTCTCCAGTGAAATTGATTTATACACGTGGTTGGCATTAGTTGTGGAATCAGAATTAAATTGTGTCATGTTTTTGACAAGGTCTTTGAGGGCACAAGAAAAGTCCAGAATTTACTCATATTATTTTTTACTTAACTTTTTTACTTCCTTAAGTATTAATGCTTCTGCACTATTCCTCCACATTAATTATTCTAGTTTATTGCGGTTTCTGGTTCTGGTTCTTGGTATCTGATGCTTAGACACATTTTTTGTGGTTTAAATCTCATGGGTATGCACTGCTTGCCTGTAATCAATAATTGTGAGAACCACTGACTCAAGGCTTTTGCATTCCTACTCAGTCTGTGCATCATTTGATTTTACTTTGAGGGAGTTTAACTCAACAGTCGAGCTGGTGACACACTTCTGTAACAAAATGCACCTTGACAACCTCCAGACCCATCAGACAGCTGTGGGAATAATCTGGAAGCAAGGTTTCTGTGACTAAGAATTTATGGGAAACAGCAGCTTGTGTCACTGAGAGATGAGTGTATGTGTTCAGTGTGCTGCCAAAACCTCAGGGTTGGATTTCACCAAAGGACACTTTGTGGGAATTTTGGGACATCTGATCACTATTGGAAGCATGGCACTTATGCAAACAGCCTGGCTTCGGCCTCAGCCAGCATTCACAAAGTGTTTGCCACCAGGAACTGTGTGCCTCTGGCAGTGCTCCTGTTCCATGCACACAAACACACTTTGCCAAGTCCTGGCAGCACCTGCCTTGCTGGCTGCCACCACCTACACAGAGAGCAGCACAGATAGCCTCCTCTCTGACTTGAGCTGCTGAGTCAGGAGTATGTTTCCCTCTCCTGCCCCCAAACCCATCCATGCTGCTGTGAACTAATGCTGGGACTTGCTTTTTATGGCTGTTGGTGAACAAGAAACTCTTCTGAGAAAGGTGATGGTACAAGTCACTCAACCTTCATCCCTCCATCTGAGGCAGGTGTTTGTCATATGCGCTGTGGTCCCTCAGGAGGGCACACACAACTCACATTCCTCTCAGCCAGTCTCTGGAATGTCCTTCCTCACTTTGGGGGCCTTTCTTTGCTCCCTGCATCTTCTCACACCAAGACACCCTTTTCTTAGAAAGGAGGTAAAGTGAGAAGGTAGGTGCTGAGTGTCCCACTCGTCAGCTTTGGGTTTCTTCTGGTGTGCTGTATTCTCAAACCCCACAAACGCTCTAGCACAAAATACTGGCTATACTCTGGCATTTCTCGACTGCACCCTAACCTAGTGCAGGCTAATTCACAGATCTGAGAAGAACAAACCCCATGCCCTCTAATCTATTTCACTATTTTCATAAAACCAGCGTGTGATTCATGGAATACTGGACACATATTTTCTTTTGCAGCCGCTCATTCTGTGCTCACTTATGGAAGTAATTTCCACCTAAGACTTGCTTCCATGGCAGTGAATTTTCTGGTTTCCCTGTCTGACCCTTTGTTTGTGGTCTCCTAAAACCGACCCATTCTACAAACCAGTTTTACAAGCTGAAACACAAGCTCCCCATGAGCCAGCATCCGCTCTTCCACACTGGAACAACAGAGAAATGGATATATGTTTATTACTGCACTGATGATCTGTCTACAAGATTCTTTTACATTAAGTGCTGCACAATTTAGTCTTTTATTGAAGCTCAGCTTTACTACATTTATTGCATTTCTTCTAAATATTATTTCTGTTAAAGGAAAGAAGAAGTGATGAGATCATCTGTGTAAAAGCATGACACTCTGGGGATGTCATTATTGCCTTGAGGTTAAGAAATAACCACCAAGGGAGCCAAAATGTTTCATATTCCTACAGGTATTTCATCACAGTTTCATTCTGTGGGTCTCACAGTTCCCAAAAATCTCTCCTTTCAGGGATGACCAATTATGAACTTTTTAGTGATATAATGAATTTATTATAGCAATTCAAGACCATTTCCAGAGCTGAAAAGTTTATTGTCCCTTATGTAATTTTTACTTGTTCTATAATAGCTTTTTTCATGTTTTCTTTCCAGATTTTTGACCCAAAGTTGGTTATTTTAATAGATGAGTTCCTTTAAGAAGATATGACATTGTTAATTAAGTAGCAAATTATATTAAAAGGCAAGATTGTTAATAATAAGATAATGATAATGAGAAGATATTATTTATTTATTCTAAAGGCACAAAAGTCTGAATTAAATCTTATTTGATAGTATTAATTAATGATTCTGCTGCTGCTAATATCTAGCCTACAAAGAGATATAATATTATGGAGTGTACAGGAAGTGATTAAATTAAAAGTATAAAATATTTATATCTCCAGGCTGTGAGCTGGTACTGTAGGTTAGAAATAAAACATGAAATGTTGAGGCTGATAATTGTAACCCAGATAATTTTACAGAGAGTTTTGTCCTTTTCCACAGCCTCCATTTTTCAGCATGTTTTTTGATGGTTGCCTCAAGAATATAAACACAAATGTGAAGGTGGACATGAGTCAGTATGAGAGTGGGCTCCTGTCTTTTACAGAAAGACACCTCCCAAACAGGCAAACACACCATCAAGATCTCACAGCCTTGAATTTGTTAGTTTTTTAAGTAAATGGCAGCTAGTGACCAATTCAGTAGTGCAACGATAGAGCAGCGGTGCTCTGGGGGAGATGATCAAACAACACTCATGATGCAGAAGATGTGTGGAGGAGGTTATGGCAATTACACTGACCTCCCCTGTAAAGCACACTGAGATGAAAATGGCTGTGTCACAATTCAAGGAAACATGATTTCTTTCCCAGCACTCTATGAATGCAGCCCCAGAACAGGGGTCAGCTCTGCCCCCAGCACTCTCCCAAGCTGTAGCTGCTTTGTCTGGCATCGACTGAAATGAGGCTGGAAGGAAAAGGATGAGAGGATTATTCTACTCACAGGCATGGAACAGTAAACATTTAAATTACTAGGGCTCTTCAACTTCCTGTCAGAGTCCATTTTTTGGGTACTGGGATGGTCTTTGTGGATACAAGTTATCATGCAAAGAACCAGGTTAATCAAAACTTACAGCACATCAATATTTCAAAGGCACCTATTGCCACTTTCAAATTTAAGGGAGTCCAGATTCTTAAAGATCAAGGTATTAGTGTTTTCCAGAATATAGGTTAAAGATTGAGTCTTATCTTGATTTGTAAAAAAATCTTAAGGATAACATAAGCTTCACAGACATACTTGGCCTCTTTCAGAAGAAGACCTTTTACGAGCTTGCCTTCGAGGTAGTTGTGGTGTGTTTACAAAAGCTAGATGTGGTACATGTGTATGTGCTGAAACCTTCAGTTATGCATTTATAGGCACCAGTAAAGGGTGAGCACTTTGTCACTGACATCAAGAGCAGGCTTTCACAACTTCCTTGGGATTTAGGCTCTCATGCTTTTTGGTCCCTTCCAACTGAGGATCTTCCATGATTCTACTGTTCCATGACTTACCAATGCCTGTGAATGATGCTGAGCCTGTTGCACTGTACCTGTACAAATATGGATGCTTGTACACAGAAAGTATCTGTTTCTTTACAAGCTTTTTCAGTCTTATTTTCAAATTATGTCATATTGCAGAGTGGCTTAGAAAGATAGCCAAAATTCAGTTATTACTGTTTGCACCTCATGGTTTTGTTACTGGGGCAACTGGGGACTTTTGCTATGGAAATGCTGCCTTCAGACTTTGAGATACTGGCAATGCTGCACAGACTTTTTTGATTCTTAAATAATTTTTAAATATTAAACTGGAATTAATGGGTATGCTTTGAGGGAGGGCTGAAATACCTTGATGTAAAAAGCTAGACTAACTACAGCAGCAAATTCACAAAATGGCAGTAAAATGAACTTCCAAACATTTCAACATAAATAAGATTAACTGTCAGAAGGGAGAAAATCTGCATTAGCAATTTTCTGGACCAAGACTTCAAATGCAACTTGATGTCTTGAAACTGATGGCACCTGAAAAACAATGTGGACATTGAAAGAACGTGCAGAGTGCCAGCTAGACCTGCACAGATCTTTCACTATCCTCTTTTTATTTCTTCATTCCCCAGTTTGTTTTGGTCTGATACTAATTTCTTATACACCATTAAGAACCAAATCCCAGACCTCAGCTTCTCTCTGATGTGCTTTGACTGTGTGACAGAACAGGAGCAGCAGCTTCAGAGCATCAAAACTGGAGCCTTAACTTGCTGATATCACTGAAGTCCAGGCAGACCTCCTGCTGTCCTCCTTCAGCTGCTGCTCAAGGTCTGCACAGGGCCGTGTGCCAGTGGTCAGACAGAGCAGAACTACATGTGGTCCTTCTGGATCTTACTTGACTGCCAAAAATCTTTCCCAGGACACTGACTTGGGACCCACAGTGCAGTACTCTGCTAATATCTGCTGTTATTCCAGTTGCTGTCTACAGTGGCTTGTCCTTCTCTTCTGAGGGCATGAAATATTCAATACAGAGGAATGAACAGAGGTGAGGGCTTTCACATTTTTGTCCCATATCCTTTTCTCAAAATGTTCCCACAATAAAGGTGTCTTGACTTTAAATACAGATCTTTTCCTAAGCCACGGTTCGAACTGAGCTCAGGTAAGTCATAGGTATTTGACAGGATAGGAGAAAATAAGGAGTCATCTCATCTCAAATTATTATGACAAGCAATATCATTACTATCCTCTTACCCTTGTTGTCTTCAGTACAGCTGCTTCCATCGCAGATTGTCACCCTTGGAGTTCCTGCAAAAACCGAACTGGGAAAATAGGCACCTTCATATTTGTCACCTGACCTATTTTGTCTTTATTAGGCTGCTTCAAAAGAGATTCTTTCACTCCTGACTCTATGCTGGGGATGCCTGCATTTAATGAGATGAATTCCAGTGTTTCTGGCATTTTTTGCCACTTAATGAAGACACTCCTGATGGAACAGAGACACCAGTACCTGTTTGTCACCCACACTGCCATGAAGCACTGTGAGTGGGCAGGGGGAGGAAGTGATCACTCTCTATGCTATTTCTGGACCAAAAAGGCATGCCTTACTTTGAAAAGTGCAGGGGGAATTTTATCTTCGTAAGGATGAGTAGGGAGGGGGGAAAGTCAGCCAGCACTGGATAAAGAGAGGATTTGTATCTCTGTCAGCATCAGTCTGACATCTCTCACCTTCTATGTTCATCAGAAAACCACACATGCAGAGAAGTCAAAATTGTTGAAAATTTAAAACACAGCATGAAAAGAAACTGAATGGTTATGAGAATTTCTCAGAAACATGGTTTCCAGAATTAAGATGCCTGCCATTACCTATTCTTCTCTATATCTGATGCTGTTCTCTGAAATACCAAATTACACAGTTTCTCACTAGGTTTTCTCTCGTATTTGCTAGTTACTCATCAACAAAATCCTGTTTCTGAGTGTGAGAAACAAGAAAAAAAGGTTTCCTTGAGGCTTTTGTTTTGCAGCTCACAAGCTGGTTCCAGCTGCATGTGAATCATTAAATCCTGGCTGGACACAACCTGTCCATGGCTTTTTGAGGAAGGCTTTGTAATTTTTGGGGATAGGAGAGAGCCTGCCACCTACTTGTAGGCAGGGGTTTTCCTGGGATTTACTCAACCTGCCAAAAGATACTTCTAGGTTTTGTTTTGCCCAGTGTAAAAAGTGCCCTAGAGACTGCAGATAACTGCTGCATTACCTAATTAACATTAAGTGGGGAATTTTTATGGAAGGTCAGGGAAGAATCACTCTCATAGTTTGTTTGCAGGGACAAGACCTTGTTAGTGGTCTTGATTCCCAGCAGGCTCTGACTCTAGGTTGCCACAGGCAAAGGGAATGCTCCTGGCATACTGAAATCAGTATGCTTTAATAAAATTCCAATTTTCAGGGACTTTTTTTATTCCCAAAATTTTTAAATCATCCTTACATTCCAATTTCACCAATGGGCCATTGTGGATCAAGTGAAATTGTCATTCAGTGGAGAATGCCTCCTGAGTTTCAAATGAGGGTTTTAAAAACAAGAACGTGAAATAGAAGCTTGAAAAGATGACATTTTGCAATGACCTTTATCTTCAGAGTCCCAAAAGTTGCAGCCAAAACCTGACTTGACAGAGAAATACATGACTGGCTGATTGATCAATAGTGGGAAGATGCTTTTTCCAAAGTTAATTCATCCAGACAGATTCTTCAGGGAATTCTCACACTGTGAAAGTTTCTGGGAGGTAGATTGGATTGATGAATCTTCAGATGCTAGTCACATTAAAATGATCTATTTTAAATTTGTCCTCTGTCTAGTACTTGCTATAATTGCCTACAGACAGTAAATTGGATGCCATATCTGAGCATTGGTATGGTGCATCTCTGGTGTGCAGATAACGCAGAACAGACAGCACAGAAAACTCAATCTGTGTCTGGCACCCACGTGCTAAGGCTAGAAGCACAGGGCTTAATTTAATAGGAATTGTGACAGTAAATTAGTGAGAGCAGGGATATTGTTCTGTTTCACATGTAGGAATTTCTGGCCTGCTACCAAAGGAAGAATTAATATTCAGGAAGAAGAAATTGAAAAAGGAAGGGGTTGTTATATTTTGTTATTCCTGATTCCCTCAGCATGTAAATGCAAAAGAGGAGAATCCTGCCGCTCGCTCTCAGAGATGCGGAGTTCTGCTCTGACTCTTGCTCCAGGCTGGAGTCACTAACACGAGAAGGCAAGAGGAGCCATCAGGGAGCTCAGGCACTCATCCCCATGCTCAGTGGTGGAGACAGGCAGGAGGAGCTTTCTGAGTCAAAAACTTTCTCAGATCAGATGAACTAGGCCACTAAAAGTGAAATCTAACTGGAACTGTATCTGCTTCTCTTGGTGACGGGAAAACATGAGCTGAAACAAGGCAGGTATTTTCAGTTCTGTGTATAGACCAGCCATAGGTAACCAGTTATGATGAAAGGAACTCGAGCCTCTGAATATCAGAGGCAGACCACCACTAAAAGAAGGTGTTTTGCTCTGGGTCTTAAGCTTCCCTGATGCACCAGAGAGGAATAAAACCTTGCCACATTCAAGTGCAATCCTCAAGGAATGTTGAGATGAGCTTCCTCAAATCGGAAGAGCCACACGAGGTGAGGTGATGGACTTGGTGGGGCACTGGTGGCTGAAAATAAAACCCCTAAAGGTGATGTTAATATAGTGATCAGCTCCCGTGGTACTTGAGTTAGGCTTTCAATGGAAGAGAGCTCCTGGCTGCGTGGTGTTTTAGGACATAGGAGTGCTAATCCTTGTGCTTTGTTCAGGGAATTCAAGTCACTAATAAAGGACTTAAAATATTGGATTAGAAGATGTGTAGAGATTGTTTTTGTAGCGGCACATGTAAGTTTTAAATGGATGTTGTAATTTCAGGTAAATTCCCACTTGCATTTCCCTTATGTCTGAGCATAACCCATGGAGGATAACAGAGCTGGCAAGCTTTATAATTAGTGATTCCAAGCAAACTGGCATCCTCTCCCTCCTCTGGGCAATCCCCTGGGGCTCACTCTCAGAAGTGAATAGCCCACTGGGTATTTTATTTCAGTGTTCCTTTGCAAGCTTTTCCTCAGCGTATAGACTTGGCAGCCTGGAAAGTAGAGGCATTGAGGGGTGGGAAAGACTCAGTGAGTGGAGCACACGAACCAAATTTAAAGCATTAAGTCTTAAATTTTCTTCCTCACAGGCACAGCCACATCAGAGGGCAGGAAGAAGTTACTTCAATCCTGGTATAAGCATTTAATTTCCATGTGCTCTCACAGGGTGAATTTTGTTCCTCAGCAGATGTCCAGAGGGAGATCTGGTTATATAACCATTTCCGTGAGGGTGTAGTGGACAATTGTGAAGCGTTTGGTGTGATATCCAGACAGCAAACTTTGGAAGCAGATGTGCAGTGGAGACAGTTGGCTTTAAAAATTATTGTGTCAACACCTGCAGTCACTTCTGTACTGCTGAATATATATGGCTTAGACCTAATCCTCCCCCTGTTTCGAGCGGTGCCCTAATGAGGAGGCTGATGTGCAGAAACTGTTCACAGCTGTCCCTACCCGCCACATATTCAACAAGCCTTTGTTATAATTTTTGTTTAATTTTTCCTCAGCAAAAGAAGCCAAATTTAGTGACAGTAATGATAATTTTTTTTTTTGGGATTCTAATATTTTTGGACCCTGAGTTTCAAAATGGGTAGAAAAGTAAACATTGTTGGCCATCTGAAGTGATGTACAATATAAATAAAAAAAATATTGTCATGAGACTGAAGGTGAGATTTATCATAATTTGAATTCCTTTGCAGTTCATATATACCACACTCCTGATAAGAAAGGCCTGTTTCCTCTCTGTTTTTACATATCAGTAACATTCAAGGATCAAGTATCTTTCATTCTTCTTGTTCAACTAACCATTAATATGGAATGTGCTACTCAAGGAATTTGAAAGGATTCCCAAACCCACCTGTAGATGTGCTATAATACAGTGCCAAAATCCAATGAACAGTTCCTACGGCAACTGCTATCTGCATCATCTGTCACAAACAATCCATTCAGTGGTGCCTGAATCAGATACTGGTAACAATTATGGCATTTTATATTACAGTAATTTAAAATCATAATACTTTCTCACTAAGGCTAAAATCACACACTAAGTGGACTATTACCAGACTGTTGTTGCGCTGAGGTGCATTTAAAAGATTGTATCTATCTGTAGCAAGGATGCTGACAATTCCTTCTAATAGTGTTTGGCAATTTATAATTGCTATGTTCTGTCTGAAGACCTTCTGTCATGTTCATGTAATCTCTATCAGAGATTTCCAAACAAAATGTTTCATAAAGAGCCATAATTAACTGGAAGAAAGCCAGCTATCTAAAACAAACACTACCATTAGCATCTCTGTCAAGGCCAAAAATAGTCTCTAGAGATGCCACTGTCACAATGAAAAAGCTTTCAAAAAAGTATGAAGATGTATGCTACATGTTAATGGAATGATTCTGCCCAGTCCAAGACCTTGAGACCTTATATTTGTGAAATTTAAGATGGACATGAACCTCTGAAGCGAGTCCAGAGGAAGCCATGAAGATGATCAGAAAGCTGGAGCACCTGTTCAGGAGAAAGGCTGAGGCAGCTGGGGTTGTTCAGTCTGGAGAGGAGAAGGCCCTGGGGAAACTTTAGAAAAGCTTCCAGTAACTAAAGGGGGCTACAAGAGAGCTGGAGAGGGATTTGTACAAGGCCATGTAGTGACAGAACAAGGGGGAATGGCTTCAAACTGAAAGAGGGAAGGTTTAGATTGGATATCAGGAAGAAATTCTTTACTGTGAGAGTGGAAAAGCACTGGCACAGGTTGAGCCATGTGGGTGCCCCATCCCTGGAAGTGTTCAAGGCCAGGCTGGAAGGGGGTTTGAGCAACCTGGTCTAGGGAAAGGTGTTCCTGCCTGTGGCAGGGGGAGTGGAATGAGATGAAACCCAAACTATTGCATGATTTTATGATTTTGTGATATTTAGAATACCATTTTGTGAAGCTAAGATGACTGTGACATCGCTGTTAGCTGTGTAACAGCTGTCTCTGATTTAAGGACCAGGTCACACCACACATCGCCCAAAGTTCAACGGGAACCCAAAATGCCACCTTAGTTCAGGTGAAAGCTCCAGCCTTGGAGGACAGCATGAAGGAAAGAGTTTTCACTCAACTATCATTTGTCATCATTTCTACGTACGTGGGAAGGTGTGGAGTGTGCAAATTCAGTATTCAATATTTGTGTGTGCAAATATTAGGGCACACTGCAGAGCCTATAATCAACCTTACCATATTTTCCTGTAGTCTATCTGAATTATGGGAAAGGGCACGTACCCTAGATAAGCACATAAGTATGTTACTGGTATTAATTCAGGGGAAAGAAACCTTTTAGCAACCAAGAGAATATTTCATAGAAGAAACCCACAGGAAAACAGTACAGATAAATGAGATGGAGGGTGCTATTCAAGATTCCTTCAATTGAATCAAACGTGCTTCATCAGTAACTTTTCTAATCAATAATGATACCAAAAATGTACATAGTTCGTCTTTTATTATAATGGGCCAAATTTCTTCTTCATCAGCAAAAGCCATAAGCAGAAAGTTACGGTTTCCTGGTCCTTTGCCCAGTACTGGCTTGTGAGCTGGTCTGGGCAGCCTTGACACTGCTCGTAAGTGCATCTGCTGGCCAGAGTCTCCACCGGGAAATTCAGAGCTGTGGGTTAGACAAGTGAAGTTTTCTAACCACATTTCCTCTCTGCCCCTCCTTGTGCCCAACAGTGACCCTGCCTTTAGAGGAGATAAGAGGGAGTGGCAAAACCTAGCTTAACCTATTATACACAGAAGTGAAAAAGTCATCTTCACAGGGCTCACTTGTAATCTCCTTAGGGTAAAAGGTTTTCAGTCTTTTTACAGTGTATCTGGTTTGTTAAGGTGCATTAACAATTTTGTAATATAAACAATTAGGACTCGTACTATAACCCAGTCTTGCAAAGAGGTGTTTTCATGACACGTTTTTTCTTTCTAAAAACTTAAAAAATATTTGCTTTATTGAATATAGGGCATTGAAAGTGGAAGGAGCTTTATTTGTAGTGTGTATGGTACTTATTGGAAATTGGAATTAAATATATACTTTCTACTCTGTTAGACTGAATCTGAAATTCCTCCCAAACTCTGTATGTGTGTAGCAGAATTGAAGATACGTTTGAGACACTGATAGAAAATATATTACTTCTCTCCAGTTTTCTGATACACCAAAACAAATCGAGTTTTGTGGTAGATCTGCCTGCAGATATGCAATGTCATTAACATGATACAGAAAGAATTGCATATAGCTAATTGGCTAAAGAGGAAAGGCAGGTGATTATGGGAACACTGTGAAGTGAAACATCCTGTCCTCAGTGAACTAAAAATGTACACTTCTGTGCTGACCTGTAGGCGTGCACATTCCTCCTTGAATGCCAAGAGGAAGCGCTAGCAGCAGTCCAGGGTGGTGCTAGAGGAGGCTGGTTAGAAAGCCTGTTTTTACCATTGTTACCATTACATTACCAGGAAATGCAATCAAGCACCACCCCTTCCCATTTAAAAGGGATGCTGTTCTGAAACGTAAGCATGACAACCATCAGGGGGTAAGATTGCTGGGGGAATGGATCTGTAGATGAGTGGTGCTGATTAGCAGGCCTATAAATAAAGGTTCATTAAAAGTCTGTTTTGTCTCTGTGCTACTGTCAAGCTCTTATATAGAACTGAGAAATGGAGAAAAATCAAAGGGGATTTTAAAATTTGTAAGATCTGTGTTTCATCTATTTCTGTACAGCTTTGAAGATACACTGTTTTGATAACACAGACAATAAAAGCAACACAGCTTTACCTCAGTGAGCTGCTGCAAGGGGAGGGCTATTCACTATATGTTCATTTTCTCTGCATGCAATAATTCATCAGCCTCAGGCTCCTTGTTTTCCCAGTCAACTTTAACCATTTCCTTGCCTTGCTCCCTGCATGCAATAACATTAACCCCCTTCAGTAAAGCTGTTGCTTCCCCTACAGGCACAACTAGAATGTTTATGAATAATCTGTACACTGTGACCCAATCCTCTCCAATTCAAAATAAAAGCATTTCAGAGTAGGCAGACAAGATTCCTTCAGCAGCTTCAAGAGTGTTTGACTGGGTGAATGTGAAAGTGTCAGAGTCCACCAGAGTACACTAACTGCACCTGCCTGATCTCTAAACTCCACATTGCAATCCTATACCATTGTCCTCCTCATATGATGGCAGTAAAGACACAGGAAGATGGCTGATTTTCTGAGATTCATTCCCAGCCATTGATGTGCTTCCTTCTTGGTAGCAAACTAAAAGTGGCTGAAATCACTGTTGGTTCCTATGAGGAGCTCTTAACTTCCAAGTTTCAAATGTTAGAAGAAGTATATTCCATTTACCTCCTGGTTTTATCCTGGATAATAATACTGTCCTTTTTAACCTGTTCTGCTTTGGAAAACACAGACTCAGTGACATTGCCATGTCTAATTCACTGATATCCTGGCACTGGAGCTGCCTTCCAATAAACATAGCATTAGGTCTGCACTAAGCATGGACCCTCTTGCAGAGGTACTGCTAGAATGTTGTCAGATGAAAGGTGAGGGCTCTGTACATTTTCCTTGTGTCAGCAGGGGGAGATGGGCACATGGAGACTGAGAACTGATTAACCTGTTTATCTTAAATCTAATATGCATCTCCCTCTCTCTTTCTCTCTCTTTTCTGAGACCAAGGAAGGTATAAAGTGTAACTCACCTAACTTCTTTAATTTTTAGGAATTTGGGATCTGTCTTCGTAAGGGATCTCTGAGAGGGAACTGCAGGGCAACATCTCTGTCCAAGGAGTACATGGTGTTGCTGAGAAATGTAATGAAATGAGGAGGCATCTGCAGACTGAGCAATATTTTCCACTAGCACAAACAGTGAAACTACTTTGATGTGTATTACTCTGTTCCTGTCCCTCTTCATTACCTTTTTTTGTTTAGGGATCTTCAGGATGACTGTCTTGCAGCTGTTGCTATCTCCTGCCAGAGTGAAAAACCCTACTGTCTCTGAAAACACTTTCCTTTTCCAGCAAGAAACTGTGACGAAATGGGTTGTCTTTCCAACACAAGAAATGTTACAGGATATCTGATGACTTAATTTTTCTTTGCTCTAGAGAGTTTTGCTTAGTCAATGAAAACATTTAGACTGTGACCTTCCTCTGCAGTATATCTTGGTGTTTTGATTTTAGCCTACTGATAAGAATAAAAGGTCTCCATACTTTTATAGGGAGATGGGAAGTAAGAAACAGTTTAAACCCTGCTCTTAGCAATAGAAATCGAAAACAGTGAGAAACTGATTCTTCTTATCTCAACTGAGCCACTTGCATCTGGACTAGTGCAAAATGAAATAATCAGTATCTTATGTCATCTTTTCCCCTAGCTGAAACTGGTGAAGAATGATAAAGCAGCTGTATTCCTGCCCTGAAAGAGGAATTCAGCTCTTCAGATGGCCCTTTATGTACTGTACACCTTGCTCCTAATAGTGCCTGTACCACAGCTTGAAATTCTGGCAGTGACTGAAAACTAGGCATTAATGACCCTTGATAAAAATTGTCACACAGATCCTGTTATTGATATTCAAAGAGCCAAAAACACGTCAGGAACTATTTAATGGCAGTAGCTCTTCAATGATTAGGAGAAAATGTTAAATACACTGCGTAAAAGCTCATCTGGTAGGAAGTCACTCATGAAAGTCTCTTTTCAATAGTAGAATATAATAAAGAGGTAGGACCTAAGTGAAATGTTACTAGAACTATGATCTCTGATCTCTGTCCCCTGTGGCATCATTCATATCATTGTAGTTATTCTAGTGAAATGTGCTTTGTTTCATTTTTCTTTCTTTTCATCTACAAAGGAAAAAAAACCCTAACTAAAATACCAGCCCTGTAATGAGAAATGAAGTGTGCAAGCCCTTGTACTCTGAGATCCAAATGTATCAGACTGCAAAGTGAATTCACCTTCAGAAAACCAATTTAAATTCAAATTAAGGTCATATCTTATGAATTTAATATGCAATAGTAGTATTGTTTTCAATTGAAGTCTACTAATCACTCTGTGAAGAGTGAAAACAGGACTTTCCAAATGAAAGTGGTCATAAAAGAGAGAAAGCTGTTCCACTTTATTTTTTTCTAACAGAAATCAGTTTAGGGCTTAGTTGAATATTTATATGAGCCCTACTTAAGTTTTCTTTTTTCTTCTTTTTTCTTTTTTCTTTTCTTTTCTTTTCTTTTCTTTTCTTTCTTTTCTTTTCTTTTCTTTTCTTTTCTTTTCTTTTCTTTTCTTTTCTTTCTTTTCCTTTCTTTCTTTTCTTGTTTAGACATGATGGGCAATATGCATATGAAGGAATCGCATTCTATGTGCTCTACAATTCACTCATGAGCACTGGATTCCAGGAAATGTAGCACAATAGCAAACAAAGTCCATAAAACTACTGTGTATCTTATAAAACAATAACAAGCAGATACTTTCATATAAAAATATATATCTATATGTGTCTATATGTATATATATCTTTCTATATATGTCTATATATCTTTTTATCTTTTCAGATAAAGTAATTAGCGTTTAATGCATGCACATTTATACTAACAAAAATTTTAATGCATATATATATATATACACACAAAAGTTAATGAGAAACATGATAGTCATAACCCATCAGACAGATACGGCAGATATCAATCTGCATTAGACTTTGCTCCTAGTGCTTTCTTGACTCACCATTAGATCAATTCCTTGCCCAGAAACATTTTGTCTTGTATCAGTGAGCAGGGGAATGGCACGAGGGATCAGCATCAACATAGAGCAGCAGAGGTTTCACCAGCACAGCAGAGAACAGAGGAGCCTCAGGCATGGAACTTTTCAGAACCTGAAATTAGCAGCTGAAGTCTCATTTGGTGATTTTTGGCCTGTAGGAAGGACAGCAGAGTCAGTGATTCCTGTGGGATATCTGCTCTGAGAAGGGCTGAACTTAGCAAGGCTGGTTCCATTGACTGGACCCAGCCTCACGCTGGGAGACAGAATGGCTGTTCTGGGTCAGACCAGCCTCTATCTAAATGAGAAGCTTGACTCCAGTACTGATTTTAAACTTGAGAGGGGGTCAAAGAAGAGCTATAAAGGACAACAGCAGGACTAACATAGCCAGTGGCATGCTTTCTTCCAATCGTTCATATTTGTAGGTGTCCCTAACGAGGCAGATCACAAAGCAGATTGGATCCTCTCTCAGACTTTGATTGTTTGAGGCTATTTTATGAAATCATACCTAAGGATATTGTTTTTTGGAAAAACACAGAAATATTTTTATTTGTAAGGTATATTCTTACATGCAGTTGCAACTGACAGTGTTCCCCCACCCATAAAACAGGCAGAAGCCGATTTCAGATCTGGAAGCTGTGTGAATAGAGATCATTTGCTGAAGAGTGTGACCTAATTAGCCATGCTAGAGGGGGATTTTAGTAGGTGAATGGTATTCATCATGACAGCCCAGAACACAGACCCCCTTCTCCCTTGCGCCCCTCCCACATGACCTCAGGGATGTCTGTGTGACTTTTGATCTCTGAACACCCTGTGTGTCTTCACTTTTTTTTACATAATTTAAATGTTCCACTGTTTATTTTCAATTAAAGTTTTGCCAGTTTTGAGAGTGCTTCTGGCTCAAGGACTATTTTCTCCTTCTTATAAAGCAGGCAGAGCAGCAGTTTTCACTTTGCTGTCTGTGACCTGTATTTTTCTGGGTGCATGTGTTTGCTTGTGCAGTTTGGAGGTCATGGAAAATACGAATGTGAAAAAATTCTATTATGATGTACTTTCTCTTATTCATTGTGTTCCTTTGGTAGCTAGTACCACACTCCAGACAAAAGTTATTTTGGAAATAATGCTTTCACAGAAGTCTGACACAGAATTCTGACACATCTGTGCATTAAGGATAACAATAATCACCTGAGAGAGAATTTATTTTTTTTAAGTGCCCTGAACTGAAGTAAGGCTGGGTCATTTTTTCTGTTTCCATTGTTACGTTCTCAAGCTTCAAATAGACTTAAACAAAACGAACATACAAAAAATCCTTTTCCTCACAGAAGAGCTTTCAAAGTTCTTGAGGAGAGCAAGAAATAATTCATAGAAAGTCCTTGATGCCAACAAAAACCTTTGGGACTTCAGGATGGCTGAAACTCTGATAGCTGAAATGGAAAGACAGAGGTCAAACCCTGAGATCTGCAGAAGCTTGGAAAGCATTTGGTTGCTAGGATGTCACATATTTTTTAATTTACTACATAAAAATACTTTTGAAAGATTTCAGGTAATTTTATATAAAATATTTTCTAAATTTACAAAGCTGTCTTTATTATTTGCCCTGCTTTTGTTGATTTGAAATGATAGTGTCAGCTGCTTTCTGTCCTGCAAGTATAAACTTAAACATTTTAACTATGCTTCTGGCACATAAGAGATTATGTCTGCAAATGCATGTTCATCCATGTTTGTACACATGGGCCATCCCATGAAAATCAATGGGAAATATGTAAATATTATGCAAAGTTTGTCACCTGTTCAAGCTTTCCTCAGAAATTTATTTCCTTTACCTTTTTTTTATACTAAAGGTTAAGGAGCACACCCTGTCAGCAAATTCAGTTCGAATCCAAAATAAATCTCCCAAATCCACTGGAATCATCTGGGATTTACACCAGAGTGCACAGGGAATGGCAGCACCTTGCCACCAGTGCACATGGCAGGAGGAGCCCACGTGCAGGGCTGCAAAGAGCTCAGGGAAAACACAGGAGTGAAGGTGGCAGGTCCTGGGATGGGTCTGTGCCTCCAGCACAGCCCTGGCAGCTGCTCATGATGAGAAAAGGCAGCAGGCTGTGCTCACAGCATCCTCTGCCTAAGGAAAATACGGCAGCAGCAAATTTCCCTGGTAAACTGCATGAAAATAAAACCATCAATAAACTTGAAATACTTTGATGCAAGGTCAGCTTCACATTCTTTCTCCAGTCTGGCTATAAAGTGACATCAGCAATGAACTCAGATTTTATAGCTGCTCATTTGTCATCATGCCTAGAATACTCCTCCTAGGCAGAGTAGTTTATGCAGCACAAACCATATCCCCAAGACGATGGGTGACTACCCATGATGGGTGACTATCTCACAAGTGATTCAGATAACAATGTGAGATTGAGGAAAGGAAAAACAGGACCATATCCTAAGAATTTCTGCCCCATGAAAGAATCCAGCAAATAGGAACAGAGAGAAAAGATTTGCAGTGATCTAATATTCCTATTATGTTGTGATTATCTGCAGAGCTCGAGCTCTGCAGTCTTTCCCTCTTGCTCTTGCTCAAATCTATGTGGGCATTTCTATTATGTCTGTCAGCACAGCGTCTGAATGTCTTCTAAGCAAGAAGAAATAGCAACTCTTTTTTCTCCCATAAACAAAATATGGACTTTATCTCAGCCAGCATGAAGTCTTCTAAAAATGCCAATGTGCCGAGAAGAAGAGCATAGAGATTTATCACGGATGCAACACCTCATTCTCCAGTCTGCTTTCTGCTCGTTTTATGCATTGCTTTGAGTCTCACTGTGACGATGGGAACGAGCTGATGTCTGTGGTATTTATTGGGTATTTATATAAGGAATGGTTCTTTAAGTACAGCAACAAGTGATGTAGCAACTCAAGAAGTGCTTTTGACAGCTGAGTACCCCCTCCCAGAAAAGCATTGTCTGCTTTACTTTTATTGCAAATTCCACTTAAATGTAAGATACTTAGCAATACTGCTTGCAGCACTAGGTCTGTCACGCACAGAAAGACAGACACCGACCAGAAGTGACAAAATAATCACAAGTCATTGTGTAGCAGATCCTTTAGTCACGTTTTATATGATGTAAAACTCTTTAAAAAAATGCTCACAGTAAGTTATGCTGCCTTGAGAGTGCTTTGATTAAAGCTTTACCTCAGTCAGCCCCCGCTCTGCTGCTGGCCAGAGTAACAGGGTAGAGCCCTCTTACCTCCATTCACATTTCAAAATGAATGAAGCTCCAACAATGCTTTGTTTGCATCTTCACTGAATAGAGAGAGAGACAGAGAAGTAATCTGTAAAGGTCCTTATAATTCTAAGAAAATATATTTTATGCTCATACTTCATATTAGTAATTCAAACTGTCATACTGTATACTTTACAAATGAGACAGGAAGGAGCTTGTTCACTTCTTTGTGAGTTTTTCCTTTTTTTCTCAGAACAGTCCTTTGTAATCTTATTTGCATTGAAAATACTTATTGAAAAGCTGAGTGTCATGTCAGGGTTCCCATTCTACTCAGAGGATGTAATTTTGCTTTGTAAATTGGTCTCTCATCTTGAATGAGCAAATAAGCATCCTGGTGGATGTCAATTAGATGAACTTTTGTATCCCAAGTAGAACTGCTGAGAGCAATTTTGATGGACTGAATTTGCATCTGAATATGCTTTCAACTGGATCTAAAACACATTGTAAAACCAGATTGATCTCTCCAGAGTTCCTCCAATGGAAAACATTTCAGTAATGTAATTTTATTTGGAAAGATTCAGAGCAAGACATTTTGATTTCTGTTTAGTTCCTAACACTTTTCTTTTTCTTTTAACTACCCAAATAACATTTCTTAAAAAGTCAATATGAAAGTATTTCAGTTTTTCTAAAAGTAAACATTAAGAAGGGTTCCAGCTTTTTGTGTCTGTGCTTTTGAGACTTATCTTCAAGGAAAAATCTGGAAAACTGATTCCTATCAGAATCAAGTCAAACATTGAAATCCTGAAATTCTTTTGAAAACCAACTTCCATTCTCAGACTTTATCTGTAGAGGGAGAAGCATTGATTGCTTAAAATGTTTCCAGCTGCAATAGTCTAAATCAGGAATTTAAAAATATTTTTGATAGATGCTGCCTTTGGTAATGGCAGCACTGGGTATAATCACTGACAGGAATAGCACTGATTAGTGGTATCAGCCAGAAGCACTTCCAGCTCAGACTGTCTGTCTGTGCTTCAGAGCCAGCTTCCATACCATTATGATTTATGTTGTGATCCCAGAGTTGCTGAGATTTGTACCAGGGTTTCTGGGCACTAGAGTGTGTACTAACCTGGACTTTCACTGTCTCCTTACATCTGAGGCTGATGTTAAGGGAATTCTAAGTAGCTTCAGGGAAACTATTTTTGGGAGGAGCTGTTGATCACCATGGTTCCACAAGCAGGCAGGACTGGTGTGCACTTTAAAAATCTGTTCCTCTGCATCCTAAGCACCCCAGGCTATAGTAAAAGTGCATAATTACTTCATCTTGCCTTTAGACAAATGATATGCCAGTCTTTTGCAGTAAAAATACTTTTTTTCTCAGCTATTGGTGCTATTGATGCTATTTTTTTCTCAGGTTGGTGCTATTGATGTACTGCTGTAATTCCTGCTCATCTGGACTCACAAAAAAGTTCCAACTTTTTTTTTGGAAGCAGCTCTCAGGGAAGATGAAAGGTGCTGCACTGCCTATAAAACCTCTTGTGAATTGTTGATTCTGCTTGGATTTAAAGGACCAGCTTCAGCAGTGGTGGGTATTGCAACACACAGACAGGCAGTGACCGGTGCTCTGTGACAAGAGATCACACCAACTGAAAAAAGGTCACCCAAGACATCACTCTTATGTAATTCCTGCAGTCTAAAATAAAATCCTACATTAGTGTGAGGCATTAACTCCAGCAATCACTAAAGGAAAGATGCCTTAGTGAACATATAGAGAGTCTCCTGTTCTTAAAAGTAACAATGGTAGAATTACCATGCTTCACTGAAACAGAGGGAGAATGAGCAGGTGCCTCTCTCCCTTCAGCAGTCTCCTCTATGTCAAAGTTATTTTTCTAAGGAATTCCCAACATGGCTAACCTTATCCCAGGGACAGACCTGAAGGAAGCCCTGATGAAGATATTTGCCAGCTACTTTTGTTTCGCGTATCAGAATAAACAACACTGAATCAGTCCTTTAAAACTTGCAACCAGAGGTGGAGGAGCCATTCTGTGGGAAGCCTCCTCCTGTGTCAGGCTGCAAAGATCAGCTGAAGGACTGCTCTGCACCCCAGACCCTCCTGAGACTGGCCGTCCTGAGATGGCCCATGGCCCCCACAGAGTCACTTCCCAGCCCCAGTCTCCCTCCTCTGATGGAGTTTTCAAGAGTGTAACACTGCTCCTGAAGAGCTCAGCTGCTTTTGCTGCCTCTCACAGAACCTATGTGCCCTCAGGAGAAATGAAGAGGAAGGAGAAACATTTTTCCTAGGTTTTTGCTTTTCCTTTTAAAGGGAGATATTTCTTCAGTCTCCATCTTTACCATTCTCCTGTGCTCCTTGTGCTGTGAGCTGTCTCTTGGTAGCCAGAAGGAGGCTGAATTTATCAGGTGCTCTGTTCAGCCACCAGGTCTGTATTGTGATGGATGTTGCTGTGGGCAGACGATGTAATGGCAGGGCACCTTTGAAGAGCCTGCAAGGGAGGGAGGAGGGAGAACAGTGTCATCTTGACATCTCAAAAGCCTGTCAGTTTCCAGGAATAAAGACCACCCATATCCTTTCCTCACCCTCCCAGACAAAGCCCTGGCCTGTGCTGCTTTCTGAAGAGGAACCTCACATCCCTCAAAATGGTTACATAAAGACCTGATGCACACAAAAGCAGGCCTGTGTTTATAGTGGCAGCTAGACAAACTCATAAACAATACCTCTCCCAACAGCACAAATTCATACAAAATCTCAGTCTTCAGTGAGCTGGAAGATAAACATGAATCTGAGCTGTTCTTTTAAATAGAAAGTTCTACAGCAAATGATGGCTTTATCTCTTTAAATGCCTGCTCCACAATTTTGGGGGATAATGTTTGAATCCTTATTATAGGTTACTAGAAGCACAAGAAACACTTTGCTACAGCTAAGAAAAGCTTTCAGATGATTATGAGTTTAAAGCTTCATGTTGTATATGCTGCTGGGTTAGCAGCCTCCTAACTGTGCTGGCTTTTTTATAGCTGCAGAAAATGGCATGTTGCACTTCAAAATTTGTTGGGAGAGAATACATATTGCATACAGATGGAGAGATTGGGAATTCTCCCCAGGAGAGCTCTGTGAAATTGAATATGTCAAAAACAACCCTTAAACTTTTCATATGCTCATATAAAGATGCTTGCACACATTCACATTTTGGGACATCACTGTTCTGACTTATGTCCAGTGACAGAGCTTCATCTTGTGGGCCAAGATTGCTTCAGCCATTTCTTTTCCAAAGAGACCTGGCCAAACATCTTCACCTCACTTGTAGTCAGCTAGCCTGCAGAGAGGTCAAAGTTAGGGTTACACAATTTCCAGAGACTGTATAATCAGTGCTAGGTATAGCCAAATATAATCAGATGATTACAGTCGGCAAAATTACCCAGGTCATCTTGCCCCTATGAAAAATGAGAAGAAAGAAATCCTTTCCAGAAGGTCCAAAAGCCTTTGGATCACTTGTCACAAGGTATGGGGGAAACATTATCCTAATGCTGTACTTGAGCTTCTTTTTGTTGCTGACCTGGACCCCTCCTCAGACAAAAAAAAGGGTTACTGGAAAATGTTCATACAGATCTTTGGAAAAATGAACTGGAGATGTGAATCCGTCTCGCTGAAGGCTGCAGGCTTCTCTGGGAAGTGCTGTAGGCAAGTTCAGCCCTCAGTACATGGCATTTTTTTCCTCTCATCAAACAAAATTGCCGAAGTATAGAAGGTTTCCGTTCAAATCACTTTCCTCAGAGGAAGAAAGTGAAGCTAATGAACCAGGTAAAGAAAAACTTCATGTTAGCAATACTGAATCTCTCTCCTATTCAGGAGGAACCCTCTGTTTCAGCCTGACAGATTGAACAGTCATTATTAATCCCATTTCACAGCACTGATTACATTAACATTATTCTTTTGTATTGTGCAATACTATATAACACTGAAACCTTGAGGAGGTAGAAGCTAAACAGGGAGACTAACAAAAAGAATCCATTACTCTACAAGCTAAAAAAATCTGACCTGTGGCAGCTTACACCTGAGCAGGAAAGTTCCACTTGCTAATAAACTATCCAGAGAGAGCAAGAGAGAGAGAACAGGCTGAACCTTCTACAAGATGCTAAGTGGAAGTTTTTCTTGGCTAACATTTTTTCACTCATGAAAACTCTCACTCAATTCCAGTTGAAAGCAGCTGCTTCCCTAGAAGGGGCTGCAGCTTTCCCAGCTTTCCTCTCTTGGCCTCACGTCTGTCAGAATTTGATATACAAACTTTCACTAAAAAAGTGTATGTAAGCCTTTTCTTTTTTAGGTTATGAAAATATTCTTGCAATTATCTTTAAAGATACCACATGTTCTTCTGCCTCAGAAATGTGTTCTCTGTAACACCTTTTTTCAGTATTGTCTTTATGACCACTCAGGGTGCAGCTTTTTTACTTATTTTGATTGTATATATAAATTCCAAAGTATGTTGCTGTTCTCTGTCATTAGGTGGATGTTATGTTATTTGCTTTTAGCATTCAGTTAATGGAAATGGGAACTTGGAGGTACATTCAGACTTGGCAATTTTGCTTATTTTCACAGTTCGTATTATAGACCATTCTTGTTGCAGAACCCATTTGTGAAGCAAGTAACCTTTCAAATTCCAGCTCTATCAAGGGCTAAATACTCCCAGCAAAGTGTCCCAGTCCTACCACAAAGGACCTACATAGCAAGGTCTTTTTCGGTATCAGATTCTCCTTCAAAGAGGTGTCTGGATTCCCACTTGGTTTAGAAAAGTCAATCTCTCTGCACCAAAACCTTCTCTGCAGGATTTCCTATTGACTGCTCCGAGTTCCTGCTGCCGCATGCTGGCTCGTGCTCACTTGCTGAACTCTTCCTTCTCACTTTGTAGGGAACTTCACCACTGTACTCAGGGGAGTGAATTTTGCTTCAAGAGCTGTTTCTCTGTGTCTAAATCCCTTTGCCTGTGTAAACTGCAGCATTCCCCAGCACTCAGGTCTGGATGTCTGCCTGAACTACCTGGCTATGGGAGCCCCCACCTTATTTTGTGATTTTAAGAATAAAGAAATCTAAAAGCAAAGGCAGCCTCTGAATATGCCATACTTTAAAATCAATGAGTCTCTTTGCATTTTGCTTTCTATTTCTTACTCCTTCTCAATCCATCTCTTGGATCTGTACCAGCAGACAAAACCACATGACTTGCACTACAGGATGAAATGACTTTAAATGGCAACGTGGCACTAGTACAGCAATAACATCTCTGCAGCAGACAGTGTGAGATTAATGTCACAATTAGCAAGTGGATGTTTGATATCTTAACCTCAAGGATTCACTGGGGTTGTAAATCTGTAGGGGCTCAGCTGGGTTCTCAGTTGTTACAGATCACAGAAATAACGTAAACAGGCATTTACTGGGGCCTGGTGGAACTAGAAAGTCTGTGTTTGCTTGAACAGTCTTTATAAAAACTATAAATCTTTTTATACTATAAACAAAAATGTATATTTATATAAACATTATTTTATGGGAGAAAATTTAATAAACCTAAATTCAGTAAGCAGAAGTTAAAAGCAAGTGCATATTAAATACTGAAAGGGGAAAACAGCAGCTCCTTCATACTCATGAGGTCAGAGATGGTAACTTTAAGCAAATATTTTGTGTAGAATTCCTCACTGTTCTTGTCAACCTGAAAAAAAAATGAAAAGGAGAAGGCAAAACACCTGTACCTGTGCAGCCCCTGAGCTGGGTGAACAGAGGCACAGCAAGCAGACCTGATTCTGAGAGAGTTTTCTGGGTGCCAGAAAACCGGTTGTCAATTAGGGCCCACAGACCCCACTGTGGCCCTAAATCAAACTGAACCCACCCACCTGGCAGGGTTCAGCCCTCAGTGATGGGGCTACTGCTGCTCTCTGCTGGTGCAGAGCCAGACTTAGGAAAACACTGCTGAACCAAACCAACCCTGGGGAAACCAATGCTGCTGCCTAGAGCTGTGCAAGGAGTGGGCATTGCCCATCAGGAAGGTTCTGAGAAGTTCAGCCTTTATTTCTCTTTCTGTTTTTAACAGATGCTGGTATATCTTCACACCTGACAAGGGGAATATTTGCGATCTATCAAAATACTCTATTTCAACGAAACAAGTTGTTTTTTCTGAACTTTGAAATTTTTCTGTTATAATATGCACAAAAAACCCCCAACTGAACTGTTTGGAAAGGGAGAAAATGGGTATTATTTAGTCTGAAAATGTACCCGTTCTTCAGTCAATTCGTTTTCCTCTGAGTCAGGCCACTTTCACCTTCTTTCTGTAGTTCCTACACTCCGAAGCCCCAAAACTGTTGTACAAGTATTTTCTCTACTTCATCTTGTTTTTCAAAGGGATATTTATTTAGAAATTCAGATTACTTATAGTATGAAAAGCACTGGATGAGAAAGAGCACTGATAAACAAATGCTAGTTTATTTATTGCAAAGAAGAGTTGTAAAGTATGTTATAAAGATCTAGATGTCATTTTACTTTCATGAAAGTTCTACTTGCTGTCTCCATTTACCTAATGGCTTCATTTTTTTCTGATGGAAGTACATCAGAGTAAACAAGACACATTATTCAACAGAGTCATTATTGATCCCATGTAAAATACAAACAAGGAAAGAGACAAGAAAATAAACTTAGACATTTTCTCACACATATACCTAAAAATGCAGCTGGAATTCTCGAAGAGCCAATGTAAAAACTAACTACTAATTACTGTTCTGTTACAAATATAACCTACAGTGAACATCAGTTTTAAGCAGAACTCCTAAACAAGGTTACATTGGCTTTTCAAAAATACCACAATAAGGTATAAAAAAGTTATAAAATCAAAATAATCACGAGGAAAATGTATCTTCTATAGTACATCTTGTTGTTGATGTTACACAGAGAAACCCACTAACATTTAATTCGTGGTGATCTCTGACCACAGCTCAGTGTCATGACATCTATACGGTGGGTGTAGCTCAGAAACCAAATAACTGTCTATATTACTGGGGAAAAAATACACTTAAGAGAGACATTAAGGCTTCCTTTTTGCAAATCTCTTTTTTTAACTGGAATGAACACGATGTCCCCTTAAGCTGCAGCTCTTTACCACAACTTCAATCAACACACACAACACGTAAAAATACCCTCAGATATACTGTGTTCTTTCCCCTCAGAAACTAAATGGAGTATCAGTCTATCTCACACCTCTCTGCACATCTCGCTATCACAAAACCACCCACTGAACAGTCCTGCTAGGTAGCAAATCGTAGCTTAGTATCTTTTGAGTAAGATCTCATGTGAATGCCTCTCATAACTGAATAATTTCATTTTACAGCTCCCTGCTCCTGTGTGGACAAAATTTGCACTCAAGGGTGAACAGAGTAAACAGGTTTGATCAATGTGTGTTCAGCATGTAAATGCCTTTTGATCTTAGGCCTCAGAGGACCTTCATATGTGCTACTTCAGAATTTGTGATTTGTTTTTAATGGGTTGTAGCAAGGATAAGAAGCTTTCACAATGCTCATCCTCAGAGTCTCACCGTCCTGTGATTTATATGCCATTCCTATGCTTTTAAAACATTACAGAAAAGGGCTGTATTTATGGCAGGTTTTCTATGATGTTACAGAAAGTGGTTTCAGAACATGTAATGCATCACATAGGAACGCATTATAAGGAGGGTATATTACCTTTCCTGGGTGTCTTGCTACTTTCACTCACACTAATCAGATTTATACGTCCCAGTGGATGAAAGAATGGACTGCAGAGATTTTAATTCAATCTATTAGGACAAGTGGCTGACTCAGAGTTGAGAAGGAGCATGACCTTTCCACATCAGTTTGCTCTTAGTGCCAATGTAGAAAATATTCTTGTAATCCTTAGTGAGAAAAGTAAACCTTGGGTGTTCCTAGAGTGGCCTTTCTGGCCATTTTGTCCCCAGTACAGCTTGTGTGCACAGAGCAGGTTTCAGACTGTTGGAGACACCGTTCCTTCATAATTCTCAGCTTATGGGATCAATTTATTTTCTAGTTCAGGCAAAAATTGCAGTTAGGGTTAGGTATTGGAATGGTTTCTGTTATTTAGTGCCTTTTCTAGTGCAGACACATTCCTGGGAAAATTTTCAGAAACCTCTGGCTATCTTTTCTCTGGAAGTCAAGTTTCATGTTTCCATCTGGTCTTGAAGATTTCTTTTCCTTGCGGAAAATTCCTGTTTTCAGCAAAAATGTGTGTACATGGAGAGAAAAGCATAAAAAGTCACCATGTACTAAACGCATATGGCAAATATCACAGTCTTCACTCTTCCTGTTCTCCACTACAGCCTGTTCACCATAATCCTCCTCACCCCTCACTTTATGGCCCTTCCAGGGAATTCAGGCCGAATGCAGGTTGCTGCTGGGCTATACAGGGTCAGCCTTCAGTGCTGGGTGTCAGACCAGGCTTGGCACTGCTGACCATGGGTTGGTGTCTGAATCCAGAAACTCAGTGACTCCACATGGTACGTTCAGAAATACTTAATGACCTTAAAGGGTTAGCCAGGCTTGAGAAGAAAGTGATCCTGCTTGCTCTCTGGGGAAACCCAGCCCGAGCAGGTGCAGCTGACCTGGATTTCACCCCATGCAGGAAGAGCTGTCACCCTTGGGCTCTTTCCCTGCCTCCTTCTGCGTCTGTCGGTAGAAACTGGAGGGATAGCGAGGCTGCATCCCTGGGCACGGCTCGGCTGCTGTGCCTGCCTGTTCTGGGGCCGAGGCTGGCAGCAGCAGCCCCTGGAATGGGATTATTTGGGATGGAGGCACCAGGTTTGATCCCTGCAGCACTGCTGCCCACAGCACTGGGTACAGGCACCCATCCCAGCCGAGCTCCCCGTGGTGTCCCTGGGAGATGGAGCTGCTGACTGGGCTGCAGGGGGTCCCGAGCACCCTGACCTGTGCTGCGCCCCTGACTTGTCCCACAGCGCCCTGGGGTGCTGGTGACACTGCCTGCGGCACCTTCTCTTGGAGCATCACAAGCTGAAAGGTCACTCCTCTCACTGGGCACACTTAGGCCTCCCAAACTTCTTCCACATGATCTGGAAACCCAGTCTCAGGAGTCTTACCTGAATCAGCTTTGAGACTGTGGTGTGAAGCCTGTTTGACTTCTCAGGCATTTGCTTGAAGAATACGTTTGAGATATGTTTATTCATGGACTCCTTCCTTAAAGGCTTTGGCTTTTATTATGCCATCGAGGCATCAGGAATTAATGTTGACATCACCATAGTTCAAATTATTAATTTTAAATTAGATTTATTGCTGGAAATGAATCCAGAATCCTTACTACTGGAAATCCATTACTTTCAATACAAACAAGAAATGAATCAAGCTAATTACTACAAATCAGGCAGCAGCAGAAATCCAGGCAATGTAAGATGTATTTTAGCTCTTTGCATCCCACTTCTGTTTGGAGACCTACACACCCTGATGACCCTGCTCATGCAGACAGCTTGCAGGATGCTGTTTTTCAGTGGCCAAGTTCCCCATTCTAATTAGATTAACCAGAACACAGGGAGTCTATGGTGAAAATTAGGTTGAAATGTATTAAAAAAAAAAAAAAAGACAAAAGCATAAAGAAACCCTTCATCAATTATTCTATTTAAAAAGTGAGTGTTATTTCAATACCAAATTTCAAAATTCAGTTGAATATTTTTAGAACTCTGTCATGCTCTAACTTCAGCTGGCAAATAAGTACCACACACACCAAACCCTGCAGTGAGATGGGGAAGAGAATGAGGAAAATGTAAAGTCCGTGGGTTGATATTGGAACAGTTTAATAACTGAGAAAAAGTAAAATATAATAATAATAGCAATAATAGTAACAATAATAATAGTAAAGAAAAGGAAAAAGAGAGAGAGGGATAAAACTTAGGAAAACCAAGGGATGCACAATATAGCTGCTCCCTACCTTCTAACTCATTCCCAGGCTGTCCTGAGCAGTGACCAGCCCTTTACTGGGCATGATGTTCTGTGTTACGGAATATCCCTTTGGCCAGCTCAGATCAGCTGTCCTGGCCATGCACCTTGTGCAGCTGCTCTCTGGCAGAGCATGAGACACTGAAAAGTCCTTGATGTAGGATCAGCACTACTGAGCAACAGCTAAACCATCAATGTGCTATCAGTATCTTACACTTAAATGCAACACTCAGCACTGTGACAGCTACTAGGAAGCAAATTAACTCTATCCCAGCTGAAACCAGGACAAAGTCCCAATCTGTTCAAAACAGTCAAATATTTTCTATGATCAGTCACAATAAATCAACAGCAGTTAAGGGAGAGAAGTTCTGCATTAGCAAGATCTTTGTGTAGAGAAACACACAGGTGCCCTGTTCCAAATTTCCAAGGATGTGCTTTTGCCATGAGAACTGGTGGGTTTGCATCTGCTCTGCAGTGGTAGAAGTTACGGCTGCCACTCCTGTTGAGTAGCAGGATTATTAATTGCATTTTAAGAAAGTCTCATATTTAATTGTAAACCAAAAAATGTTTTGGCTTGCCTTTGTGGGTTATGCAGGAACTGTCAGTTATTATAATTTTTTTTTCTATCCTTAGGGATTAAAAAAATTGCCTCCATCTTACTGTGTATAATTTTTCTCAAACCAGATAGCAGCATTTGTCAATTTTGTGTGTGTGCAGTTTTTATGTACCTGTCCCTCAGCTCTTCTAACAAAGGACTATAATTAAACATTCAGATTTGTGCTGCTCATCATCATACACCATCTAAGTCTGGGGGGTTTGCTTCTGTTGAATAAATTGCATGTCATTTTTAGTTGTTTATGTAACAGGAATTCAAACCAGAACGTAAATTATTTACTGATACTGTTAAATGCTATGATTTTCTTTAGGCCTCAATAAAAGTCAGTTGTCTGTTATATATTATCTTTTTTCATCCCATCCCTAGAAGACACAGCATACTGAGGTGTCCCCGGTTTCCTGAGAAGTGCTGATTGCCTGTTCTAGTGAAAGATGTCGCTGCCCATGGCATGGGGGTTGGAACTCGATGATCTTTAAGGTCTCTTCCAAACCAAAGAATTCTATGGTTCTATGAGACTGATTTAAATAGAAATGTGACTTTGATTCCCGTAGGATTTATCAGCAGCTGGCATCTTTGTAGAACAGGAACAATTTTTTCAACCTTCTTATGATATATGGAAAGTCTGCGTTGGTCTGCAATTCTCAGGCTTCAAAACCCAAGGCTTCAAGTGATCCTAATGGGTGCCTAATTGATATTGTTTCTTACCTAGAGCAGGGGAGTTTATTTCAGTTACCACATCAGGTCAAGAGAGGAAAGTGGACTGAGGCTCTGAGCAAGGGAATGAATGGTTAGAAAAGCCCACAGTCTTTCAGATTTTCTTTGATTATTATGTCTGTGACTGCATCAAAAACAAATTTGACATTCTGGGTGTCTGTGGCACAGGTCAAGTGACAATAAACCTCTTTATCTTGTTTCCTGATGTTCAAGTCTAGAAATTGTTTCTTGATGTAATTTGCAGCATCTTCAAATGTGTTTTGTCCTAGTGGAAAGAAAGGTAAAAGCAAAAGAAGACACATTTCAACTGGTACTTCCTCACAACTGCAAAGAGACAAGAAACAATGTTTTCTGCCTTCTTCTTTTCTTTTGTTTCTATTCAAATTAACTTCGTGAATTAGGTATGAAAATTTTGTATCTAAACTGTTTTTTCCCTGGTAACTTCTGACACAGACTTATATATTCTCTTGCATCAACTGGGAACATCTGGTGGTTTTTTTATTTCCAGAAGACACTACCGTCATATAGAAAAAGAGACAGACTTCCCTTATGGAATGAGTTCTTAAAATAGGGACAAAAATCTTGGATTCAGTTGTGGTGTGTGTGTGAGTGATAAAATACTGACTTGTACTGAAATATTGGCTGAGCCCATCACAGCACCCTTCAGCCATCTAAAATTTCTAGATTGCTCAGCTTCCTCTACCACCAGTGGACAGAAATGAGCATCTCCAGGCAGAGATATGAACCCACCCAAACATAAACATGGCTGAATTCTGACTGAGTCTGTCTCATACCATTCTTTCATGAGAAGATGCTTAGATAAGAGGCTTAGCATTTGAAAGGTTATGTATTGGTGACATGAGTCAAAGTCTCAGTCTTTAATGCATGGCCTACACTAAATAGCTAAATGTGTTTTCTTCTGAACACTCCAAACTTACCATTATACTCAGGAAAGCAGATATTCAGGTGAACTTTCGTTATTTTCTCTTGAAAGAGGTCTTTTTTGTTTAGGAACAGCACAATGGAAGTGGCTGCAAAGCACTGATGGTTGCAGATGCTGTTGAACAGATGAAGGCTTTCGTGCATTCTGTTCTGTTGAGACGCAAAAGGTAAACATGAGACTGACAAATCTCATCCCCATATGTCATTTTTACTGCAATGTCCTTTACTGGAAGGAACCCATACAACATAATAGTCTTTAAATGGTTATCAGAGAATGGGAATAGTTCTGATGTGCCATCAGAGAGTACATTAAAACTTAGAAGCAAAAAGGGCTGCTTGTCTGTTCTGACTCACCACTTCTTTATCTTCCACCAGAACCATGTCATAGGCACTGAGTGCAGCACAGAATATGATGCAAGTAACTCCTTCAAAGCAGTGAATCCACTTTTTTCTCTCTGATCGTTGTCCACCCACATCAAACATCCTTTGCAGAAAAAATAACATATGTACAATGTAAAGCATTGATAAGGATGTAGTCATGATTTAATGCACAGAGTTCAGATGGAGATGAATGACAAATATTCAGCTTTTCCAAATATTGGTCTGTTTCTATCCCAACAGCTCCATGAGTGCTGTGTGTTGTTACTCATGGCTTTGTAGTGGGTATAAAATGAAAATATAAAGGCTTAAATACCTGCAGGTAGAAAAATATTCAGTATTTTCACGTGGGACTCTGTGCTGAGGAAGTGGGGCTCAGGGCAGGCCTAAAACCTGCAGGCAAGGATTTAGTCAGGGCAGAGTTCTGAGGCACGGATAGAAGACCCCCAAATCCAGTGCCATTTACTACTTGCTGGTTTTGCCTGGTGACATATTGATCAATAAGGCACACAACTGGAGGCCAGTCATGGACTGACCCCTGGCTGTGTATGAACAGCTGTTGCCATGTGCTGACTGCCCTGGTGTGATCACTGAGCTCACTACACAGCCTGCATCACACCTTTGGAGGGTGCCTTCCCTGTCCATCTCATTAGCTGCTCTTTCAGCAGCAATTCCCGGAGAGCAGGAATCCCTTCATTTCTGCAGAGGGAATTGTAGGGCTGTCTGTCTCTCCAATAATTTCCTTCCACCTTTGCCAGGAATTGCTACTACCTTTGGGTAGTGTCACATGAAGTTTATGGGCACTCCACGTGGGATCCAAAGGCAGCCGAGCACACCCAGCTGGGACACAGGCAGGGCCCAGCTGAGCCGGAGCTGTCACCACAGCACTGCTGTGCTTGGCCCTAGCTGCCAAAACACCCACTTACACCTGCAGCTCTTCAGTGACCAGGGCTAGGGCTTTCTTGCCACTAGTTTTCTGAAACAAAAGGTGCCAAACTTGAAGGTTTTTCAAGTGCATTAGAAAGCAGGGAAAACATAAAAAATCAAATTTATTCTACCCTTAGGTTTTCTGCTTCCTCTTGTGCATGATGACTTTTCCCTGTGCTGCCTGTTGTTGAACTTAATACTGTAAAACCTAATCCCCTGTTGGATTACCCTTTCCTTCAAGAATGTGAATTAGATCTCTGGGTCTTGCAGAATCCGAAAATTAAACACAACCCAATTCTTATAGCAATGAATATAATGGGATTCAGTAAGAAACAACCATGTCAGTAGTAAACAGAGAAATAATAATTTGTTAGTGAAACATTGTTTTTTGCAGTATCTTAATCCTCTGTTTCCTTCACCATCAGCAGTGAAGCTGATGTTAAAAAAGGTTATTTTTTATAATTTTTCATCCTTCTTAGAAAAAGTGAAACCCTTTCTAATGATCATAATGAACTGTTTCTGCAGATGATGAGTAATCAATTTTTTTTTCTGGTACATTTCATCTTTTTGATTATTGGTGTCTACAAAAGTGAATTATTTTGGAAATCAGGAAGCTGTTGTGGAGCAAGATTTTGATAACAGTAATGGCATTCTTTCAAGCATATCTTCACTGAGTTCAGAAGGTCTACTGAGGAGTGGGGTCAGCATAAATAAAGTATCTTGAATTTTGTCTGTGATTAGTGCCCAAAAGTCACCTACAATTACACGCCTTTCTTGATTTGTGGGGTATAACTACGAAATCAGGGGCATGGCAGGAAAAAAAATTCTAAAAAGCTTCAAAATTTAGCCTTCAGGAAAGTTTTGTTTCAGCATATATAATCATATGAATCAGTATTCACTTCCTGTGAGCTTTTAGAATATGGCCCTTTAAATATTCGTGAGAAGTCAGTTAAAAAGGACAAGACTAAGGCCAGAGGCAATGCTTATGGGCAGTTTTTGTTTCACTTATCTTAGTTTGCTTTGCACTTCTCCGCCCAGCACTTTACATGTGCACATGTAAAACCAAAGTCCCTCCATGGATGGCAGAAAATGAGGTGATCTTATTTTACCAATCTAGTCAAAGTTAGCCTAGAAATCTCTGTATTTTCCCAGAACTGCTCTTGAAAACTTAGCTGCAGATATAGAGTTAGCTATACACTCATTCAGTGGGACACACAGAGGGGCCTGAAGAGTAAAATAAAGCTTGCCTGATTTCAGTCAAACTCTTCCTAGCGCACCAATAGAAACGACAGTAGAAGAGGACCAATGATGATCAGACCTTCTTCGAAAAACATTTAAATATGTTCTGAGCTCTAAGCCAACATTAGCCAAATAAATTGAAGAGCACACAAAAGCTAAATTGCACTAAACCAGCAAAATAACCACTAAGCAAGGAGCAAATAAAAATCGATGTTTTCTGTGCAAGCGCAATTCAGTTCCCTGGAGCAGTACCAGGGTTTAGACTTTTACTGCACAGATACAAAATGTTTTCTGCCTCATTCAGTTCAGCAAAGGGACAAGTGTTTAGTGAATGAGGCATCTGTTCAGGGGCTTTTTGTATCCATGCACGCCTTGTGACCTGAAGCCCTATCAGCACATCAGCCAAAACTCACTGTGAATGTGGAAGGGTTCCTCTCTTTATAGATGTTTCTATGGTACTTATCAAACTTGCTGCAGAGATATCAGCATCCTCCAGCTGTTTTGCATTGCTGTGACAGTGCAAAGTAGCAGTAACTGCCTGGTTAACATGGGCTTATAATTGTTCTGCACCACTCTACCAGCTCAAATCCCTCAGACTACTTTGTAGTGATTTTACCTAATATTACTCAACAACCTGAAACCACCAATGAATTTACTCACAGAACATTACTGTGATTTATAGCAGAGAGGGTAAAATCGGTGGGGTTTGTGTTTGTGGTGGCATGAAGAGCCTTCCTCTTGTTTGCAGACCCTTGGGTAACTAAATTCTCAGTTGTGACACATTTCAGCTAGACCTACACACTAATGCTGATATTCTCATGTCAGGACTGATAGCGCCCACATCAACAAGGATTTGCACTCTGATGGTTTCTTTCTCCACCCTGAATTTATTTCTTGCATGAACTATGATTGTAGCTGAAGGCATTCAAATTTCCAATGTACAAAGCTGTCTGGAAATATGTTAATCAGAGAAAAAGAAGATGATGTCTATGACATTGCAGTGTAGCATTTGTGGGCAACTCTTGAATTTTCATGAGTGACCAGAATATTGATAGATGATAATAATTGATTTGTAAGACATCTGCTTCAGAATCTTATTTTTTATGTGCAATCTCTATTGTGTTAAAGCATCTGTGTGGTAGCAGAGATGGTTTGGGGAATGCTTAATTGGCACATGAGGAGAAAGAAAGAAGCCAAATGAAAAATGTAAGAGTTCTAATCCTCATACTTTTTAAATCTTTCTGTCTCTACAGGCAGTTTTTTGTCTAGACTGCATTCCTCAATATGCGCCCCAGCCTTTAAATTAAGAATTAAATGGATTTCAGTCCACAGAGAAAAGCATTCTAGAACACTGAAAGTATCATAATTCATTCAAATCCATTCTCATGTGCAATTAGATGTTTTTAATTGGTTCACCAAGCATAACAAGATCTTGAGTATCTGAAAGTGTAAAATATTTCAGTCAAATTTCTCAGAGGCATTATTTTCAATTTTTTTTCCTGAACACTTTGGTTTTCATTTTAAATGAGCATGAAGGCATGCTTCATAATGCTGAAATTTCCCATGGGACAGAATTTTTTTTTTTGCCAATTGTAGTGGATTCCAGTGCTAAGAGCAGTTATTTCCAGTCTCATAAGAAGAGTGAAAGGTGGAGAGTGCATGCAAATTGGTAGACATCAAATGTTTTCACATGCTGTTAAGGACATTTAAGTAGGCAAATTTCATAAATGTCACAATTATTCAAATGGCAGGATACAACTAATGCTTTTTAGACATTTACATATGTAAAAATGTCCTTTTAGAACCTGGTATTCTGTGACCTGCTTATAATAGTCCATTTTACGCTCAAAGTTGGAGTACTGATAGTAAAATACCTTGCTTTTTCAGCTGCATAAAAATGTTAAATAAGAGTGGATTCAATGATATCACAAGGGGATTACCTGTGTTGTAGTAGGTCAATACCTTTGGAAGAAAATACTTAAGAAAGATAAACCCCAAGAAGATTGTCAAATATGGCTTTCATACCTGAAGTTTAAATCCTTGAAAGAAAACTGAGTCTCTATAATCCCAGTTGTCTGCACTCGGGAGTGCAGCACATCTTGCTCAGTAGGGACGTAGTCTGGCATTGCCAACCTGTCCAAATCATTGAGGTAACTAGAGAGAGTAAGAAAGAAATGGTGGTTGGTGAACTGAAAAAGTGAAATGTCCATTACATAATCACTCCACACTGAGCCACTTTTAAATATGGACTGTAAATTACACATTTAAATACAATACTGTTGGTTCTTATACAACTGAGTTCCACAATTCAGAGCCTTTCTTTTTTTTTTTTCCTTGCATATAGAAGTGTAATTTATTGGCACATAATAAACATGTTTCTGAGAATTTCAGCCAAGGAAAATCCTTGTTTCTCTCAGGGATGCTTTAAAACCACCTTCTCAGCAAAGAGGTTTTGGCTATTTTCTCTCAGCAAGTGGGAATTGTCACCCCAGGGGAAGGACCACAAGCATCCTTCAGAAGCAGATGCATAAGGAGTCACCTCCTGTGGAGTCACAGTCCAGCCTGTCAGACTGGTTGCAACAGTATTTTCCTTCCTAAGTGAAAGAGAGGGCATAGTATTTTGGAGGAATTCACCTTTAAGGGCTATTTTCCCTGTAGACCTCTCAATTTATAAGAAGGTACATGGTGATTTTAAAAAATGTATTTTTTAGTCAAAACCAAAATCTTCTATGAAGCTGAGGATCCCCTCATTGGTATTCTGATGAGCCCTTGGAAAAATGTGAATTATCTGCTTTTATTTGTGGTATACAGAGATAAAATCGGCATGAAATGAGAACCCAGACCAGATCTCTGGAGTGTGTTTTTGCCAACCCTGTCTCTTCTAGGGGCACACAGCATTCTTTAAATGGCAGGGCAGAGCTTCTGAATCCTACTGGCTGCTGTAGGAATTTGTACAGAGAGGTTATGAATTGGCAAAAGGGTAAGAGGTGATGCCTGGGTAACTTCCTACCTTTTAACTACTAGTATTCAAATAGAGAACAAAGCCAAAAGCAAGAAACCCCACCAACAGCTGAAGCATTTTCAGTGTCCCAGTTGGCACCTTCCTGTCTGTAGCCTTGTGTCTCTGACAAACAAGACTCTGTGTCTCTAATGGCTATTAGGCTCCATGCCTTCTTTTTTCCTCTCTACACCAACTCTGCTCAGCAGGTAGTTCTGCTGTTCAGTTTAACCAGAATCTTCTAAAAGAAACCTCACAGCTCATCAGCCTTGTCTGCAATATTTAACAGAGCTGAAGGTAAAAAAAAATAAAAATTAAAAATAGAAGAATAAAATGAAATAAAACAAAATTTTTAAAAGCTAGAAACTTTCGTTTGGCTGTTTCCAAGTAATGATTGGAAATGGGATTTTCTTATTTTAAGTTGAATAAACTATATCCAGTCTGCAAGGGGTGTTGAACCTGATCTGAGTAATTCAATGTTTTCCCATTATTTGAGGCCAGGAAACAATCTGTTGGGGAAAGAAAAAAACAAAAAGGCAATATAGCTCTGTTTCTCTGAGTAGGGCCTGAGGCAAACTCATCTCAGCTCACCTTTGTGGAAGGCAGAAACAAAAGACATTTTGTTATTTATAAAGCATGTAAGCACTAAAATAAACACTTGAATATAAAATGAAGTTCTGATAGTTCTCAGCCACAAATGCCTAAATTGAATTCAACACAGCCAATTGTAATTGCGTGAAAAAGTAGCCAAGTTCATTATCCAGTTAATGGAGCAAGAGGCAATTTCAGGCTCTTCCTAGAGCCACAGGCAGCTCCAAGGGGAGACTGCAGATCCTGTCTTCCCTGGCAAAGGAGGGAATGGAAACTGATAGGTCAGAACATGCTGATGCTTCCTTGGCTTGAATGAGGTGACCCTGAGAGGCAAATGACTGAGCAAGAAAGATGCACCATGTACTACTGGTAGCTGTACAATGACATTTAAAGTCACAGTTTATAGTCCCAATCTTGCCCCCTCGATACCCATCAATCCATTTTAAAACAGAATTAGTTCCAGGTGAGTCTAAGAGAGAAATTCCAGCCAAATTTGACAAACAGGATTTTTCTATCATTCAGAAGATGTCAATTTTTTTTTTTCAATTAAAATACACAAAGGAAAGGCAGTGATCAAACTTCATTAGCATGAATTAATAAAGTAAAATCTCAGAGAAGATAACCTCAGAAAGTCAGAGTTCACACAGTATCAATCAATATTCTTTGCAGGAGCTAATTCACAGGAGCTGAGAAACAGGGTTTGGGGTTTTAAAGAAATTGAACTGCAGCATTAGATGGTTGATTGACTGTAGCTGACTTTGAACTGATCATTAGAAGCCCAGCGGCAAGCGAAAATATTAAGTTGATTTTAATGGTTCAGAGCCAAAGGCTAGAATTTTAGAAGCATCAGGTACAAAAAGATGAAGACAGATCAGCAGAGTTTTCAAGAAATTAGCAGAAATGTTCAAGCAGATGAAAAACTTATTGTAGCTGTTTTTATTGTAACTCTAGCAATAAATAATAATTACAGACACAATCTGCATTAACCTCCTTAAATGTTAAACCCTATTTCAAGTTAAAATAGAACACAGACAATAACATTGAGATGGAATTAATTTAGATTCTTCTATCTTCTTTTTTAGGCAACAAAACCTAGTTTGACAGACATAGTGTACACAACAGAGTGTTAGCTGGTAAACAGGCATTTTTTTAAATTTTATTTTTTTTAATTTAAGAGGTGGTTTTCCTTTTAATTATTATGACTAGTTTGTTATGGGCTGTTAGTGATGGGAATGGCAGTGGCATGTGTCAGAAGTGGTATGTTAGAAAAAACTTGCTCTGTACTATTCCCGCAGAAATCCAGTGCTGCTATAAAGTACTGTCAAATTAGGCACAAATCAACACAGGCAACATTTTCTTTGTTTAGGAATCTTACAAAAGGTCTTCATTCTTGCTTGGAAAATATAAAGAGATTTATCTGCCTATTCCCCTCACTATCTACAATTAGTGAACTACGGAGGCCTTCAGATTGTCCCCTGGAGTCCAGATTCCAGCCATGCCTTTCTTTCCCTGCCTTGTAGGAGGGACACCCAACACCTTGGGAGACTTCACTCCGCCGGTGCCCTCCGCCTGTAGGAGGAGCTGTGGGAGTGGGGAAACCTCCACCTCCAGGTGTCAGAAGATGGACCTCAGCTGGAAGGAACCTCTGCCCCAGGTCTGGAGTCAGACTTGAGCACTCTCGGAAGACTCTGACCCAGTGACACTCCTCCTTCATGGCTGTGTATGAGCTGAGTGAGAAGGCAGCTGAGCAGGACTGGAAACTGCAAGAGCAGCTGCAGAAGCAGCCAAGCCAGGGACTCCTGAAAAGTCTGAACTCACTGACTACATCTGGGGTAAGAGATGTGCCCTAGCTGGACAGTGACCCTGTATGGGGTAGGGGCTGAGCAGCCCTAGCCAGCCCTCTGCCCTCTGTTTGGCACCTTCCCAGCACTCAGAAAGGGACCTGGGGCTGGGGCACCTGCAGCACCGCTGGCTCAGCTGGGTGCTAGGATGGCAATAGCCCAGGGAACACCTGTCCATGCAGCCGGGTTAGTTTAGAGTTTCCTCCAGACTTATCTTTAGTATCTTGCAACGTATGCAAAGTATCACTCTAGGTAAAACCTAAACTGTTTCAAGTCACCTTTCCCTCTATTTGTCAACCTTAGAAATACCCAGAGGGAGAACATACTTTTTTTTCGAACTGTTCAAACAAACTCACAGAAACAAATTGTTTCTGAAACCTTGTTTTCATTTGTTTCCTCCAGTTAAACATTTCTGAGCTATTATAAACTTTAGCAACCCCCTCATTTTTTCAGGCTGATGAGCACTGATTGTCACAGGCCGTGCTGCACGAGGGACAGTTGTTGCTGCAGCAATAGCCAGCTGTTCAGCAGCTGGTGTCACCTACTAGGCGGCCGAGTCGCTGAGCTGGTACTCTGCTGCCCTGGCGAAGCATGCCTGGGTCCCGCTGTCACACCACAGTTGTTTGATGAGCTCAACCAGTTCAGGAGACATGCTGCCATCCTCCAGAGTTGTTGCCATGGCACACAGCTTCCTTTCATCTTCCTAAAAAGAAATTTCAGTAAATATTATGCAAGCAGGCTGTGCCCCTTCACCTCCTTGAAGATGTGCTTGGCTTATTCTGAGTTGCAGGGGCAAAATTTCTCATTTTCACCGTTTTTTCCAGGTGGCTGTGGTCACCTGTGTATGTAAACATCCTTTTACAAGCTCACTTGCCTTTAGGTAGTGCCAAGGTTAGGCTTAAATTGTGATGGAGTTTTCATCTTTTTATTGTTTTGTTTCATTCATATGAGGGCTCAGTTTCACCTTGCCATAAGCGTTCACAAATAGTCCAGCCTCGAAGGAAGGCTTTTATATTAAGAGAGAGTAATAGGGTATCAAGACTTAAATTAAAAAGGACATTTAAATTTAAAACTTATTATAACTATATCAATGCAGAAATATAAATCTAAATGTACTTTTGAATATATTTGTAAGAAAAAATTTCTAGCTTTAGGCCACAGTGAGAAATGTGACAAAGTGAATATAACTAGTGAATGCATTTCCTATGTAGGGAAGAAGAAACCTGTAAGAGAATAAAATCCCAAACACTGAAAATGTATTATTCTGTAATTTCTTCCTTTTGTAGTGAAATAAAAAAAGATTTTAAATAATATATTTCATTAAAAACATTTCTTTTCATAGTTAACAGCTTAGGAATTTACTGTAAATAAAGAGCATGATTGAAAGAATCATTTGATACACTGCCGCAACAAGGGATAATTATAAAATATAATTCCTTCCTAGTTGTAGAAGTAGACAACTCAAGTGACTTGCAGTCAATAGTTGCAAAAGTATAAATGGATTCTGACAGACACTGTTTTGGCAGGCAGTATGTTTTATTCAAAACCAGGAAACATCCTCACAAAAATCTTTAACAAATTTATTTTAGGAATGTGCTATATGTCTCAAGAGGAATTGCAGTTTATGGAAACTTTATAAAAGTCAGAGACAGATCAAAAATGAAACACTGCATTTTTTCTGAAAGAGCAATTGAGTAGGCATGGAGGAAAAAAAAAGGAAAAAATGAGTAGGCATGGAGAAAAAAAAAAAACAACAGGGGAAATAACCACTAGAAAACTGCCTGCACTGGAATGAGGGAGGAGGACAGCAGGATAATTGCCCTTCTACATGAAACAGCATCAGCTCCATTTACACCCCCATCCCCTCCTGCAGTGCTGGGATCAGCAGAAGCAAGTCACGTCCTCTCCTGTGAGCCCCACATTTGAATCCAGGGTGCACACTTGCTCAGCTCCAAGATAAGATTTGGAACGTTCTCTGCTCCAAGATATGACATATCATGGACTGATTGCAGCTATCCACCTACTAGGCTGGTTGAATGGCCTACAATGAGAAGTCCTGAGCTCAGAGTCTCCAGGTGTAGAGGGTAAATGTTCATTGATTATTATGCGAATGGTGGCAATTGTGGATCTTGGTGCTCACATAATAAAGGAAGATAGCAGCAGATCGAACTTGTCACAAACATGATTTGTACAATGTTTTGTTTCTCTCTGGCATTTACAAAGACTACAGATGATTTTCATACTAAAAATAGATTGGAATGATACTTTAGAAAGAAAAATTACCTCCCTCCCCAGAACACTGATGTTCTTTAAATTAAGTGCCAAGGCCCTTTCAGTACCAGTAAGATGTATTTTCAGGCAGACCTGCAACATGGATAAGCACAATGCTTTTGGGACCAAGACACTCCCAGTCCTTGAACTAGATGACTTTAAGCAGCTAAATCTGGACAAAAACACACAGCAAAAACAAAGTCCAGCTGAAATCAAAGCTTATATCAAAATAACCCAAGCTTATCAATGGCTTCTGATTTTATGGGAAATGTAAGCTAAGTTTTTGAAGGTTATTGGAAGAAAGGGCAGTGTTTAGTGGCAATTCAAATGAATGTTATCAAAATTTCTATTTTCTCTAAAAATCACATCCAGGTTGCTCTTTTGTGGTTCTTGGGGAAGACAGGCACTGCAAATATTATTTACAGCTGTATTCATTCAACTGTGTTCCTAGAGGCCCATTCTGCAACAACAGCAAGAGTGAGCTGACTGTGCTATAAATGATAAACTTTCAAAAGCTGTATTTTCTGCATTTGGTTATATATAATGCTAAGAAATGGACTGGGCTATTTAACAAGTTCTCCAGGCTGTGAAGTCCCTTGGAAAAAGTGTCTGTGAAGCTGGCATTGAGTGAGCCTGCCTAGATATCTCAGAAAATTTGGCAGGGCTGAGAAAACAGTCTGAAATAATGGGGCACAGGGAGAACATATCTCAATTACAGGTGGCAGAGACTGCACCACACAGTGGATATCATGGGCTGAAGCAGGCAGGACCCATGGCCAGTGCTGCAAGGTCCAGCTGTAGCCATGGCTCGGGCCATGCAGGCTGGTTGATGGCTCCTTGCACAGTACAGCACGTTCACATTGGCCTGTTTTCTGTGTGCTGCTTTTGGGCCTTGCTACGTTTGTTTGAATGACTTGCATTCATGGAAAATATTTAATTTCTATTTTGTCAAATGCCTGTATGAGCTTTAGTAACCTCTGAAGATTTTTGTTTATCATTTTTTAGGTCAAAGTACCACATGTCACTATAACGAAATGTAGACTTCTGGAACAAGTAAAGCTCTTTCAGATAAGCAGATGTTATTCCCTCCAAGATAAACCTCTAGGGATTAGGCAGAATTTGCCAAAACTGGAATCAACTGATATTCTGACAGGCATTTGAGAAATTCTCAGCAAGATCTGAATTACAGGCTAACAGACTAAATCACTGCACGAACAAGAAAAGTTTTTCCTTTCTGTCCTGGAAAATTCAGTGTAATTGACAGAAGACAACGGGTCTTCTTCCCATGGCTTTGCCTCCACGTGCCTGTGCAGAGGATTGTTGACTGTGTCAGGAATGTTGGACTCCACTTCCCTGAGGTGCCAGTGTGCCAGCACTGCATCCACACGACAGGGAGGTCTCTGCTGCGGGAGCAACGCCAGACTGAAATGCTCCCAACATGCCTCCATGACCTTTCCTTACATGGCTGAACCCCAAAGGGTGGTCATAAAAGGGAAATATTTTTTACATTTCCCAATAGCAATAAATAAGTGACAAAGTAGCTAAGAAAATGTTCTGGTTTTTATCTTTCCTTTTTTTTTTTTTTTTGTGTCTTTGGCAAGTTGAATATTTCTTTTGCAACAATCAAAATGGGATTTTATGCAAAGGTTAGACCTCAGGCATCAGTTTCGAGAAAATAAAAATAAGTAAGGACATCTTGTCACATGTGACTCAAATGGTGCTTCCACTGTCATAAAGAAACTACTGGATCCTCTTTGTTCTGCTAGTCCCTACAATTATATTAAAAAAAACATGTGTTCCAATGCCTATTTCAAGAGAAAGGGTGTCATACTCACAATTCTAGCAGGGTTTTCGTAACTGATTCCTAACTTAGTCATTGCTTTCACAATAGCAAGGATAGACTGCACTGCGTTACTGTAAACGACAGCTCTGAACTCCATGCGCTCCTGGTAGGTGAAACCATCTTTATGGATGATCCTGGTGAAAAAAAAAGAAAAAAAAAGGTTTATGGAATACAACTGAAAAAAGAAAAAAAAAAAAGAAAGTAATGAAAAGTTGGATCAGGTGCTTCTGTGGTCAGTGTGAGAAAATCTGGCCCTTGGAAAAGCATTTATCAATGGCTGATCTGCCTGTTCTGCTAGAACAGGGAAACAGCAGTTCCTGCCTATGTGAGGTTAAGACTCTGCACCCAGTCTGAGTGAACAGATGCTGTTTTTCCCCCTTGTGGGTTAACTTAAGATAAGGTATGATTCTGGAAGGGGGTCCAGGCCCATCCCTGGAGATATAGGGCAAGATGCATTTCTGTATGTAGATCCCAAACCTTTTATTGTTGGAAACTACAATTTTAGTCATGAGCTGTCACATTGCTTGTTCAGTCATTCCCATTTTTTATCTAGAATCTTACCTAGATAGAAAAATTATTGCAAAAAATGTCTCAACACTGGGAGGCACTTATCAAGAAAACAAGAAAAAAAATCTTTAATATTTTTTTGTACATCAGCTACAGGTTCTAGTTATAGCAAGGTCTTACTCTTCTTATCTCCAGGCTTTGGAGACATACATTTTACTCCAGAGGGTAAAGAGCCTTAGTAATCAATTTCAGTAATCTGACAGAGGGATTAGAATTTCATAATCCTCCTTGACTGGAGAATGGCATGTGCTAAAAGTTCTCCAAATCAGTGTGCAGATTATATCTCTTTCCCTGAGTTGTGAAAAAGGATGAAATCTTCACCCACTTTGGCCTGGTGTGCTCTCAATGAACAGACACCAAACTGCTTTGGCTGCTGCTGGAACCAAGGCTCTATTCTTCCTCACCTCAGCTGGACAGAGATGAAGGCCAGGTTATTAAATACAGAATTTCTGGGCTTTGGGGTTTGATGTTTTACCCCATCTTGCCTGAGATACACTCTAGACAGAGCTACCCAAGCAGCCAACTCAGCCCCGTCAGAAAATAATTCAGTCACATACACACACATACACAAAACCCAGATAACAGCCGATGTGTCTTAACACCTCTCTGACTTATGGATGTCAGAAAACTCAAAAGTTGCATTTCTGTGCCTGTAGGAACAGCATCTGTACGGAAAAAAGGCTCTCTAAAATGTTTTCCCAATTAGTTCTAGATCAGGCAAATCTATGAACTCTCTTTTGAAGCTTTTGAATGCTGTTTTCATCATGAATTCAAATGAATTCTGCAAGATTCAAAGGAATCCCATTGAACTTGGGAGAAATAAGAAAGAGGAGCTCGTGTAGCAGAGACCTCCCCATTCCATGGATGCAATCTTCTGGGGCTTTTATTCACAAAAGGAGGGCTTCTCGTCAGAGAGGTGGCTTTGATTCAGTCTCAACAGGCATGATGAGGTACCAAATATTTTGCTTCCTGCTTTTCATTCACTGAAATATTTGTAGAAGCTTCACACTGTGAACTAAGAGCACAGCACAGAGATACCCAACTCAAAAAAGGTAGATCACACTTTGGAAATTATGTAGTTAGAAGCACAGAATTCCAGGGATTTTTTTTCTTTTTTAGTAACTCTCATAACCATCTTCATCTTTTTAGGGCCTTGCAACATATCTATATTTTGAGTATCAGAAGATATTTTGTAAAGCTTAGCAGATGGATATAACTTTGATTAAGGCTGGAAAAAAAGAGATTTATTAATTAGAAAGTTATGTTTTTAGGAGTAAAATTACTATGATTTTGGTGGAAACAGTATTTTCAGCAAAATTATTTATTTTGTAAGCCATCATCAGTGTTCTTTAGAAAATGCTATGCTTCACTGAAAAAAATTAACTAATATTGGGGGTTTTAACTGAAAAAAATCTGTTAAAAAAAAAGTCCTTGGTTGTGACAGAAAGATGACATTTTATATGAACAAATACAATTTTTTGAACAGTTTTCCTGTAAAATAATTTGTGTTTTTGATCAATTTGACAGCTCATAAATGCACAGGTCTTTAAATATAACTCTCAGCTTTGCAGTGTTCTGCCCTTCCTCCACGCAGTTAAAGCTTATCAGCCTTTTTAAAGTGCTCAGTTCAGAGGAACATCTTTAATCTGCTCCTGCTTGGGGAGCTTTGAGCACAGTACACCTCACTGGTTTGCTGAATAGGGAGGTCTCCTGAATGGAACTCAAATCAGAAATAAATTTATCTACTATTTAACTGGGAAAAAAATGGTTAGCAAAGTATTTGATGCGTGGTTCTGAATCTGCTTTATTATGAAATGAGCTGCTTAAATAGTAGAAATTTGTTCTTATGACATAATATCTTTTACATAACTATTTAAAATAAATTGGTGAGGATAACAAATATGTAGGGGGAACCTAAATTCAGAATAGTATTATTGATATTGTAAACAGGTTGCTTGATTTTTACACAGGAAGAGACTGGTGCTTACCAAGTGGGACCAAATCTAAACTGCTGCAATCCCTGTGTAATTTTTTTCTGTATTTGGACAGGTTTAGGAATCACACCCAGACCTCTCTATGAAAATAAGACTAGACACAACAGCAATATTTTATCAGGTTGTGTAGCAAAGGAGGACTTTTGCTACCAGTGTAAGTATGGCCCCTTGAGTTTAGGTGGATTATTAATTTAAACCAGATAAATAATCAGCATTTTGGCTACCCTTAAAAGAAAAACACAAATGAATTTAGTTGTAACCTGTTTTACTATATATGAAAATATTGTCAAGCTAAATTGTAAATCAGCACACACACGTAGAGAGATTTGACCTTAGTCTGAAGCCAGGGGAAGTGAAGCTCCTGACTTCCATCTGTGATGCACCTTGTGCACTTCGAACAAACAGCTACAAGTATTCTTGCTGTAGATTTATGATGCACACACAGTACCTCTGTAACCAGAGAGTCAGTGCAAATTCAAACAGGGTTTTCTGCATTTGAGCTTGTACAGCCTGGGGCTTTTTCCCCAGAGTGATTATCGTATGAAAACTTTTTGTGTTGATAATTTTCTTGCTAAAATCAGTTCTTACATCTGTCCCTACCCGTGGAGTCGTGGGTAGCAGCTGCTCACTGTGCAGGCTGGGGGCTAAATATGTTCTCCCCTGGCCTGTAGGACACTTTTTTAAACTCAGCAGGAGCTCTGGAGACCAAGAATGATCTATAGAGGCCAATTTGGGGGAAAAAAAGCCAGTGAAAGAACAAAAAACCCCACAAAATAACCCCACCCCCAAAAATTACCCCAGGAAGAAAACTCTTTCTCTTCTCTTGTACAGTGTGAATATTTTGATATATTCTCTTGAAATACAGTGAAATCAAATGAAATTAGTAAGCACCAAAATAAAATTGAACAAAGAGAGATGATTCACATGAAGCATAATTAAACTGTGGAACCACTTGCTGTAGGATGCTGTGGATGTTGTTAATTTATTGGTTCAACAAAAGATTCAGGAGTAGGCATGAAGTAACTGAGGGCTACTACAGAGATAGAGTGGTGCTGTCTCTGGTTCAGGATGGTTCCCAAGCCACAGATCATCAGATACTGCCAGGGTATCCAGCACAGGGGTGCTGGCTTGGCTGATCTGATGATCTTCTGCAAACATCCTCCATTGGTGTCTGCTGGAGACAGGGTCTGCCAGGTGGATCTGCCATCACTGGCTGTCCCATACAGTCATATTCTCACCACAGTAACACTCCCACCAAAGCCAAGGAAGCAGATTCCCTGGTCTCCATGCGTAGGCCCCATGCATGATTTGGTCAGCCAGATTTGACTACCAACCCACCTGTGTGCCTCAGTCACTTTGTGTTTTTCTTTATTGTGTGGCTGAATGGGAACTTGCTTTGAATGATGTTTCTTTGCATTTTATTCAAAAAAGTATAAACATTGTAATAAGGCATTAGCTAGACAGTGCATACTACAAATACCAAATTCAACAACTGATATGCATATTCAGATACTTACTTCATTTGCTTTACAATAGTGCTCTTTCCTGACTCTCCAGCACCTGCAGAAGGGGAATGTTGAGAAGATATGATTGACAGATGAATAAGAAGCAAGTATTAAAAATAACTCTCTAGAACACAGAATTTTCTATGTAGAAAGAGAAGTACAGATGTCTTAGTTTCTTGTTCTACTAAGTATAAACCATCCCTAATGTCCATTTGGATTTAAAAAGAACAAAATCTTGGTAAACGTATTAGTACTGGAAAGGAAAGGGACACTTGAAAAGAAGTGAATATTCAGTCAATTAAGAGAAAATTACAGAAGTTTTAATTAGCAAGTAAATAAAATATGGATAATATTTTGATTTCATCTCTGGCAGATGGGCAGGCAAACACGAACAAAGTACAGCCTCTGACAGTGTTCCATTTATTACGTGATTTGTAGCTGCTCATTTAATGTGTGTATCATGACCTTTTGTAAGCCAAATGAACCAGCCCATGCCCTTTAGCCAGCCTCCATGAGCGACTGGAAACCCAGAGTGTAAAGACTTGCATGAGGTCTAGCTCACGATGCAAAGGCAGGACATGAGCAAAAGTCTTAACACTGTTTTTTTTTTGTCATTCTTCTGCCATGTGGTCTTCTGCCATGAAGTAGTGTGGCTGGAAGTGGGAAACCTGCAGAGCAGTGCAACAGTTCCAGCTTGGGAATGATTCTGCAGGAAAACCCCAGAGCTGCCGAGGAGGTGCAGGCATTTGCTTACACAGCCAGTTGAAGAACTAGGGCAGGGGTTTGGCCAGATTATGTACAACTAATTTGCCCTCTTATCTCATGGAAAGTGATGCAAGTAATACAAAGTGTCTCCATTGCAAATCAACACAAGTGGCTATCATATTCGGTCAGCAAGAGTGATGAGGGTTGGCAAGAGCTGCCAAAAAAGGGACGGATTTTGAAAGCACCTAAACAGAGGATTTAACTTTGTGAATCCAAGTGATAGGATTCATGGAATCAGAGAATATGCTGGTCCTGCACAAGACACCCCAAGAATCATGTCATGTGGCTGAGAGCATTGTCCAAACACTTCTTGAATTCTGTCAGGCTGGTGCTGTGGCTGTCGCACTTGGACACGAAAGGACACAGACACACAGGCCAGCTGTCAGGACAGGATCAAAGAGCAGGCCGAAAGGACCCACTTCTTTATTTTATACACTTTTAGAAAACCCCATGGACTGGAGGGTGAAATTACCACCCTTCAACCACATAGGTCAAAGGAGAAATCCATTAAACTTCTCTGCCTCAGGAGAAAGAATGAAAACATAAGCATAAGCATTAGCATAACATGGCTTATGTTTACAGAAAGTGCATGAGAACTCTAGCTACAGAATTAAAAACACTGAAGAACTGTGAAAATCAAGGCAACACTGGCCACTTCCCTGGGGAGCCTGTTCCAGTGCCCAACCACCCTTTGGGTGCAGAACCTTTGCCTGATATCCAACCCAAACCTCCCCTGACACAACTTCATGCTCTTTCTTTGACTCCTGCCACTGGTCACAAGAGTGAAAAGATCAGTACCTGACCCTCTGTTTCCCCTCATGAAGACTGCAATGAGGTCTCCCCTTAGTCAGCTCCAGCTGAACAGATCTCAACTACTCCTCATAGCGATTCCTCTCCTGACCCTTCACCATCCGCCTGGCCCTCCTTTGAATGCTCTCCAATAACTTAATGATGTTTTTTATTGCGCTGCCCAAAACTGCACACAGTACTCAAGGTGACAAATACTTGTCATATTTTTAGGAAACTGAACGAACTATTCATTACAAGAATTTGTGCTCCCTTGCCCGGCTGGTGAAGCTGTGCCTGATGCTCCCCAGGACAGGGTTGGCCCTCCTGGCTGCGAGGGCACTGCTGACTCATGTTCAACTTGCCATTGGCCAGGATCCCCAGGTCCTTTTCCACAGCTGCTCTCCAGCCTCTCATTTCTCAATCTGTCCATACAGGCAGGGTTGCTGCATCCCAGGTGCAGAATCCAGCACTTTTCCTCGTTTAACTTCATGTGGTTGGTGATTGCCCATCTCTCTAATTTACTGAGGTCTCTCTGCAAGGCCTCTCTGCCCTGGAGGGAATTAACAGCTCCTCCCAGTTTAGTTTTGTTGGTGAACTTCTTTAATATTCCTTCCAGTCTTGCATCCAAGTCATTTAAGAAGATGCTGAAGAGAACCAGGCTGAGGATGGAGCCCTGTGGAACCCCAGCAGTGACACGTCACCAGCCTGATGTTCCCCCATTCATTACAACCCTTTGTGCCTGACCCGTGAGCCCATCGCTCACCCATCGTGTAACTTGGTCACCCAGGTGTGAGCTGGACATTTTGTCCAGAAGGATCTTGCAAGAGACAGCATCAAAAATTCTGCTGAAGTACAAAAAGACTCATCACTGCTTTTCTCTTTGTAGATTACCTTTTCCCTCATAGTATGGGGTCTAATACTTCTGACAAAAACAAAATCTGAGGCCTAGGTTTTCTAACCAAGGACTTCTCAGTGAATGGGACAAACTGATTATAGACTTTTAAACACATTTTGTAAAGGTAACAATATTCAAATGACAGGGATTAATTTACTCAAATGAATCACAAAGGACAGCAAACCACACTCAAAGCATTTTCTGAAACCCATGATGTGAATGGTAGAAAGTGAGAGAGAAAAACAAGCCCATGCAAAATGGGCTGATGCTGCCATCTGCCACAGTTTGGAAAAAATGCAAATTTGTTGTAGATCATTTATTATCCTTTCAGTGACCTTCTGAAGGATTTGGTAAAGCCCTGTCAGCAAGGTAGTGTTTGCTATACTTTTCGTGGGGAAGAAAGGAGGCTGTACTGAGAATTCTTACATTCACCTCATGGAAAGATTCCAGGAAACATAATATAGAAATTAACTTCTCTTCCAGATCTGAAAGACAGTGTTAAAAGAGAGTGAGAGGCACAATTTCTATCTTTTGGATGCATTTTTCTACCTCTGCTCATCTTTAATTTATGATCCAATAATGCTTTTATCTAAACAACAGATGATTTTCAGACTTTGGCTTCACCATGGAGTATCATCTTAGTTGCAGCAGCATTTTCACCCTAGGAAGTAGGTCAGGAACAATTTGCTTTGTACCCTTCTATATTACTTCCCTTTACCATGCAGCCTCCTCTGGCCAGTCCCTGGTGTGGGAGACCAGGGACAGGGCTGCATTTCCACCTGCTGCAGTAGATTCCTACTTGCACAAATAGTGGTGAAAGTGCATCACAAAAGACCTTGTGAGATTACACAGGGAGCTGAAGGCATCTTCTTTAAGCCCAGATTTTCTGAATCAAAGACAAGAATTTAGGATGAACAGTCTTGTCCTGAAGATCAGAAAGAACTTAATTAGAGTTTTGAAAAACTCTGTCAGATGTGAAGATTTACAGCTCAGCCTGATAGGTACTAGTGATAATATGCGACAGCCACATTTTATATTTCACATATTTAAGACCTAGCTTAAATTTACTTCTCATTTCTGTCTCTATTTCCTTGACATGGATAACTGCACAGAAAATACTGGCACAAAAGTTTCAGTGAATGCCTGAAACTCTGGCACTGTTCCTGGGAGCTGAAAGATGTCCCCCCCACCAGTAACATCGACACTTCTTCCCAGAGATCATATGCACCATGCCACAGAGCATGCCACATCCACCTGCAGTGAGGTGCTGAGCTCTGGTTGCCTGTAACCTGCATCTCTTCTTGCTTTGGGTATTCCAGAACAGCATCCCACCGTGTCCTGAGCCTGCCCTGGTTCTGGGCACCCTGGCACTGAAGAGCAGGCTCAGGAAGAACTTGCAAGGCTGCAAAGGAGCCATCCCCCAGCAGCTGGACACAAATCTCCTTGCTGCTCTGGGACTGCTCAACCTCTTCCCTGCAGGACACTAAGGAATATAGGGACCAGAAATACAAAAAAAAATGGAGGTGCCTTGAAACTCTGTGAGAATCTCTCAGATTCAAGGGGAAACCAGAAACCAGGCTCTCAGCTGTAACTTGACACTATCGTTTTTCTAAGCAGAATTATTTTCAATAGTTGTGGACAGTACAAGCTTTCAAGATTAGAACCTGCTGAGACATTGAGGAACGTTCTTGTATATTAAGGTGCTTTTGTGTCTCAGGTGAAGACTTATTATCTCTTTACAGTTATTATCTATGTGGAAGGAAAGGTTTAGTTTAGGAAACTTTCCAGAATTAAATGTAAGGAACTAAAAACCCCTACTGAATACTTTGTTTGAAACCTGTTAGAAAACCCACTGACAATGACATAAATCAGCAAAGAGCAGGGAAAGAAAATATTAACATTAAAATCAGAAAATGTTTCACACCCCTGTCTAAGCCTTATCTGTGCCATTCAGAACTCTGGATATTGTGAACTAGAATGGAAGTCATAGCTTACTGATCCTCCTACCAGACTCAACAATCTTACTCTATGAGAGAAAGAAACTCGAGGAAAAAAAATCTAAGATCTAACCCTCTTGAGAGAATGAAGTCCTTAAATGCTGTCCCACCCCCCAAAAAAGAAAATCAGTATATTCCCATCAATAGGATTATTGGGCTCTCTTTGTGCTCAAAGCCTATGTTTGTTTCCAGGTCAGGCTTTAATAACAGGAAGTTAAACTTCACTACTACAGTAACTAATTAATTTAACTGGTTTTAAATATCTATACTATAAATTTCTACATTCAGACTACTTACCAGAGACCTCTTATAGTCAGTGGAAAAAAAATATTTGCTACTAAGCCTAAACCAAATAGCTTCAACTTCTGTTCCCCTGAAGCAGATGTTCAAATTAAATTGTGTGAGTTGTGCCCCCAAAGGGCACAGTGAGATGAGGATGACCAGTTCTACTGAGGGTGGCTTTTGTCCTGACACTGAAAACTGTAGACAATGAGACTGGAGTAATACTTTGAAAATAAATAAGTTAAAATTTTAATGATTATTTAAACTGAATCTAAGTTCTTATTTCTATGAAACATCACTGTGAGCATCAGCTATTTTGGCCGTGTTTGGAATGTGCACTGCACTTTGCACACCCATAAACTGAAAGCCAGCATCCTGGAAAGCATATAAACTACATGTGATATGGCAGGCCAGATATGGTCCTGATATGAAGGAAACTTTCACCTTGGTGTTCTTGGAGTTCGTTCCAGACTCATAAAACAACCTGATATTTTTGAAGTATAAATATGTAGAGACCAGATTTGTGGACATGTTGGGGGATGGGATGGCTTTGACAGAACACCTAACATAGAGGACTTAACCCTCTTGGCTTCTGGACAACTTGTGACAAACGTCAGAAAGTGACATAATTTCCCTCCTTCCCCAGTTTATATGTGCATATCATAGAAACTGTAAATCATCTCAACCCAGATAGTGTGTTTGCCTGGGTCATAGAACTTCATGTAAACAAACACGGTGCCTTATTTTTCTGAATATAATTTCTATTTTTTGTAAAGGGATCTGCTGGAGGTTGTAGAGAGATCACACTAGAGTTTAAATAATTCTTTCAGAAAATAGTCATATTACATTGTTTTTTTACATTTTAAGTGTAAGGAAAAAGGTGATTACACTGAAAAGGTTATGATATACATCTCTTTTTTCTCCTGAGGATTTTCTACCAATCTGCCTATTTCAAAAAAAAATTATGACATCCAGTTTGCAGTGTAAAGGCAACATGAAGACTGACTGAACAGAAAGCTAGGACTAGGCTGGCTTGAATAGAGCTGACCCCGATTTATGAAGTCTAAAATTTGTATCCTTTCTGATATCACCTCAGAGGTACAGCAGGTACAAATATGAACAAAGTAGATTTAATCCTTTCTTATCTATCCATTTCACACAGCCCCAATGGAAGGGGTGAAATGGAGCCCCTTTTGCACATTTCTTCAGTATCTCTGGTTCCAGGTGTTCAAGAGACACTTTCACTCTGGTGGTGCAATCAGCTCCAGATTCACAGTTTACTCACCTCTCATTTCTTTCAAGAACAAGAAAGTTAAATTTATTAAGTATATTATATTTTTTGTCTGTTCAATATGTTTTTTTACCCAGACTTTCGGATCTGTTGTTCAGGAGAAAAAAAGCCTTCCAAAACATCACCCACTGAAAAATTTGGATTTTTATCATGTGTGATGTGAGTAAAGGAAGATATTGTAAAATCTATAAAGAAGAATTTCAGATCCAAATGATCATCTTGTCTCATGAAGCTAATGAAACTGAAATATATTCAGGTTTGAAATGAACATAATAGAAGTCTTTTTCATGTAGCTTGCATTGAATTTCAAAGTATTTTACTAAAAGGGTCTCAAGGCTGATATTAATAGTGTCAGAAGAAGACTGATTATATACATTAGGAAAAATTTAAAACTAAAGTCCTTACTACTAAATACATACATATGTTCAGTGGGGAGTGTAATTTACTTTATATCCTGGTGTAAAACAGCCTTCAGTAATACTGTAAGGGCATAAAAGCTTGAAGATCAAACTGCTTAACTTATAAATTCCTCTTTATCTGGAAAATTCCTCTTTATCCTATACATTCCTCTTAAAGGATTTCTTACTTCTTCCTCATGGATAAGGTTGGATAAGCACAAAGACAGGATGCTGAATTAGATGGATCCGGGTTCTAACTCAATGTTGCAATTCCTTTTCATAACAATAAATTACTTTAAATTTGTGACATTTTAAATTAAAATATCGCTCTGTTTTTTTTTTTTTTTTTCTTTTTTTGACCAATTTAAGCTTTCCTCATTAGGGGCAATATTTTCTATTAATATGGCACAGAAAATCTTTGAATTCTTAACCAGACTGAAAAGCTTTTTAAGCCACAATCCAAATACTGATGGCACATTGAGTATCAAACTTCTGCTTTCATATTATTATTTGAGAAGGTTTTTCATAAGATACAAAACAACAGAGTTGATTTACTTTATCTAAGAGATTTAGTTATGTCTGAATAAATGTCAGTTTAAAAGCAATTGCAAGAACTTCAGTTAAAAGGAAGACAAAAAGAGAAACACTTCAATGATCAAAGACTGTTTTTCTATTCATTGGGAGAAACCATTGTTAACTTAAGAAAGAGGCTGTTAGAAGAAAAATATTAAGACAGTGGTGGTGTTAATGTGCTCTTGGATATTTCTTGCAAGCTGCACAGTGCCATGGGAAAAAAAAGACAAGAATAAAGCTGTAGCAAGAAAAATAATTTCTTTTCTTTTGCCACTACAGCCTCTGGCTGCTAATAAATTTATCATAGTGTGGATTAGAAGTAGCAGCTTGTGAGAATATTTATCTGTATTAATCTCAGTACTTCTCAATCCACTCTCCATTATACATCAAAAAAAGCCATTCTAAATCACTTTCTGCTTCTTTAAAAAAATGGAGTGAAACACTTTGTAAGATAAACAATATCAATACCTTGTGACACCTGTGGATTTTTTATGTAACCACGTATCTTATTTAATCTTCCTGCAATGAATGCATATAGATCCATGAAAAAAGCGTGGTATGTTCTGTGTAAGTTTGTATCATAACATTTATTCTAACAGCAGGTTATCATTTCTCAAACATTTTCAAAGTCAAGGATTTATAACATTTTAAGTTGAATACATCCAGTGACATGGCCATTTCCAGCCTATTCCTTATGACTTCATCGATGGCCACAACCAGAAAACATTTTAAACACATGTTACAGAATTGTCTTCAAATAAAATAGTGAGAAGTGAGAAATTCACTGTACTGAAAAGTAATTCCAGAGCTAAACAACCCCTCAATGGAAAAGCATTATGAGCAATTTTTATTCTATTTACCCAAGAGTAGTAGTTTGACTGTCCTGGCTTCCCTCTCTGCATCTTCCTGGAGTTTCTTCTCTAGTTCTCTGGATCTCCTGGCCGACTCCTTGCTCTCTGAACTGGCTCCACTGCCCATCTTGAGATGTTAAAAACTCTCTTTATGCAGCTGATTTACTCCTTATCAGACCAGTTGCTTTAATTCAGAAGGACAACCATCTGTGCTTAAAGAAAATTTTAAAATCCCATTCGACCTCTCTGGTCAGCCTTCAAATCAAATGGTCCTTTTCCACCTGTCATATGACCTGGAGATGCTGCAGTCAAGGATTTACATAGGGACACAAAAAGGTAGTGTTATGATGTCATAGAATTAAAGTTATCTATTCAAGATCAAACCAAGGTATGGATAGATCTCTCTTCTTGTTCAGGGAGGTTTTGTTTCAAACACTCCGAAAAAATGTGCAAAATGTCTTGAAAGAATAGAATTGGGAATAATACAGAGTAAAATGTTCAGCTTGTGAAGCAGTGTGATGCCCTGAAGCAAAAAAAACTCCAACAAAACATTTACATTTTTTGATTTTCATCTGTCTCTGTGCTCATAGCTCTAAATATATGCATCCTTTATTTTCAAATGACAGACTATGAATTTACATAGTCAAGACATTTTTTGATTTATTTTTTTGATTTATTAACTAGCATGCAGAATGTTTGCTGCATTTTCATACTATGGCAAGTACATTTATTTTCTTGGAATGGTAAAGGACATCTTACTGCAATTTGTAACATCTTTGTGATAATATCGCACAGACATTCCTTGATTAATGTCAGAGTCTTTTCTATTTTTAAAAAATTATTTTATTAGCAGTTATCAGTTTTGGCTGAAAGCACCACACCCTTTCTTATGTAAGAAAGGACACAGGTCAGATTCTCCCCACTGGTGAAATAATTTCATCTTAGTTTGGTCACAGTGCAATAGGATTATAGAAATGTTTTATGTAATATGGTTGAAATATTACTTGGCATGTACTGTCAGCAGTATATTGAGAAAATATATCTGCTGCAATAGTGTGGCAGTGAAAAAGTGTAGAATTACTGTCAGAACTAAAAGATACAAAATACATTTTTTTTGTCCCCTCTCTTCAGATTAAGGATTTAACTTAAATAAATCTCACCAGTGTGAAAGACTATAATTCATTCTAGACTTATTCACTTTATAAAGTATTTTGGTTATATAAAAAGCAGAAACATGAAATTATATTACAATTCTACTATTATTCACTAATACTAGTTAATAATGCTCTAGCTTTACAGTATATAAATATATAAGGTTCAGCATGAAAATAATGTTTAATGGCAAAATAAGCATGTGGGTTATTTTGATTTATGTTTGAAGCATTTTTAGGTCAAAAGATAAATGAGGAAGAGGTCCAGAGCAAACTCATGCGATCCTAATGAAAAGAGGCCTCCCCACAGCAGAAGTGTGTGGACCTCAGACAGGAAGGCAACTGGTGCTGGGTGGGGAAGATGACAGTGAGCAGAACAAACATCACCAGGGCACGCATGAGTTCTGAGCCATTAGAGCTGGAGAGAGCTGTTTTCTGAAAAAAGACAGGTCCTTTGCTGTGCTCCTCCCATTCAGCACTGAGTGTCTTCTCAGGCTTAATTTTCAGACCACAAGCTGCAGTAAAGACACAAAGCTATGGTTTGTCAATGTATTCTTCTCAGTCAGCGGCACGCGAAGCCATGCAGTTTTCAGTCTCCTTGCACTGAGATGCCAGAAATAAACAATCAGTGCTTGTTAATGGCTGGATTTTTTGCATGTATGTTTACACTGCAAGAAAATTCTCTGTTTTGTTAAGCTTATATTCCTACTTTGTTTATTGTTTAAAATAGGCCATCATAAGATCTTTACACAGCCATAGTAAGAACTGATTTGTTTAAAAAATGAAAATAAGCAGCTTTGGAAGTGTGGTATCAGAGCCAGGTGTCTGTTTATCAGAACTGTAGGCAAGTACAGTGTTCCTATGGATTTCAAGGGGGGCTGAAAAGTAAGGATTTCTGAAAACTAACAGAACTAAACATTAACTGATTGTCGTGGTTTGAACCTGA